>CM057154.1:29741562-29764539 GCA_029962745.1 Echinometra lucunter | reverse complement strand
GGGGGGCTTCATCCCCCAAAGCCCTTTCCGTAGAACCGCGCCTGCTTAAGTATCGCGAATTTACCAGTCATGAAAGAATTAATCTTAATCAGTGTTAATTGTTCTGTATTATTGACTGTAAATAGAGGGGCAAAGAATTATTAGTTGTTAATGGTAATAAATAGCATATGGCATTCAAAAGTAATGTATAAATAGGAATTCAACGTATGAAAAAAAAGTGTTTTTGTAACGTTAAATCCCTTATTATACATTACTTTTGATTGCCATAAATGGCAGCAACTAACATGACATTTAAAGTATTGTATATCTGTTCAGTAGAGATCCAACGTGTGAAAACTTAAATTGGTTTAATTGTATATAGATCTGTCTCAGTGGTTTTGAAAATCATATCAAAATTTCTGGTAAAACAGATTATCAAGATAAAGTTGCGAAGTTAAATTTCTTCGTTACCCCAGTGCTTCCCCCTTTTTTCGAGGGAGGGGGGAGGGATTCTATAATGCTAGGATATTTTTAAATACTTTGCTTATTAGCTATTAACACATAGAGCAATAACAGCATTTTTCAAAACTTTATGAACTGAAACAAGACAAACACACAACTAACACAAAATGAACTAGGGTATAACCCATTTCAGTCGATTTAACATAATCGAAAATATCATATGAGACATTTTGTAAAACAAAGTTTTCTGCAAAAAGCCGCATTTCATTCGATTACTTCCCACGTGGCCCACTGATACTTTGTCTTGTTTGTGAGCCAGTTAGTACACATCGTTGCGTATACATTCTTCAAAAGAAATTGGAAGCGAACAATTTTGATATTCTGTAGACTGAAAGAAAATGTTGCCAGAAGAGTGAGGTACTTAAACTCGTTGATTTCGAGATCCTTGGAAATGTTAAATGATTCTAAGGCGGCAGGCCTATATTACTACGTCTGTGAATCCTAATCTTGATATCTACAGCTGATGTTAACAGGTGCTGATGGTAAACCATTTGCAATCGAATATGCAACCTCGTTTGTTGCAGTGTCGTCTTTCCTATTGAACTTCCAACAGGGACACGTTATCAGACATGATGTACCCTGTGGTCCTGCTACATAACAGAGAGGTATAAAGAAGAATGTTCCGTACGCCCAACTAACAGCAACGACAATCTCGAGGGCAATGCCGAGTTGTACGAAGATCAAAACATTGGCATGCAACATCAGGGTTCCAACAATGAAGCTGGACAACGCAGCCATCGTATTTGCAGAAGCAAGGGTTCTCAGAGAATATCGAGCACGACTTTGTCGATCATCATGAGGAGCAAGTCGGTAGGCCACACCATAATGTATAGTGATGTCAGTGGCGAGGCCGACTGTCAGGATGATCAGAGCAGATTCGAAGACATTCAGCTCCCATCCGATTAGGATGAAGATGGCAACAGAAGTAACGATTGAGCTGGCAATGGAAACGTTGCAAAAACGGCAATTAGAGCGTTCCTGTTACTAATGAGCAAAACAATTAGAGCAATTATGAGAGACAAACCTAGGGCAAGAGGGGTATCTCTTTGCAGATTGATCAGGAGATCAACATAAAACGGTTGAGCACTGCTGTATGTTCCAAACCATCCACCTTGTAAAACAACTGGAGCGGTTTCCATCTTTCCCTCGACCCAGTCAAGAGCTGTATCATAGTAGTGCTTGACAGATTCGAGTTCTAACTGCGACAATACTGTACTCTGGAACTGTATGAAGAAAGCCTTAATGTTATTTTCCGAGTCAAAGCGTAGCCCTGGAATGCCAGTAGGACATCCTCCGTCGATTGATTCGCAGACATATGCCGCGTATTTTGGTGCACAGAATTTAAACAATTCCGCCGGGTAAGGAAACGATGTCTGACCACAACATGGAAACTGTCCTGTTTCAGGAGTTGACGTGTTGCACTGAATCTCCATGAAAATTTTCATGGTCTCAATAAAGCAGTCCTCATAAATACATGATGGTGGATTATAGAACGGTTGCTGTCGTACTTCCGAACAGAAGTCGAGTAGCCATAACTGGGAAAGAGGGTCGCCAAAATTGAAGGTGTCGTCCAGTTGGACGTAGCCACGTTTTCTAGGGTCCCAGTGGTTTCCATTATCAATAGGAAGTATTCCCCACTACGATGAACTGCAAGTGCTTCAACATCGCCCTCTCTATGTCGAATTTGGATCTGAACACCTGGTCATACCTCTCCAGTGGATGCTTTAAAGTAAATATCTGAAACTCTGTATTTGATTTTGGCATTTTCATTGTAGGTTTCCAAATACGATAAGAAGGGCTACTATAGACAACGTAGAAAATAATAACATGCAAACGAAACACAGTTTGAAAGCCACCCAGGGAACTGCCTTCTCTAGAAAATGACGGAAGAGGTTCCTAAGGCCCATGCAGAGCCTTTTAAGTTTGCATGCATACTTCTTTTCTGCAATTGTGTTGGAAGTCTGACTCTTATTTTTCGGTCTGAAGTATCTAGTGTATAGAATGGCAGTCGCTGGAGACCAAGTAATTGTGAAGAGAAAGTTACTGAGAATCGCCAGCCCTGCATAGACGCCGTAAAGTCGAATGTTGGTGATAGAACTGGCAACGTTGACAAACAGAGCGGAAGCTGTGGTTATACTTGTCACGAAAAGGGTTGGAAAAGTATGCTTCATAGTTTCTTTCAGGACCATTTCATCCTCTTTCTCTGAGTTTTTAATTCTCATATTTTCGAACGTGTCGTGAAAGATAAATGCGTCGTCCGCCCCTACTCCAAGGACAAGTACGACAGCCAACATGTTCCCGAAAGCAAAGAACTTCAGCCCACATACAAAATAGTACAAGAAGTAAGCCAGAGTTAGGGAAATAAAATTTCCGAGAGAACCATGATTGCAATGAAAAATGAACCGAAATAAAGCCACATAAGAATAGAACAACTACAGCACCTAAACCAGCGTAAATTAGTCTTTCTTTCTTTAGAGGCTCTGAAATCACTGTAAACTTCACTATCCTGTTGCTACAATCGCTTCGATTCGAGTAATGCCATCGTCAGCTTTGTGCTTTTCCTCTACGTCTTTGTAAAGCATACGGTCTCCGGAAGGCACAGATGAATTCAGTGACGCGATCTGCAACGATAATGTCAGTGTGAGGACCCCAGTCTCTGCAAGCTGGGTAGAGAAGTCACTGGGTGTGAGTGCCAAAAAGCATGTCGTAGATAGCGTTATAAGTCGTTGCAGTTAGAAGGGACCACCGACAATGGGCACCTGATCCCATTCGGATGACAGCGCTCCAGAAATATAATGTTGAGCACACTCCCGACAGAAGCGACCGTGCCAAATGCAAACATCCTCAGCAGTCAGTTCGTACATGAGACCTCCCGTTGAGGGCGCCTATGTAGTTTGGAAGCGACCAAGAAAGGGCAGCAAGCTGACAGGTCATCTGATTGCTTGGTGCAAACCGACTCGAATGTTGGACTATACGTATAAAGACATCATCCTGCTGACACATCGAGAGAAGCGATTTAGTGTCAAGAGTTCTCCAAATGGACATGATGGTGCATACGCTGTTCTGAAACTACTTCCACCTGTAAGAGAAAATAATGGGACAATCAGTTTGATTTGATTGCCACAATACAATGATAATTTCATTCAAGTTCTTTTATTTTGATTAGATTTTACTGTTTTGGTTTTGTTTTTGTGAAAAGGTGTGGCTATTCAGTATTCAGACGGGACTTTTATTTTGCCCATATGATCAAAAGTGCTATAAAGTGCTCTAAAGTGCTCTAAAATCATGAAAATGCTCTAAAACTTCTAAAACTTCTAAAATAGGAAGTGGAATGATTTCTACAGCGAGATACTTGATAATTTAATATTCCTATTCCGAGGGGGGGGGGGGGGGGGGGGGGTGGAGTCTTCCCCGACATAAACATAAATACTGTATTGACAATATCAAACATTGTCATCATTATCAACATTTATCAAAACTACAACTGATGAAGAAAGCAATACTACAGAAATAACCTTAATCGTAACCCTTTTGCATTATGCTGTTGTGTGGTTGGTTTCCTGCTGTCAAGCTATAATAGTTATAATAAATATGATTATAATTAGCATTATTGGTAAAGCATTGTTATCATTATCATCGTCATACCGTGATAACCGTCACCCACACATTCATGCACGCACCCTGAATGTGTCCTACCAACTGTTCTCTTTATTCATTCAATATATTTAAAAATGAATATTTATCTAGTTCAGTCTTCCTGATACACGGTGATCCTATGATAATTCGCTCTCCAAGGGGCCTAGCTTTTATGTACATTAACAAAAATCATGTAAAAACATTACGTATAAATAGCATACCAAAGTAAAATATGACAGAAAAAAAGCAAGAGAAATTTTATCACCTGGATTACCGCATATCGGAATGGAAGGTGCGCCAGCGGTGTAAACAACCTCCTTGCCCGTCGTCGACTGGCTTTTCGTGTTGGTAAAGGAGCGCCACGATGAGTTCCGAGTGATGTTCAGGTTTGGCGTCGGTGAGATGATGTCATCCTCAAGGAGTAAACGCTCCAGAGGGATGATGCGGTCGTGGATGGGAGTCCCACGTGCTTCGATGCCCTGTCAAATCAAAATATAGTTCGGTTTAATCTAATTTAGCGAACGCCCAGATAGAAAGGCCAATCATGTATAGAGGACACATTCATTGTTTTTGATACATTGAATGGGAGATATCAGAGTAGCTGGGCCTCGCGCAGATCAGGCAGATGGAGGCTGAAAGCCGGAAGGCTCTAAGAAAGGCCCTCACGAAAATTCAACGTTCAACTCCACAGCTGGGAAAACGGATACCAAACGATGGTTATGGGGTGCAGTGACAGTGGTGATGGTAATAGTGGTGGTGGTGGTAGTGACGATGTTGATGATGATGATGATGATTTTGATACTGATGATGGAGATGAACTGCATTTCTCATCGAAATCTGCAGTAAAACCATCTGTAAGGACGATCTGTAAGGACGACGACGGGGGTATGTCTCATTCAGGCCTGTATACATCATCCGCATACATCACTTTCTGAAACATGTGAAAAGCAACCTACCGAGGACTGAAGTAGGAGTGGTTTTGATACCCTAAACAGGGAAACCCGTCTAAAACCTCCAATCTTATATCCTTAACAGGGATTTTATTCAAGGATTGCATTATCATCTCTGAATTTGATGCACTATTTCTTGATTTTTGCCGTTTTAGATACCCTAAACGCTTAACGGGCATTACGTGCTTGATGCTGGAAAAAGTACCCCTTTTTACGCGTTTTCATGAACACAGAAAATGTACGGGTCTCAAAAAGACATACCCCCCCCCCTCCCCACCACCACCACCACCACCACCACCACAACCACTTGTCCATGAAGCTACTCTCTTGCCTCCACTGAACGGTTTTTATATAGATTTCTTTGAAATGTCAAACAACTCTCATTATAGTGTACATGTATGTATTCCAGGATATAATTCAGCGTTTGAAAAGATCTGCGAGCAACCATTATGGACTGTCGTGTCACCGAAACGACAGATTTTGATTATGGTCCTCGTTAATTCTACGCAAAACGGATTTAAATCAGCGAAAATAAATTGGACAAATATCAATCTGATAATGGAAACCACACAATATATATATGGTTAGTACTCATTCCAGCCACTTGTACACTATGATAATCATGATCTGTTCTACTACTTAAACTCACTTTGGATGCGTCGTCGAAATTTGGGGCTCCATAGAAGTACACAGTCAGGGCAGTCAGGAGAATAACGGTGATGATTTGAAGAACGATCAACAAAACAGGATATTTTGTAAAGAGGTGGGCATGGCTGTAATGAAAACACGTAGATACACAATAGACGACGTATCGTGTACATGACAACAATGGAGATGATCTACAAGTCATATTTTAAAGTTCCTAACGTAATTCACTCCGTCTCATCTAATCTCGTTATGTCACATTCGACAACAACAACAGCAACAAAATGAAAGTAAAAAAAAAACCCCGTAGCAATCGTCGAGTGTCCTAGAAGTATTGCATGAAATATAGGATGCCTTTTGAAGCTGATGATAAATGAGACACACCTCAGATAAATGCTTGAATGGGCGCAAGAGCACCACTGACTGACTGAAATGGTTTGTGAATAAATGTTACGTATTTTGGCTCTTTTTCATTAGAAGTAATGTACGCCACTACACTTCAATCTCAATTACAGAGGGTGGATTTGTTGAAATACTTCAGCAGTTAATGAAAATGAAGTTTATGAAGCACTGCTCTATTCTCTCTCTTCACTCTTCATTCTTCATTACGGACCTCTATACTCACATATTCACTAGGTTCCATGAGGCATAACAGGATTTGTGTTCAGCTCCGCGGACTTCTTTCCTTGGTCGAAATTTCGCTGCAAACATTTCACTCCTATCCCCTTCCTTTCCAAAGTTCGGAGTCGAAAATCCTACAGTTAATGCACTATTTTTCATAAGATCGCCACGGAAGATGTAATTCCCTTGACAAATTCCACACATTGAATCTTTTAACTCACGCAACTATGTTAAGTGACATTATATAACAGTAGCAAAGACATTACAAGGTGAACTGCCCCTTCCTGAACATTTTCAAATCTTCGTAAAAGATCACGTGATATCATTTTGTTTTTAACAGTAGTGCTACAGCCTACCAAGGATATTCAAAGAAGACTAAAGAGACAATGGTTCATGCAGGTCAAGTGTAGTAAAATACCTCAATGGCAACCATTTAGTCCAATGTAGTTCAATGGCATTCTGCAACAATTACTGCTTTGGGATATGTTTGGCAAGTCTTTGTATCGTTCTGATATTCTTTGTTGAAAGAGAAGACACATTCTTATCGCGGGCCATACTATCGAAAACACCCTGTGTATACTGCATGTAAACGCAGTTGCAGTTGAAAAGAAAACAATTAGGACCCTTTATTCATCCCAGAAAATAAGACGAAGAAGGTGAATTTAAATCTTTCCACTGTAGTAGAGCTTGGCCACGTTCAGATTCTGAAATCTGGCCATGGGAGTTTCTTTTGTCATTTTGTGGTGGTGAAATAACCTGTACGTGGCATAGTCCTACACCAATCGATACTTATAATGTTGTGCAAGCCTTTGGCAAACTTTTGAGCCTTCGTCGTAGTCATTATTGAAAATTGCTTATAGTTGTGATAATGACATACACGTCAATTCAAATATCTTTGGCCATCTATTAGTAATGCGATGTATGATATTCATGTTTTGTTTCATGCGGTATTTATGGTAAAGCATACGGTACAGACATCACACCTTACCATGCTTACTGGACATTTAATGTATTACCATTGCACTATGATAGTGCAATGGTATCTATCTTACTTTGTGGACTGAAAAAATCTCAGATTGTATCTTCATGATGATGAATTTAATGATAAAAAACGAATCCAATTCGATTGTTTAGAGGCCTCCATTATCATTTTTATTATTATTATCATTATCATTATTATTATTATTATTTTGTTATTATCATTGTTATTGTTGTTATTATCACCATCGTTAATATTTCATTCATTCATTCATTCATTCATTTATCTATTATTTATTTTTTGGTGGGGGTATATGGGAGTTATAAATATTTGTCGATAAATCTACAGAGAATCCTTCAAATGAGATGAAAATCTTTCTGTTTGGAACATGCAGGTGTTTATTGCACTTGGATAGAAAAGGATGCGTAATATTGGAAGAAATGATATTGGAATCACATCAGCTTTCGTATTTTTCTAATCTCAGAAGGGACTTGTATTAAAGGAAACCAACACCCTTAAGTCAAGAAGTTTTTAAATCGAAGCTAAGACAGAATAAAAAATATCAAAGAAAATTTGAAAAAAAAAATCGGACAAAGAATATAAGAAAGTTATGCCTATATGCAATTATTTGTTTTCGACACTACCATGGTAGCTATTGGTGATATAATTTGTGTTTGTACACAGAATTTCACATATTTTTTGTTGTCTTGAAGAACAAATATTTTCATCGTTCCTATCCCAAATATGTTTCGGAGAAAACACCCCTACGTTATATAACTTGAGTTTGGCTTAAGAAAATGCGAGAATCTTAAGCGATATGAAATTGTTGGTTTATCACTTCTTTTTCTTTGGGGCTTATCACTTTTTGGGGGCTGATTTGCAAATTAAGAAACACGCCATCTGCGGTGAGCTGAGATGATGAACCTGGGCGCCCTATCATTGAACATGTTTATTTGCAAAAAAAATGAAATTCACTGGTCATTATTGGCTTACATAAATTCACTAGAGCTGAAAAGAAGAAACTAAAACTTGGAATGAATTTACCCCTGTTTTGATTTGTAGGGAAAGTGAATCCCCAAAACCGTCAGAGCCATATCCTTTCAACAACGCCACTGTCTAGCGCAAAAGAGTAGGTTAAAAACATTATGATAAGTTCATAATGTCAACGGTTGCTAAAGCTGAGAGCTTAGAAATAACTAAATACCGTTTTTCTCATCGCAGGTGAATACATTTATCGTCTTTGCCAGCAAGAACACTGTCCGCTATCAAATGTAATGCTCCCCCTTTGGTGCTTTTTGTGGCAAATTGTACAAAAACAACTTTCCAGTTTTGTGGTATATTAACTTCATCTTAAATGAAAACATAATGGAAAAATCTTACGTCTGAAGGCATGAATGTTATTATATATAATATAACCATTTTACCTAAAACTTTTCTAGTGTGAAAACGTGCATGTGTTTATGATTTATCTCAATTAAACTTACAAGCCCACTGCATCTAGTATTGATAACATCTTTATTTTTATATCATTTTTATTTCATTTCATTCCATTCCAGGAACAGAACCCCCCCCCAGACAATATAAGAAAACGACATTCACCAAAGGAAACGAAAGAAGAAGAAGAAGAAGAAGAAGAAGAAGAAGAAGAAGAAGAAGAAGAAGAAGAAGGAGAAGAAGAAGAAGAAACCGTAAACTAACAAAATTTTGGTGTTATATTTTTTAAGAAACCCAATCACCGATTTTGAACTAAACAGAATAAATGAAGGGATTTACAGCAAAAACGAATTAAGCGCCATTTTTCAAAATTGTAAAGCGAGGAAACTATCGTATAATATATCCAAAATAATGCCCTTTAAATGATACCCAGCTCATTATGTTCAAAGTTATACTTTTAAGTTATAACAAAAAAATCACGAAAGTTCTTCTTTTTTAATGTTATATTTCGACAGCTTTAATGGCAAATATCTCAAATTGACAAAAGTGAATATTGTCCGTTTTGAGATGAAACCCTTCAAATATTGGCATTAAACTAGCCCCCACGAAAGCTTCTTGTTTATTTTCATCAAAAGAAATATTTTTTGTTTTATAATGTAATGTGCCCAAAGATCACGTACCTCTTATCAAAGTAATTATCCAGTGGCTACCTGGTCAACATAGGAGCGGTTTGTAGAATTTAAAGGGAAAATCCAACGTTGAAAGTAAATCGCTTTGAACGTGTTGAAAAGAAGGGGGAAAAAGAAGAGAGGAGCAATTCGCAGAAAGTTTATGATAAATTCGGACAAACAGTATAAAAAAAGTTTACGTTTTTTTTTCAGAAAATTGATGTTCCTATACTTTACGGACGGAGGGGCTTTCTTGGCAAATGGACAGAATGGGGAAAGTGAATATGGGATTTAACTCTCGGTTATAAGAAACACACATGCAAAATAATATACACAAAAGATTATAAAGTATTTGATCTTCAAAAAATGTATTTCCTTGCATTTTTTTTTGTTTTGAGGGAGGGGGGGGGGGACCTATAAGGCAGTACGCTATCAATTCTAAAAGCAGTCCCCAGAGAAAGAAGCTCTTAGAAAATGAATGGAATTCTAAATCAAATCAAATCAATCAAAATTTTAAAAAGACAGATAAATGAAATAACGTAGAGCTTTTCTTGAACACATCGCGATCAAGTGACTAGTAATTATTCGCTTTAATAGACCGGTTTTCTAATGCATTCAAATTTATGCACGTTTTTCTTCAGAACCCTTGGTTACCAACTATTCACTTCACCGTTATGCATAATGGCATCTGAATAGATGGAATCCAGATTGCATGAATTAATTGTTGCTATGTCGGGTAAGCTCTGGCAACTTCTTAGGTGTCAAGGGAAAATTTTCTTCAACAACTATCACTATGCAGAAAATTAGTGAACAAGTCTATTTAAGATTTACCTTTTCTCTTATATTTTTTTTCTCCTTCTACTCAAATCAAATTGGCAAATGTTAGATTATTCTTTAAACCTTCAGGTCAAACGTAGCTTGGTCACGCTATAGGGCGTAATGTTTGTGTTCTCATTTTCGTTTTCATTTTACGTTGTTCATATTTGCGCCAGTCATTTTCGTTCTTACAGTTGAATGGTACAGAGCGCGGGATACCGTCCACTGCCCCTGGACAAATGCTCCGTGCACAACAATGTTCTGCCTTTACCTGTTTCCGTTTTTGACAAGCAGTTCTTTTCATGGACAGAGTCTAGGCTTTTCTCGCCGTTGAAATCTTTCGAACAAAACTGCGATTTTTTTTAATGTTGTTGTAATACACCAATCACCATATAGCGGTGAAGTGCGTAGAGATACTGCTTGATACCATATGGTAAAAGCTTTTTACTGGTTTTTGTTGACGTTCGACTTAATGCAAGCCATATATCCTTGCATGGAAATTGACTGGTAACTGTATTACCTTTATCAAACTGTATTATCCTTATCATCCTTTGACGGTTCCAATATCTGCCAAAGATCTAACAGCTCTCTATAACTGTGAGAGCAAACACTTCTAGAGAATGGGTTCCTTTCTGGGACATGCTGCCAACGGCTCGTTTTTCTTCGGGTATGCTCTCATATGGATGGTTTACCATGCCTATTTTCAGGCAAGGACGAGTTGTTCACGTCACTTGCCGGCTTCACAGTTTAAACGCCCACGACGTCTACCAATCATTGGAACGAGTTTCATGCTGGTTTGCAGCATCGGGCTTATCATCGGCGAGAACGTTCACCCTGTGGTCAAATGGCGAATCGTCGACGAATCCGGAAATTGGACTCCCTACAGTAGAGAATGGCAACATTGCACGATGGCCATGTTTTTTGCTTTGTATTTTATTGTCAACCTTTTCAGACACACATGCATGCCATCAGCCTCTAGATATGAAATGCTTTTCGGAGCGCTGGCATTTTTTGTTGAAGGATCCGTTTTTACATGCCACATTGTGTTACCAGAAAGAGTTAACCCAATGGAGCGCCACACCCACGTCCTTCTTCTCCTTCCGGTATTTGGATGTTTCTTCTCCTCCTTGGGTGAAGCGTTTACAAAGAATCATCTTCTGAAACTCTCGTACATCCGAATCGTTTGTATTCTCCAGCAAGGAACCTGGATGTGGCAAATCGCCTATGTCCTTTTTAAATCCCATTGGGACCATGAAGTGATAGATCGCATGTATGTCACAGTTTTCTTCTCTTGGCATCTTTTAATAAACATCGTCCTCCTCATCGTTGTCTACCAGGTCACATTTTGGGTAGTGCGCCGATGTCGACCAAGGACGTCGGGAAACGGCGCCTCCGAGTCATCGTCTAAGAAGCTGTGGGATGACGAAATTGGAATGGACATGATGGAGGAAACACAACCATGTCTGCAAGAATGAATATACCCCTATTCTCTAATTTAGATTCTGAGTATTCCTATCTCAGAACTTGCCTTCAGGTGTTTAGAATGTGTCGATAGATTTGTGATACTCTGCATTTAACCTTACGCGGTTGTTTAAAGGAAAAATTTGATTGCTATAGTCAATATAGTCATAATATTCCATGTATTAGATTTTTCAAAATATCTTTTCTTTTCACTCGTCTTGGTTAAAATGGAGATTCTTACACATTATATCAATCTAACTAGTAGTAGGTCTATCATGCCCAAAGAAGGATTAGTTACCTGAAGGAATTATGATTGTTTTTGTCGTCTGTTTATTGGGGGGGGGGGTCCTCTAAATGCCTTTATGACTGCCTCCCCGACTTGTATCGGCCTTTTGACTTTCTGTTTATTTCATTTTTTTCACAATAACTACATAATAAAGCATGAATAATAATAATGCATGAATTGTTCATTACAAATGTAAAAAAATATACGGTCGATATAACATAAAGAAATGATAATTTCATTTTTCACAATAACTACATAATAAAGCATGAATAATAATGATGCATAAATTGTTCATTACAAATGTAAACAAATATACGGTCGATATAACATAAAGAAATGATAATACAATTGCATGGTGTTTAAAATGAAATCAGACAAGTGAATTTGTGATGAAATATGATGGAATCCATTTAAAAAGCTAAGCTTGTAAGTTAATTTAGAAAAGCTAAGCTTGTTAATTCAAAAACCTAAGCTTGTAAGTTACCTTTTTACGTTTGGCACCCTGATAAGTATTTGGAGGCCTCTCATCTAACTGGTTTCTCGTCCATTTTGCAGAAAATAAGACTTTCAGGAAAATAAATTTACTATGACACAAAGGTATCCTGCAAAACTACCTCACATTTATATTTACATGCGGGTATTTAACATATAACTGCCTGATATTGAATATCATGTCAGTAGTAAACCTATGTTATGTATAGTTAATGCATGAAGCCTTAATAATTTGGTTAAATCCTGAAATTCATTTTTTTTTTTTTGGAATTGAATTGAATTGAATTGAACTGAACTGAACTGCGTTCACATCATTAAATGAAAATATCTTTATTAGGATACTAGTAGTCTACTGTATCATTTTCCAAATCTAAAAATGTGCGGTAATAGGAAGAATTCAAGTTATGCAAGAGCTGTCTGAAGGCTTGGTGCAAATACTCATGACAGAATTAGAAAATTACGTTTCGGGTCTTGACTCTTGCATGTATGCATATTAAAGTGAACATTATGAATATGTTGAGTGCGTATGGGAGTGTGCTGTGTGTGAGTTTGCGTGAGGGTGCGAGGGTGTGAGGGTGTGTGTGTGTATGTGCCGTAATAGAGTGGTTTTAAGGTACTTGACTAGACGCGAAGGTCCGGGGTTCGATCCCCGGCACGGCACATTGCTGTTTTATCGCCTGTCAAATAAAGTGATGTCCTATATTAATTTTGATCATGTTGATACCAACGTGTGCATATGGCGTTGTTTAAAAGAAAAACGTGTGTGTGTGTGTGTGTGAGAGAGAGAGAGAGAGAGGGAGGGAGAGAGAGGGGGGGGGAGAGAAAGCGAGAATAAGATGAAGTTTGAATTATATCAATATCGGAACTTTATCTTGTTTCACTTCTGATTCATTCATAACAAATATAGCATAAATTAGGGGGAAATGGTATCATATGGGACTATGTTCCCCACATTATCTAGAAATTCTGTTCCACTTTATGATCTTTTCCCTGTTGTGCGAATTGTTTTATGAAAAGGAAGAACGGGACATTGTGGCTCGCTACTCAATCTTGAGGAATGTTCTCCTACACGCCTCAATGATTTTCATAAACAGCTAGTACGTGTCCTTTGCTTATTCTTGGATCTCTTCTACAAAGAAACAGGTTAAAAATCCCCATTCAACCGATTTTAATCGGTTCCAACCTAAAGATGAGATTTTACACATAAATGAACAGGAATAGAAAGCTTTCTTGATTGAGATGGGAAGTTTTAAGGAAGTGGTCTAGTTTTTCAGTCACACTATTATACAGATGTATCTTTTTTCACTTTTATTTTCACAACTACCAAATCAGTTTGCCTGTTTTTCCACAGTGGTACGACTTCATAATATACTTTACATTGGTGAACTTGAAATTTCTGGATATGTTTGTCAACATTACAGTTACATTTATAACATGATTGACGAAAAATAAGTGAAAGAAAGTGCACTAAAGGGGTCCCATTTCACTGCTTATTTGAATGTGTTGTTGCAGCAGAAAGGTTTACAACCATTGAATAATAAGGTTTACATACAGAGCGCTTATTCGTATTTGTTTCGTGCAAAAAGGCGTCATTGAAACTAGTATGCAAAATGAGATTTTTTTGACCATGCCTTAAGCTTTCAATATGAAATGATACCACCGGAGTTATTGCTTTACTTTGATTACCATTCATTCACTTGTGCGATTGTAATTTCCTTCCATTTCTTTCTCTGTCTTGCACTGTCTGTGTCTCACTCCCTCTCTCTTGACTGGATATTATATTTTCATTTACGTTTAACCCTTTGTTGCACATGAATATGATTTGAGATATCTCTGTAACGACCATAAACAATCGCATGATTGGCAAGATCTAATGATTAAACAAAATCACTTCTATCATACTTTTCAACGGTATAAAATAGAATATTTTTATTGTACAGACCTTGTATCAGAATTTGCATATAAACAATTATTGTTCTGTCGTTGAATGAATATCATATAAAAAATACATTAGTTATACGTTATTGTAACACAAAAGTATAGCAGTACATAGTCATGGCAATTCTATCAAAAGATGAACACAAAATTATAATAAACAGAACTTTACTTCAATAAGCACAATCTATAGACAAGGTAATTACAACCGAAATTCAGATATCAACAACAATCTATAGACAAGGTAAATACAACCAAAATTCAGATATCAACAACAAGCTTTGACTATAATCTCTATGAAATTATACAACTCACTGTCAAAGTATAGTGCATCGTATATAAAATAGGCTCGAGGTATAACACTGTATAATATCGAACATTAATAGCTATTTTTAAAGACGTAACCCCTGATAATGATAAATGTAGAAGTAATCTCTATGAAAAAATGACACTTAAACTTTAAAGGCAACCTAACCACAAGCAATAACTGAAGTTATTCCAAGAAGTTTAATGTATATTTGAACATTCATCCATAAGATTTCAAATCAAAGCATATCAGAATGGTATCAAGCAAGAATAATTACACCTCAACGCGACAAGGGCATCGCCATTTTCTTGAGCGGTGACGTACTAAGCGAAGTTGATTGCTTTGTAAATGTATTCACATTTATGAATGCTTCTTTATTTCGTGTGTGTGGTGATGTAGTATTTCAATGAACTGAACTCCTTTTTACTCTAAAGGTGAGAACGCAGATTGCATGAACAATAATTTGGGGTGAAGATTACTCACAATTGAAAATTTATTTGTCTTTTGCTTTTGCTATATAAGTATTGAAAAAAAGTTGCAGTTGTTTCCTTGTACTTTTTACTCCAAATGAAATGTTTACCCTTTCAAATATTATTTTCCTGCGTCGGAAATCAAAAGTTTTGTTAGTGAACTATTGAACGGAAAGGTTTTTTTTTTCAAAATAAAGTTCGGTGCATAGTTCATGTACAACTTCGCCGTCACAAAAGGAAGGAAAAAGCTGCGCCCATGTCCAGATTATAAAGGCAATTCATCAGCTCATTAATATCTTCATTTATCTCTTATACATTTAGTAAGGAAGATTATATAGTGAAAGGAAGGAAAACGTCTCATCTTTCAGCATATCTACACTCAATTTGTGAGTGCGAGAGGAAGAAGCATAAAAATAAACCAAAACGATTATGTTTATCATCTAAGATAAAATTATAAAACTTTATTCAAAATCAACGATACGAAACATAACTTTCAAAGCCGTCCCCCTTTTACCTTCTGAACTGTTGAAAGAAAAGCACCATTTTTTTTCTGATCACGCGCTATTTACTTCATAATCGTTCATGTCATGTAGCGTAACGTCACTAACTCTTGTTGCTGCCAACCATACGGACGTTTTCCTTTGATTTTCGACAGCAACAGTATATCAGGCAAAATGTACCTTGAGGCCCAGCTACATAACAAAGAGGCAAAAAGAAGAAAGTTCCAAATGCCCAGCTAACAGCAATCACAATTTCCAGAGCAACGCCGAGTTGATAAAAGATTAGGACGTTTGCTGGAAGTATCAGGGCACCTACCACGAAACTAGACAAGGCAGCCATCGTGTTCGCAGAAGCTAGGGTTGATAAGGAGTATCTAGCCCTACTCTGACGGTCGTCATAAGGGGCTAGTCGATAGGCGACCCCGTAATGTATGGTAAAGTCTGTTGCGAGACCGACTGTCAGAATGATCAAAGCAGACTCAAAGACACTTAACTGCCATCCGATCAAAACAAAGATGGCAACCGACGTGATAACGGCGCCACCAATCGAAAGGGTGGCGTAGAAGGCAATAAGAACATTTTTGTTAGTAATAAGCAAAACTATCAAAGCGATGATGAGGGATAAACCTAGTGCAAGAGGTGTGTCTTGCAGAAGATTGATGATAAGATCCACGTAAAATGGTTGAGCAAGACTGTATGTTCCAAACCAGCCTCCTTGTAAACCCACTGGAGCTGTTTTCACCTTATCTTCGACCCAAGCAAGAGCTGTGTCGTAGTAATTCTTGACAGGATCAAATTCCAACTGCGACAAAGCTGTGCTCTGGAACTGTATGAAGAAAGCATTGATATTGTTTTCTGAGTCGAACCGGAGACCTGGGAGTTGTGCGAAACAACCACCACTGATCGACTGGCAGACGGATGCCGCGTACTTTGGTGCGCACAATTTGAACAGGTCTGCGGAATATGGAAAAGACGTCTGACCACAACATGGTGAGAAGTCAGTTCCTAAGCTTGAAGGTATGCAGGGGGTTTCCATGAAAACCTTCATCTTTTCAATAAAGCAATCTTCATAGACAGCAGATGGTGAGCTGTAAAAACCTTGCTGCCGTACTTCCGAACAGAACTCAAGCAACCAAACCTGAGAGGCAGGGTCGTCAAGGTTAAAGGCGTCATCCAACTGAACGTATCCCCGTCTCGTTGGATCAAAGGGGTCTCCATTATCAACAGGAACAGTTCCCCAGACGACAATGAATTGTAGAGGTGTCAATTTTGCTCTCTCGATATCAAATGTTGATCTAAACACCTGGTCATACAACTCAAGGGGATGTTTTAATGTGAATATCTGGAACTCTGTACTTGAAGTCGGTACCCTAAGCTGAGGCCGCCAGAAGACCACCAAGATAGCACCGATTGATAAACCAGTGAAAATAAGAAGCCAAAGAAAACGAAGTCTGAATGCAAGCATTGGAATATACACCTCAAAGATGTGCCGAAAAAAATTTCGTAACTTATGCCAAGCACTTCTCATTCTCTGGAAACAACTTTTCTCCTTGCTGGAGTAACCGTTAGATGATGCCTGGAATAGAAGCCTGAAATACCTATCATAGATGATGACAGTCGCTGGAGACCAGATCATTGTAAAAAGGAAATTACACAACACCACGGTCCCAGCATAAATGCCGTAGAGGCGAATATTGGTAACCGAGCTTGTCACATTGACATACAAAGCAGAGGATGTTGTAAGACTTGTAACGAACATGGTAGGAAAGGCATGCTTCATTGTTTCTTTCAAAATAAACTCCTGTTTGGCATGTGGGTATTTTCTCCTTAAATTTTCAAATATGTCGTAAAAAATAAAGGCATCGTCTGCTCCTACCCCCAATATGAGCACGATGGCAAGCATGTTGCCGAACGCAAAGAACGTTAGGCGGAACACAATGAAGTAGAAGAAGTAGGCAAGTACTATGGAAAAAATAATCTCGAAAATCACCATGATTGCAATGAAAAGTGAACTCAAATACACCCACATTATCAGGAGCACAAAAGCACCCCCTATTCCAGCAAAAATTAGATCCTGCATTAGAGGTTCAGATATGAGTACAAATTTAACAATTCTGTTGGTACCAATTGCTTCAATTTGAGTGATGCCATTGTCCACGTCGCGTCTGTTCACTGCGTCTTCGTACAGCATGCGATCTCCTGAAGATACTGAATCGTCCAACGACACGATCTGTAAGGATGTAGTCAACGTTAGGTCTCCAGTCTCTGCTACCTGGGTGGAAAAATCACTCGGTGAATTTGCAAAAAGCATGACGTAGATGGCATTGTAAGTTGTGCAGTTTGAAGGAACCCCTGTGCAGTTGACACCGGATCCACATTCGGCGTTTAACGCCCCAGAAGTGTAATACTGGGCACATTCCAACAGAAGCGACCTCGCAAAGGCCACATCTTCAGCAGTGAGTTCGTAGCATGATGATCTTCCGTTGATGGCGCCTATGTAGTTTGGAAGAGACCAAGAAGGACAGCATTCGGACGAAAAACCTGGTCGTTTGTTGCAGACAGTCTCGAAGATTGAACTGTTACGTACAAACGTATCATCCTGCTGGCACATAGACAGAAGGGAGTCAAGTGTCAGAAGTTCCACCGCTGAACTTGATGGTGAGTATACGGCTCTGAAGCTACTCCCACCTGCAATGATACAGTATCCAATCACTTAATTAGGCATCTAATTTCTTGTTAGCAAAAATGCTATGCTTCCTTGTATATATCATTATGACTCAATTCAACATGTTCAAGCAGTACGCCTACACGGATACCAAGATATACCTCTGATGAAGATTGATTCGAAAGGACTCTGAACTAGCTATAACGCACATGTCTGCAACAAGGGAACTTGTTTTAAAACAGAGAAATCATTTTGTTTTATCGAATACAAATGAATGTTCAGCCAAGAAATATGACAAAAAGACTTTAAGTTTGAAAATGCAGGTTGTTGAGTGTTTTATCAGACTGCATCCACGCAACCACACACTGAACATTGTGCCATGCGTAATATCACGTCAAAGACCTCATACATAACAGTGATACTTTTTCTCTATTTTCTATGGAGAAAAAACTCTTGATGTCTTGTTTAAAACAAAAGAATAGCAAGCAATATATTCTTTGATTTAAGAAAAACATCTCATCCCTCAACTGAATTAGTTTTCGTGGCAAAAAATAGATTGTATGGTGTTAAATAGAGTTCTTATACAGTCTAAATGATGAAAATAAAATTCCCCGGTATTGCTATCCCATGAATTCTGTTTGACTACAAGGTATCAAAGTGTTTACCAGTTGTAACAGAGTATTCTAATTCTGACGACGAAACTGTTCCAAATCCAACCTCTCCTCACAATATGGTGCGTTCACACTGCTTACATTGTGGGTTCACATCATGTCACACTACATTATATTCTCGGAGATCAGGCACTACAATATTTCCGGTGAAATCACTTATTAAGGGCTGTTCAGACTTTACGAGGACGATAAATATCACGATAAGGAGATTTTTCATTGAATGGTTTATCCTGCTTTTGCCCTATCTTTAATCCAAATTCTTCGTGTTTTAGACATGTTAAAAGTCTACTTACTTGGATTACCACATATTGGAATTGAAGGTGTTCCCCGCGGTGTAACCGTTGTCGAATATGTAGTCGAAGTCGTGTCATTGATGGAAGACGAACTAGAAGGCGATGTCAGATTCAAAGACAGATTGGGCGTAGGAGAGATGACGTCGGATCCCGATAGGATGTTCTCCAGAGGAATGATGTGATCATGGATGGTGTCCCACGTGCTTCGATTCCCTATTAAAAGAAGAAGTTTCTCCGGTATTGGTTTGTTCTATTCAACCCACGGCACAGAATTTACCTAGGAAGTTTCAAAAACTTTTTCTTTTTGTTGTTGACATGCATTTAATAAAGGGTAAAATAATGTAACAATGTTATGACAACAGGAGGTGTTTTCCTCCTTCAATTAACGATACTCCCCAAAGAAGCATAGGCCAAACTATGACGACATAATCCCCGAAGCGGCTTTTTACTGATGTTTTAAAGTTTTACATTTTTTATCAGAGATTTCATTCAAAATACATCAGTACGTGTAAATCAAACGTATGAAAATCAATATAAATACAAAATCTTCATCGGGACATTACTTGATAAGTAAGATACATATTCACAAATCAGTGGGTTAAGAAGAAAAAATGTAATAGAAAAAAAAAAAAACATACATAAGCCCAAATCAAAACACGAGCTCGCCCCGCCCCACATGATTTTTTTTTTTTCGTAATGTTCGATACGATTTACACACCTACGCACACAACCTCTCCCGCACCCTCACACGTATTCTTTGGTAATGTTTGATTAAAAATTATACACACACATACACACACCCACAATACTTGCGCACACACCCCCTCCCCTCTAACGCATGCAAGGGTAATTATTTCGGTTTGAGTTTATATAGCTGATAAACGGGATTCGCTATACATTCACGACATCGAGTAACAAATTTACTTGAACAGACGAGCCAATTTTTAAAGATATGTAGGCTAGACATTCAATTGTCAAAAGTTAAGAGCGCAATGGATAACAAGTAAAAGTTACTCGCTTGCCGGTAAGCCTGCTTTCATTTTGGTAAGTGAAACGTCACTAGCCTTGATGAAAGAGGTCCTTGCCTCGGGGCGGGGGGGGGGGGGGGGGGGAGAGGAGATGTGGCATTGCAATAGGATCAAGCTTCGGATTCAAAGTTTAAGAAATTATGGGTCTACGAATGAAAATGAAAATGTTATTTTAAATGTTAGCAGTACATACGCTGGAGGCATCGTCGAATGTTGGTGGACCGTAGAGATAAACAGTTATGAAGGTTAGAAGAACCATCGATATTACTTGTAGGAGAAGCAGGATAAATGGGAACCTCGTGAATAGACGAGCATGTCTACATAAATAGAAAGAGAGAAAGAATATCCGTTATGAATGCTTTAAAAACGTGTTCATGCTCAACTGCCCAGTGCTGCTAGTAATGAGATAATATATGCTGGTCTGTTTCTTAGATGTTCTGGTTTACATTTTAGGAGTTATGGTATTTTAGTGGTCAGAACATTTGTTGGTGTTCCGTCGAAGAAGCCTCTGTAAATTCTTCGAACCGTCAATATCAGCCATCTTTTTTTATACATTAATATTCATGAAAGGATCTGTTCAAGGAGAAAGGAAACACTATTGCACGGACTGAGGACTTATCCTCGATATCAAATATCTAATCCCTAAAGTATAATAATCGAAACTTCGTCAGCGGCTATCTGCTGGAGCGATGAAATATGACTTTCTAGGCATACAGTAGTGGAATTTTAATTAAACTGAATTATTTATTTGGGTAAAAGAAGCACAACCTTTATCTTAGCATTCAGAAGACTGAATTGCTGGCATTTCTAAAGTTATTAGTATTCATGAAAATTTCATTATCCCAAAGATGAACAAGAAAAGGAACGCTTTAACGATAACTTCAAATTTGAGTTAAAATGCACTCTTAAATACTGAAATTCATCTGAAATGAACAATCAAAACCAATAATATGGAGTGGATTCTACGATCTATAGCATAAATTTATACATTTATAGTGTAAGATATGAGAGATAAAAAAAGGAAATAGACTTACATTGTTCCCGCACTATAACAGGTCAGGGAACCCGACGATTCCTTGGTCACTGGTCTAGCTCCATCGCGTGTGTGGTGCATCTCCATTATTAATGACAACAACCAGCAAAGTCTGTTCCTCGCAAACAAATACTTGATCGACGGATCAAATAGTATTAAACCATAAGGAAAACGTGAGTAAAAGCTCTGGATATTCCTAATCAGTCCTAGGGAACGTTAACGTATAACATGTAAGGTATTATTGTTTTGCTTTCCGTAACAAATCAGATGCGTGACACACAGGTGTGCTGAGAATCAAATGGTTTCACTACTGGATCTAACTTCAAAACAAGTTCCCTTTTACTTACATGTTGCCGATGCATATACAATAATAGTAAACCCTTGCTATTGTATTTAGCTACTGAAAGGTGGTGTCTGACCGCATTTTTTCTCTACAAAATGACGTACCGCAAAGGATGCCATTCTATCATTCACTCATGCGGGGTACACAGCCCCATGGAGATGAGAAAGAATGTTGAATATTTACCACTTTGTTTTAAGTTCATTGTTATCTGAACGATTTAACTATATATTAGGTTTTTCTTGCCAGTTAGTGGTTGGTGCTACCTCCCTATAAACACAACTTTAACGAGGAATCAGTCTCGTGACCCTTGTTCAAAATGGGTACTATGGTCTTATCATCAAATCATGATAATTTCATAGTACTTGCTTGGTACTTTCATGGTTTTGATGGTAATAACCGTCAAAATACGATGGTACCCATGGTACTTTTTTTTCTTCATTGGTGAGACTCGAACCTACATGGGTCCAATCAGTGTTTGGTGACGAAGGTTCATTGATCAGGCATAATGGTGAACATCACCGATGTCACCGATCACCAATTATGTGTAACTTTTCCGCATAGTAAATTTCAGGATACATTTACCAGTTTTATACTGTAGTTTATTAACCTACCTTTCCCTATAGTAAAAAAAAAGTCAAATTGTACCCATATAACATCAAAATATATGGTTCTACTATGATGGTACCGTAGTATATATACATATTTACAAGGTTTAATCATGTTGAGCTTGAGAGGAAACGTATTCATTCAACGACATCAAAATATATTTGCCCTGCATGCATATACCATGAGAACGTAATGAAAACAGAGCAAGTTAGACGTCGCACTTAAGTGATATCCTTTGAATAGCTTTTCAAACACTGATTTTATCGTTATAACAACATTGATTGGAAATCTCGTTTTTCACAGTCCTTAATTCACTTGTGAATGAAATAAATACACTGTATGGAAGAGGAATTCTGTCGAGAGTAGAAGGACACAATAGTTTAATATTTTATATTTTCTTTGTGAAGCTAAGAGGTCGGAGTTATTACGTCACGAACGCTTTTGGGTGTTAACTCTAAGTTGGTTAATAACTCTCCGGAGGTTGATATGGGGAGCAGTTTTCTTAGCGAAATGGGAAAGCGATATGATACCATTTAACCTAAAGAACAATTGAGTTCTGTTCGTAATGATTACAATGCTGAGAAGAAACTGTCTGGAAGCCAATCAGAAAGGCTGATGAAAAGTGCACTTGGAATCA
>CM057154.1:29611947-29741062 GCA_029962745.1 Echinometra lucunter | reverse complement strand
GCAATCGGAGAAACTTGTTTCAATTGGTATCTTTTCCACTAAGCAAATGCGCCAATTGATGATACAGTGGTTTCAACTAGTATATTTGCTACCAGTTTATCTGGGTTTCTAGAACCAGTTAGACTCTTCATTTATTTTGAAATACATTACTGTATAGACTCTGCTTGTTTTTGATGAATTTTGCAGGTCTTCAGTCCAGTTGAATCGAATTGTTTTTATTGGTTTGACTTTGTATTTTGAACCTTCCTTAAACCAGTATAGACTCCTGGTTTCTTATTGGTTTCTATTTGTAATAAAGCCCTTTTCAAACCCAGTATAGAGAATTCTGGTTTCTATGATTTCTTATGGCTTTACTTTGATTTCATACCCTTGATATAAACCACATAGCCTCTGCTGGATTTTTGATAGTTTTTACTGGTCTTCAATAAATCTAAATGGTTTCTATTGGTTGATTCTGTATTTTGACAATCTTCTTCAACCAGTAGAGTCTCCTGGTTCTACTGGTTTCTACAGGCAATACAGCTCTTTACAAACCAGTATAGACTATTTTGGTTTCTATTGATTTTTTACGGATTGACTCTAATTTTATACCCTCCATATCAACCACATAGATTCTGCTGTTTTTTATTGGTTTTTACTGATCTTCAATCCCGTTGAAATATGGTTTCTATTGGCGTGACTCTGTAATTTTGACACTCTTCTTCAAACCAGTATTGGTTATAATTGGTTTCTACTGGTAATACAGCCCTTTTTAAAACTAGTAGACTACTCTGGTTTCGATTGGATTCTTACGGATTTACTCTGATTTTGTACCCTTAATATCAACCACATAGTCTTTGCTGGTTTTTGATGGTTTTTACTGGTCTTCAGTCCAGTTGATTCTGATGGTTTCTATTGGTTTGACTTTGAAATTTTGACACCCTTCTTCAAACCATTAGCGTCTATTGGTTATAATTGGTTTCTATTGGTAATAAAGCCCTTTTTAAAACCAGTAGACTACTCTGGTTTCTATTGGATTCTACGGATTGACTCTAATTTTATACCCTTAATATCAAACCACATAGTCTCTGCTGGTTTTTGATGGTTTTTACTGGTCTTCAGTCCAGTTGATTCTGATGGTTTCTATTGGTTTGACTCTGTATTTTGACACTCTTCTTTAAACCAGTAGAGTCTCCTGGTTCTAACTGTAAGTAAAATGTCCTCACTGGTTTCTACTGGTTTCTATTGGAATTGCAACCTGGGTAAGAAATTTATAAAAATAATAACATAAGAAATTAATTTCAGTGTGGCAATTTTTGTCAGATAATAGTTTAGAAATGTTAAAAGGAATATTTTGACCAAAGATTAGCTTCCAATAACCTTTTTTTATTAGAATTATAGACAAAAATATGATTTTATGTATAAATTTGCATAATTAATTGATAAATTAAAAGTTCTAATTCTTTCAAAATTTTACTACATATTCTTACAGTTTACATCAGACTCTACGTGTGTGCCAATTTTTGCGTCAATCGCGCGCTCCATGGCCGAGATCGGGGGGGGGGGGCCGCCCCAATTTCATGCAATTTCATAATAGCCCGGGCTAGGGTTAATTTGTTGAACTTGCCAATACCAACACACTGCCATTCTTCATTCTCTTTCAGCCTGGTACCAGCATCGAATCCTTCACCAGAGAGCGCGCAAGGAAGGAAACCTCAAGAGAAGCCAGCCGTACCTGCTTGGAATAGGGAGTCGTCGTCTACCAACCCAGTTCTTTGTCATCATTGATGAGCGGGCAATCCCTTGCGGAGGAGATGTTACATCAGCTGTGGATGTCATGTTCAAGTTACACTTTGTATTCAACATCCACTATGCCACAGAACTGAAGGCATTCTATGCCTTTCTGGAGCATTATGTGTATGAAGTTGGTCTGCCGAAGGATGTCATCCCAGCTCGTGCATCTGAGCTGATGTCTAGCATCATGGCCATTAGCAGCAACAAGTAATATCCTTGATCTGCATTGGTGTGATGTGGAGAATCTTTGGCATGGAACTATTAGTATCCTAATGTAGATTATAGTTCTATCAGAATGTTCCATATTTTCATTACTCAGTGTTACAGGGTGTAGTTGCAGTGTGTCCCAGAAAAACAAAATCGGGTTTCAAAGAAATTTTTTTTACCGGTTCAAAATAGATCATTTACTTGATGATTTATACATGTTTGAAAAACTCTGACCTTTTACTTCAATTTAATCCTTATCTTACTATTCAAATTTTCTTCATAGTTGAAATAGAAAAATAGAAGGTGAGTAAGCCAAAATTCCATTGGATCAAAGAAATCTCAAATTTGATAAACTTTTAGGATACAAAACAATCGTAGGCCCTATTGAAGGGGAAAAAACAGATCTCATTAGAACTCAGACTTTTCTATTTAACATGACACCTCATATGTACAAAATTATCAAAATATGACTGAAAGCAAATTAAAATAAAAGGTGCTTGATTCATCCAAAATTAATTTCTTGATTTCAGCATCGTGTGACTTATGTATCCCTGGTCACACAAAATGTTTAAAGGCCTGAGCAAATTTACTCAAACAGTATGGAGTCTTGCCTTGGACTTTGTCATAAAATCTGCAAAGAAAATCCATGGAATAGCCTGGATATAAGAGTGGATTTTAGCTTTTTTATAGAAATGCCATCAATTTTTACATGCATGTTTGTACATGTATTTCATTATGCAAGCATCAGCCATGCTACATAATATATTAGCCATTCCGTGTAAGTGTTGCGGGAAGTCACGTCTGAAAATATCAATATCAAAATTACATTCCCAGAAGACGACTTTAATCTGGACCATCAACATAATGGCAAGAAAAAAACCCTGTTTTTTTTCCTCAGGCATTCTTCAATCGATTATATGAAGTATCATGGTAGAGAGAAATATATGAATATTTTTTGTGACCTGTTCTTGTCTTCTGTGTGCTGAAAAAATAGATAATACTGTAAAGTGGTATATTTCGCGGTGTGGAAATTTTCGCGAATTTCGCGCGGCGCACCACATGCGCGAAATAAAAACATGCGAATATTTATGATGTTGCTATGTGGGAGTTCTTGCCTTCGTGCGTACGCAAAATTAAAAAACATAGGAATGCACTTCACTCTGCCGAGCGCGAAAAATTAATCGCGCAAAAATATTCACTTTTACAGTAGGTTGACATGCATCAATTTATTATTGATAATTTTCCATGCATAAGGTTTGAGGTGGTTTTTTGTTAGCTTATCTGGCCCATATTGACCCGATAAACTTATGCCGTGGCGTGACATCCTTTGTCTGTCCTGCTTCCATCTGTCCTTCGTCTGTGATTTGTCCACATGTTTAAAAATGCTACTTTGCCATTTCTTACCCGATTTCCGATAGCACTATGTGAGATATTCAATAATTTACAATCCATTAGATATACTTATTAAGGTGCGTTCAGATATGAGGCGACTTTGTGTGCACACATTTTTTATGTTCAGATATGAAGCGACTTTGTGCCGCCACTTATGCTAATGAAAGTGCATATTAACGCGTCAACTCTCAAATAAGAGAGCATTTGTCACAACTTGCGCAATCAGTCTCATGGCAACAGCTTTTGCGCTAACTTGTTAGAAATTTGATTGGCGCGCATTTTTTTTGCAGCCAGGGAGCAAACCAAAATGTGTCCTGCCTCGGCGACACATTTTTTGTCTCCTGATATCCCATAGACACTGTACACAAAAATGTGTGCACACAAAGTGGCGCCACAAAGTCGCCTTATATCTGAACGCACCTTTAGTGGGCATTTCTCAAAAATCACAGAAATTACAGTACTTCAATTTTTGTGTTCCATCTGAAAGACATTGATTTGTCTACAATTACATTGTGCAAAATTTATTCAAATTTGCAATAAATACTTCTTCCAATTATTTACTGATTTAGTATTTTTCTGATTCATCTGGAAAAGCTACATGTTTGACATATATCTTTCAAATGGAATTTAATTAACAGACTTTGTCTTAGCCAGTTTATACAAATAAGATTTTAGAAATAACAGAACAAGTGTTTCTGAACAAGTGATTCTGAATGAATTAATTAACAGACTTTGTCTTAGCCAGTTTATACAAATAAGATTTTAGAAATAACAGAACAAGTGTTTCTGAACAAGTGATTCTGAATGAATATTGCTTGAATTTCTTGGTGGATGCCAGATTAGCACCACATGATTTATGTGCTTGTTTTAAGTTTAACAATATGATATGACTCAAATTGTTTGTTGAAAACATATCATACTCCCTCCTGCAGGGAAATTTTCCCATATTTGTAGTAGTGTGTATACAGGGTGTCCTATAAAAAATGCTCGGCTCACTTCCGGTCTGATATGGGTACAATCTTTGATACCATTAGAAAGACCAACTCTTGTTTTTATGGGACACTCTGTATAGGACTTGTGTATCATCATTTGTATCTGAAGAGGATTTCCAATCTGAAATTAATTAATGTACTTTACTGTACTTTGTGGTGTCAATGTATTGCATATGAATTGTTCATTTGTGCCTTTTCACCAATTCTGTACAAAAGTTTACTGAATTACATACGTACTGTTTCATGTTTAAAATTTAAATTTACTTAGGGTTTGTTACATCTTTGCTGTTACTCCTAGTTAACTGAAGTAATTCAATTACTGAATTACATATGTACTGTACATGTCTAAATTTGAATTTACCTAGGGTTTGTTACTTCATTACTGTTATTCCGAGAATTTCACATGATATTGCTCATCCAAACCATTCTAAATTTTGAGGAAAGAATCTGAATTTTCACTATTCCCAGCTCTTGCTTGGAAGGGATTTCCTATTTTTCTTGCTGATTTTAATGGGAAATGCTCTTTCTGTCCTGTTTTTGAGCAAATGTTATGCTGCATATCAGTAAATGTGATAATGCAGACAAAACTTTGTAGCATTTGTTTATTTGTTTGATTGCGAAAAATGTACTTTATATAAAATAATAATCACTTCAGGTGTCTGTTGCGTAAATTTTTGTGACAGTTTGCCAGAGTTTTTTATGGCAAAAAGTTTTATACAATGATACCCAGATCTGGTACTGATGCTCATTGTAAATCAATAATCACTCTCCATATCGCTTCATATGTAATTGAAGACATTATATAGAGAAAGAACCCTTGGGTGTCAGCCACTTACTTACAAATCCAATTGAAGCTTATTCATACACGTCACTCTAACAGGGGCTAGTCTGGTTTTTTAAAAAAAAAATGCTTATAGTAATCATCAGATTTACTTCAAATTTGATATATTATAATTATGTGTAAATTCTGAAATGGTCACATAGGATAGTTAAACATACCATATGCTATCAGAATCAATTTATAATATTGTTATTGTATGCACATTTAAAGTAGTAGTGTAAATACCATGTACTTGTGAATTTGCATGTACTTGGGAAATTTGCATGTAATTTGCATATTTAATGAGATAATTTGAAATCTCAGGAAGATAGACATATCTCATCTTTCTAATCTATTTGGTTTGTATGGGTTTCAGGCAAAGATATATCTCCTATAACTTTGCACACAAATGATCAGTGGTGACCAAACTTGGTAGACAGATGTTGCATACTATAACCTGAAGGTCACCACAAGGTCAAAGGTCATGGGAAGGAATCAGCAAATTTTTGAGCCAATTGTTCTTAGCAATTTCTGTGTACGCGAAATTAGGTTTTTCTTCATGTATGTGTGTACATGTGCATTTTTTTTCTTGTTTACCCCTTTATTCATTTAAAGGAGATCTTTATAGGAAATAAAGGAAAATAACAAAAAGAAAAGAACATTTATTTTGAATGAAAGATCATTTTGCATTGAATATTAAAATGGTTGGACATAGGGAGGAGCTTTATGTTTGTGTTTGTTAATATATTATTTGTTTAGTGATTTCATATTTCTTCCATGCTTGTCTTGTAAATAATTCAACACTGTGTTACATGTGTGAAAAGAAACGAACATTTGTATTTGGATTGAAATTTAGCATTTATTTTATGTAATGATTTATTTTGAATGAAATCTCTAATAAAATATTTGAAAAACAAAAAAGTGGTGTACGTTTTCGATTAGTGTGAGTGTGTTGTGCGTGTGCGTGGGTGTGTGCGGGCGTGTGTGTGGGTGTAGGCACTGGGTGGGTGTGGGTGTGTGTCGTGTGTGCGTGTATGTGAATGTACATTGTGAGTGTATGTGCGTGGCTATATAGGAGCAGCTAGGCCCAAAATTCAGCACCTTTTACAGCACTTCAAAAGGGTGTAATTTCAACATTTTTAATACGCTAAAACAGCATTTAACACGCTAATTAACCCCGTTCCGTGTGCGCGGAAAAAAGCTACAATCCAGCGTTTTTTCCAGCACTTTAAAAGTGCTGTATTCCTAGCACTTTCAAAAAGGGTAAAACAGCATTTAAAACGCTGTCACTCCTCGCCCCTATTCAATGTGGTGAATTCAGCAAGTAAAAGGGTGAATTCAACATTTCATTTTTAAGCGTGTATGATAAGTTCATAATGTCAACGGTTGCTAAAGCTGAGAGCTTAGAAATAACTAAATACCGTTTCTCTCATCGCAGGTGAATACATTTATCGTCTTTGCCAGCAAGAACATTGTCCGCTATCAAATGTAATGCTCCCCCCTTTGGTGCTTTTTGTGGCAAATTGTACAAAAACAACTTTCCAGTTTTGTGGTATATTAACTTCATCTTAAATGAAAACATAATGGAAAAATCTTACGTCTGAAGGCATGAATGTTATTACATATAATATAATCATTTTATCTAAAACTTTTTTAGTGTGAAAACTTGCATGTGTTTATGATTGATCTCAATTAAACTTAAAAGCACACTGCATCTAGTACTGATAACATCTTTATTTTTCATATCATTTTTATTTTATTTCATTTCATTCCAGGAACAGAACCCCCCCCCCCCCCCCCCCCAGACAATATAAGAAAACGACAATCACCAAAGGAAAGGAAAGAAGAAGAAGGAGAAGAAGAAGAAGAAGAAGAAGAAAACCCCGTCAACTAACAAAATTTTGGTGTTATATTTTTTAAGAAACCCGATCCCGATTTTGAACTAAACAGAATAAATGAAGGGATTTACAGCAAAAACGGGTTAAGCGCCATTTTTCGAAATTTTAAAGCGAGGAAAACCATCGTATAATATATCCAAAATAATGCCCTTTGAATGATACCCAGCTCATTATGTTCAAAGTTATACTTTTAAGTTATAACAAAAAAATCACGAAAGTTCTTCTTATTTTTTATGTTATATTTCGTCAGCTTTAATGGCAAATACCTCAAATTGACAAAAGTGGATATTATCCGTTTTGAGATGAAACCCTTCAAATATTGGCATTAAACTAGCCCCCACGAAAGCTTCTTGTTTATTTTCATCAAAAGAAATATTTTTTTTTATACTGTAATGTGCCCAAAGATCACGTACCTCCTATTAAAGTAATTATCCAGTGGCCACCATGTCAACATAGGAGCGGTTTGAAGAATTTAAAGGGAAAATCCAACGTTGAAAGTAAATTGCTTTGAACATGTTGAAAAGAAGGGGGAAAAAGAAGAGAAGAGCAATTCGCAGAAAGTTTATGACAAATTCGAACAAACAGTATAAAAAAGGTTACGATTTTCCAGAAAACTGATGTTCCTATACTTTACGGATGGAGGGGCTTTCTTGGCAAATGGACAGAATAGGGAAGGTGAATATGTGATTTAACTCTCGGTCATAAGAAATACACATACAAAATAATATACACAAAAAATTATAGAGTATTTGATCTTCAAAAAAAAATGTATTTCCTTGCAATCTTTTGTTTTGAGGGAGGGTGGGGGGGGGGGGGGGGGAGGAGGGGACCTTATAAGGCAGTACGCTATCAATTCTAAAAGCAGTCCCCAGAGAAAGAAGCTCTTAGAAAATGAATGGAATTCTAAATCAAATCAAATCAATCAAAATTTTAAAAAGACAGATAAATGAAATAACGTAGAGCTTTTCTTGAACACATCGCGATCAAGTGACTAGTAATTATTCGCTTTAATAGACCGGTTTTCTAATGCATTCAAATTTATGCACGTTTTTCTTCAGAACCCTTGGTTACCAACTATTCACTTCACCGTTATGCATAATGGCACCTGAATAGATGGAATCCAGATTGCATGAATTAATTGTTGCTATGTCGGGCAAGCTCTGGCAACTTCTTAGTTGTCAAGGGAAATTTTCTTCAACAACTATCACTATGCAGAAAATTAGTGAAGAAGTCTATTTAAGATTTCCTTTTTCTCTTATATTTTTTTCTCCTACTCAAATCAAATTGACAAATGTTAGATTATTCTTTAAACCTATAGGTCAAACGTAGCTCGGTGACGCTATAGGGCGTAATGTTTGCGTTCTCATTTTCGTTTTCATTTTACGTTGTTCATATTTGCGCCAGTCATTTTCGTCCTTACAGTTGAATGGTACAGAGCGCGGGATACCGTCCACTGCCCCTGGACAAATGCTCCGTGCACAACAATGTTCTGCCTTTACCTGTTTCTGTTTTTGACAAGCAATTCTTTTCACGGACAGAGTCTAGGCTTTTCTCTCCGTTGAAATCTTTCGAACAAAATTGCGATTTTTTTTAATGTTGTCGATATACACCAATCACCATATAGCGGTGAAGTGCGTAGAGATACTGCTTGATACCATATGGTAAAAGCTTTTTACTGGTTTTTGTTGACGTTCGACTTAATGCAAGCCATATATCCTTGCATGGAAATTGACTGGTAACTGTATTATCTTTATCAAACTGTATTATCATCCTTTGACGGTTCCAGTATCTGCCAAAGATCTAACAGCTCTATATAACTGTGAGAGCAAAGACTTCTAGAGAATGGGTTCCTTTCTGGGACATGCTGCCAACGGCTCGTTTTTCTTCGGGTATGCTCTCATATGGATGGTTTACCATGCCTATTTTCAGGCAAGGACGAGTTGTTCACGTCACTTGCCGGCTTCACAGTTTAAACGCCCACGACGTCTACCAATCATTGGAACGAGTTTCATGCTGGTTTGCAGCATCGGGCTTATCATCGGCGAGAACGTTCACCCTGTGGTCAAATGGCGAATCGTCGACGAATCCGGAAATTGGACTCCCTACAGTAGAGAATGGCAACATTGCACGATGGCCATGTTTTTTGCTTTGTATTTTATTGTCAACCTTTCAGACACACATGCATGCCATCAGCCTCTAGATATGAAATGCTTTCGGAGCGCTGGCATTTTTGTTGAAGGATCCGTTTTTACATGCCACATTGTGTTACCAGAAAGAGTTAACCCAATGGAGCGCCACACCCACGTCCTTCTTCTCCTTCCGGTATTTGGATGTTTCTTCTCCTCCTTGGTTGAAGCGTTTACAAAGAATCATCTTCTGAAACTCTCGTACATCCGAATCGTTTGTATTCTCCAGCAAGGAACCTGGATGTGGCAAATCGCCTATGTCCTTTTTAAATCCCATTGGGACCATGAAGTGATAGATCGCATGTATGTCACAGTTTTCTTCTCTTGGCATCTTTTAATAAACATCGTCCTCCTCATCGTTGTCTACCAGGTCACATTTTGGGTAGTGCGCCGATGTCGACCAAGGACGTCGGGAAACGGCGCCTCCGAGTCATCGTCTAAGAAGCTGTGGGATGACGAAATTGGAATGGACATGATGGAGGAAACACAACCATGTCTGCAAGAATGAATATACCCCTATTCTCTAATTTAGATTCTGAGTATTCCTATCTCAGAACTTGCCTTCAGGTGTTTAGAATGTGTCGATAGCTTTGTGATACTCTGCATTTAACCTTACGCGGTTGTTTAAAGGAAAAATTTGATTGCTATAGTCAATATAGTCATAATATTCCATGTATTAGATTTTTCAAAATATCTTTTCTTTTCACTCGTCTTGGTTAAAATGGAGATTCTTACACATTATATCAATCTAACCAGTAGTAGGTCTATCATGCCCAAAGAAGGATTAGTTACCTGAAGGAATAATGATTGTTGTTGTCGTCAGTTTATTGGGGGGGGGGGGGGGGGGGGGTCCTCTAAATGCCTTTATGACTGCCTCCCCGACTTGTATCGGCCTTTTGACTTTCTGTTTATTTCATTTTTTTCACAATAACTACATAATAAAGCATGAATAATAATAATGCATGAATTGTTCATTACAAATGTAAAAAAATATACGGTCGATATAACATAAAGAAATGATAATTTCATTTTTCACAATAACTACATAATAAAGCATGAATAATAATGATGCATAATTGTTCATTACAAATGTAAACAAATATACGGTCGATATAACATAAAGAAATGATAATACAATTGCATGGTGTTTAAAATGAAATCAGACAAGTGAATTTGTGATGAAATATGATGGAATCCATTTAAAAAGCTAAGCTTGTAAGTTAATTTAGAAAAGCTAAGCTTGTTAATTCAAAAACCTAAGCTTGTAAGTTACCTTTTTACGTTTGGCACCCTGATAAGTATTTGGAGGCCTCTCATCTAACTGGTTTCTCGTCCATTTTGCAGAAAATAAGACTTTCAGGAAAATAAATTTACTATGACACAAAGGTATCCTGCAAAACTACCTCACATTTATATTTACATGCGGGTATTTAACATATAACTGCCTGATATTGAATATCATGTCAGTAGTAAACCTATGTTATGTATAGTTAATGCATGAAGCCTTAATAATTTGGTTAAATCCTGAAATTCATTTTTTTTTTTGGAATTGAATTGAATTGAATTGAACTGAACTGAACTGCGTTCACATCATTAAATGAAAATATCTTTATTAGGATACTAGTAGTCTACTGTATCATTTTCCAAATCTAAAAATGTGCGGTAATAGGAAGAATTCAAGTTATGCAAGAGCTGTCTGAAGGCTTGGTGCAAATACTCATGACAGAATTAGAAAATTACGTTTCGGGTCTTGACTCTTGCATGTATGCATATTAAAGTGAACATTATGAATATGTTGAGTGCGTATGGGAGTGTGCTGTGTGTGAGTTTGCGTGAGGGTGCGAGGGTGTGAGGGTGTGTGTGTGTATGTGCCGTAATAGAGTGGTTTTAAGGTACTTGACTAGACGCGAAGGTCCGGGGTTCGATCCCCGGCACGGCACATTGCTGTTTTATCGCCTGTCAAATAAAGTGATGTCCTATATTAATTTTGATCATGTTGATACCAACGTGTGCATATGGCGTTGTTTAAAAGAAAAACGTGTGTGTGTGTGTGTGTGTGTGTGTGAGAGAGAGAGAGAGAGAGAGAGAGGGAGGGAGAGAGAGGGGGGGAGAGAAAGCGAGAATAAGATGAAGTTTGAATTATATCAATATCGGAACTTTATCTTGTTTCACTTTTGATTCATTCATAACAAATATAGCATAAATTAGGGGGAAATGGTATCATATGGGACTATGTTCCCCACATTATCTAGAAATTCTGTTCCACTTTATGATCTTTTCCCTGTTGTGCGAATTGTTTTATGAAAAGGAAGAACGGGACATTGTGGCTCGCTACTCAATCTTGAGGAATGTTCTCCTACACGCCTCAATGATTTTCATAAACAGCTAGTACGTGTCCTTTGCTTATTCTTGGATCTCTTCTACAAAGAAACAGGTTAAATCTCCCCATTCAACCGATTTTAATCGGTTCCAACCTAAAGATGAGATTTTACACATAAATGAACAGGAATAGAAAGCTTTCTTGATTGAGATGGGAAGTTTTAAGGAAGTGGTCTAGTTTTTCAGTCACACTATTATACAGATGTATCTTTTTTCACTTTTATTTTCACAACTACCAAATCAGTTTGCCTGTTTTTCCACAGTGGTACGACTTCATAATATACTTTACATTGGTGAACTTGAAATTTCTGGATATGTTTGTCAACATTACAGTTACATTTATAACATGATTGACGAAAAATAAGTGAAAGAAAGTGCACTAAAGGGGTCCCATTTCACTGCTTATTTGAATGTGTTGTTGCAGCAGAAAGGTTTACAACCATTGAATAATAAGGTTTACATACAGAGCTTATTCGTATTTGTTTCGTGCAAAAAGGCGTCATTGAAACTAGTATGCAAAATGAGATTTTTTTGACCATGCCTTAAGCTTTCAATATGAAATGATACCACCGGGGTTATTGCTTTACTTTGATTACCATTCATTTACTTGTATGATAGTAATTTCCTTCCATTTCTTTCTCTGTCTTGCACTGTCTATGTCTCACTCCCTCTCTCTTGACTGGATATTATATTTTCATTTACGTTTAACCCTTTGTTGCACATGAATATGATTTGAGATATCTCTGTAACGACCATAAACAATCGCATGATTGGCAAGATCTAATGATTAAACAAAATCACTTCTATCATACTTTTCAACGGTATAAAATAGAATATTTTTATTGTACAGACCTTGTATCAGAATTTGCATATAAACAATTATTGTTCTGTCGTTGAATGAATATCATATAAAAAATACATTAGTTATACGTTATTGTAACACAAAAGTATAGCAGTACATAGTCATGGCAATTCTATCAAAAGATGAACACAAAATTATAATAAACAGAACTTTACTTCAATAAGCACAATCTATAGACAAGGTAATTACAACCGAAATTCAGATATCAACAACAATCTATAGACAAGGTAATTACAACCAAAATTCAGATATCAACAACAAGCTTTGACTATAATCTCTATGAAATTATACAACTCACTGTCAAAGTATAGTGCATCGTATATAAAATAGGCTCGAGGTATAACACTGTATAATATCGAACATTAATAGCTATTTTTAAAGACGTAATCCCTGATAATGAGAAATGTAGAAGTAATCTCTATGAAAAAATGACACTTAAACTTTAAAGGCAACCTAACCACAAGCAATAACTGAAGTTATTCCAAGAAGTTTAATGTATATTTGAACATTCATCCATAAGATTTCAAATCAAAGCATATCAGAATGGTATCAAGCAAGAATAATTACACCTCAACGCGACAAGGGCATCGCCATTTTCTTGAGCGGTGACGTACTAAGCGAAGTTGATTGCTTTGTAAATGTATTCACATTTATGAATGCTTCTTTATTTCGTGTGTGTGGTGATGTAGTATTTCAATGAACTGAACTCCTTTTTACTCTAAAGGTGAGAACGCAAATTGCATGAACAATAATTTGGGGTGAAGATTACTCACAATTGAAAATTTATTTGTCTTTTGCTTTTGCTATATAAGTATTGAAAAAAAGTTGCAGTTGTTTCCTTGTACTTTTTACTCCAAATGAAATGTTTACCCTTTCAAATATTATTTTCCTGCGTCGGAAATCAAAAGTTTTGTTAGTGAACTATTGAACGGAAAGGTTTTTTTTTTTCAAAATAAAGTTCGGTGCATAGTTCATGTACAACTTCGCCGTCACAAAAGGAAGGAAAAAGCTGCGCCCATGTCCAGATTATAAAGGCAATTCATCAGCTCATTAATATCTTCATTTATCTCTTATACATTTAGTAAGGAAGATTATATAGTGAAAGGAAGGAAAACGTCTCATCTTTCAGCATATCTACACTCATTTTGTGAGTGCGAGAGGAAGAAGCATAAAAATAAACCAAAACGATTATGTTTATCATCTAAGATAAAATTATAAAACTTTATTCAAAATCAACGATACGAAACATAACTTTCAAAGCCGTCCCCCTTTTACCTTCTGAACTGTTGAAAGAAAAGCACCATTTTTTTCTGATCACGCGCTATTTACTTCATAATCGTTCATGTCATGTAGCGTAACGTCACTAACTCTTGTTGCTGCCAACCATACGGACGTTTTCCTTTGATTTTCGACAGCAACAGTATATCAGGCAAAATGTACCTTGAGGCCCAGCTACATAACAAAGAGGCAAAAAGAAGAAAGTTCCAAATGTCCAGCTAACAGCAATCACAATTTCCAGAGCAACGCCGAGTTGATAAAAGATTAGGACGTTTGCTGGAAGTATCAGGGCACCTACCACGAAACTAGACAAGGCAGCCATCGTGTTCGCAGAAGCTAGGGTTGATAAGGAGTATCTAGCCCTACTCTGACGGTCGTCATAAGGGGCTAGTCGATAGGCGACCCCGTAATGTATGGTAAAGTCTGTTGCGAGACCGACTGTCAGAATGATCAAAGCAGACTCAAAGACATTTAACTGCCATCCGATCAAAACAAAGATGGCAACCGACGTGATAACGGCGCCACCAATCGAAAGGGTGGCGTAGAAGGCAATAAGAACATTTTTGTTAGTAATAAGCAAAACTATCAAAGCGATGATGAGGGATAAACCTAGTGCAAGAGGTGTGTCTTGCAGAAGATTGATGATAAGATCCACGTAAAATGGTTGAGCAAGACTGTATGTTCCAAACCAGCCTCCTTGTAAACCCACTGGAGCGGTTTCACCTTATCTTCGACCCAAGCAAGAGCTGTGTCGTAGTAATTCTTGACAGGATCAAATTCCAACTGCGACAAAGCTGTGCTCTGGAACTGTATGAAGAAAGCATTGATATTGTTTTCTGAGTCGAACCGGAGACCTGGGAGTTGTGCGAAACAACCACCACTGATCGACTGGCAGACGGATGCCGCGTACTTTGGTGCGCACAATTTGAACAGGTCTGCGGAATATGGAAAAGACGTCTGACCACAACATGGTGAGAAGTCAGTTCCTAAGCTTGAAGGTATGCAGGGGGTTTCCATGAAAACCTTCATCTTTTCAATAAAGCAATCTTCATAGACAGCAGATGGTGAGCTGTAAAAACCTTGCTGCCGTACTTCCGAACAGAACTCAAGCAACCAAACCTGAGAGGCAGGGTCGTCAAGGTTAAAGGCGTCATCCAACTGAACGTATCCCCGTCTCGTTGGATCAAAGGGGTCTCCATTATCAACAGGAACAGTTCCCCAGACGACAATGAATTGTAGAGGTGTCAATTTTGCTCTCTCGATATCAAATGTTGATCTAAACACCTGGTCATACAACTCAAGGGGATGTTTTAATGTGAATATCTGGAACTCTGTACTTGAAGTCGGTACCCTAAGCTGAGGCCGCCAGAAGACCACCAAGATAGCACCGATTGATAAACCAGTGAAAATAAGAAGCCAAAGAAAACGAAGTCTGAATGCAAGCATTGGAATATACACCTCAAAGATGTGCCGAAAAAAATTTCGTAACTTATGCCAAGCACTTCTCATTCTCTGGAAACAACTTTTCTCCTTGCTGGAGTAACCGTTAGATGATGCCTGGAATAGAAGCCTGAAATACCTATCATAGATGATGACAGTCGCTGGAGACCAGATCATTGTAAAAAGGAAATTACACAACACCACGGTCCCAGCATAAATGCCGTAGAGGCGAATATTGGTAACCGAGCTTGTCACATTGACATACATAGCAGAGGATGTTGTAAGACTTGTAACGAACATGGTAGGAAAGGCAATGCTTCATTGTTTCTTTCAAAATAAACTCCTGTTTGGCATGTGGGTATTTCTCCTTAAATTTTCAAATATGTCGTAAAAAATAAAGGCAATCGTCTGCTCCTACCCCCCAATATGAGCACGATGGCAAGCATGTTGCCGAACGCAAAGAACGTTAGGCGGAACACAATGAAGTAGAAGAAGTAGGCAAGTACTATGGAAAAAATAATCTCGAAAATCACCATGATTGCAATGAAAAGTGAACTCAAATACACCCACATTATCAGGAGCACAAAAGCACCCCCTATTCCAGCAAAAATTAGATCCTGCATTAGAGGTTCAGATATGAGTACAAATTTAACAATTCTGTTGGTACCAATTGCTTCAATTTGAGTGATGCCATTGTCCACGTCGCGTCTGTTCACTGCGTCTTTCGTACAGCATGCGATCTCCTGAAGATACTGAATCGTCCAACGACACGATCTGTAAGGATGTAGTCAACGTTAGGTCTCCAGTCTCTGCTACCTGGGTGGAAAAATCACTCGGTGAATTTGCAAAAAGCATGACGTAGATGGCATTGTAAGTTGTGCAGTTTGAGGAACCCCTGTGCAGTTGACACCGGATCCACATTCGGCGTTTAACGCCCCAGAAGTGTAATACTGGGCACATTCCAACAGAAGCGACCTCGCAAAGGCCACATCTTCAGCAGTGAGTTCGTAGCATGATGATCTTCCGTTGATGGCGCCTATGTAGTTTGGAAGAGACCAAGAAGGACAGCATTCGGACGAAAAACCTGGTCGTTTGTTGCAGACAGTCTCGAAGATTGAACTGTTACGTACAAACGTATCATCCTGCTGGCACATAGACAGAAGGGAGTCAAGTGTCAGAAGTTCCACCGCTGAACTTGATGGTGAGTATACGGCTCTGAAGCTACTCCCACCTGCAATGATACAGTATCCAATCACTTAATTAGGCATCTAATTTCTTGTTAGCAAAAATGCTATGCTTCCTTGTATATATCATTATGACTCAATTCAACATGTTCAAGCAGTACGCCTACACGGATACCAAGATATACCTCTGATGAAGATTGATTCGAAAGGACTCTGAACTAGCTATAACGCACATGTCTGCAACAAGGGAACTTGTTTTAAAACAGAGAAATCATTTTGTTTTATCGAATACAAATGAATGTTCAGCCAAGAAATATGACAAAAAAGACTTTAAGTTTGAAAATGCAGGGTTGTTGAGTGTTTTATCAGACTGCATCCACGCAACCACACACTGAACATTGTGCCATGCGTAATATCACGTCAAAGACCTCATACATAACAGTGATACTTTTTCTCTATTTTCTATGGAGAAAAAACTCTTGATGTCTTGTTTTAAAACAAAAGAATAGCAAGCAATATATTCTTTGATTTAAGAAAAACATCTCATCCCTCAACTGAATTAGTTTTCGTGGCAAAAAATAGATTTGTATGGTGTTAAATAGAGTTCTTATACAGTCTAAATGATGAAAATAAAATTCCCCGGTATTGCTATCCCATGAATTCTGTTTGACTACAAGGTATCAAAGTGTTTACCAGTTGTAACAGAGTATTCTAATTCTGACGACGAAACTGTTCCAAATCCAACCTCTCCTCACAATATGGTGCGTTCACACTGCTTACATTGTGGGTTCACATCATGTCACACTACATTATTATTCTCGGAGATCAGGCACTACAATATTTCCGGTGAAATCACTTATTAAGGGCTGTTCAGACTTTACCGAGGACGATAAATATCACGATAAGGAGATTTTTCATTGAATGGTTTATCCTGCTTTTGCCCTATCTTTAATCCAAATTCTTCGTGTTTTAGACATGTTAAAAGTCTACTTACTTGGATTACCACATATTGGAATTGAAGGTGTTCCCGCGGTGTAAACCGTTGTCGAATATGTAGTCGAAGTCGTGTCATTGATGGAAGACGAACTAGAAGGCGATGTCAGATTCAAAGACAGATTGGGCGTAGGAGAGATGACGTCGGATCCCGATAGGATGTTCTCCAGAGGAATGATGTGATCATGGATGGGTGTCCCACGTGCTTCGATTCCCTATTAAAAGAAGAAGTTTCTCCGGTATTGGTTTGTTCTATTCAACCCACGGCACAGAATTTACCTAGGAAGTTTCAAAAACTTTTTCTTTTTGTTGTTGACATGCATTTAATAAAGGGTAAAATAATGTAACAATGTTATGACAACAGGAGGTGTTTTCCTCCTTCAATTAACGATACTCCCCAAAGAAGCATAGGCCAAACTATGACGACATAATCCCCGAAGCGGCTTTTTACTTGATGTTTTAAAGTTTTACATTTTTATCAGAGATTTCATTCAAAATACATCAGTACGTGTAAATCAAACGTATGAAAATCAATATAAATACAAAATCTTCATCGGGACATTACTTGATAAGTAAGATACATATTCACAAATCAGTGGGTTAAGAAGAAAAAATGTAATAGAAAAAAAAAAAAAAACATACATAAGCCCAAATCAAAACACGAGCTCGCCCCGCCCCACATGATTTTTTTTTTTTCGTAATGTTCGATACGATTTACACACCTACGCACACAACCTCTCCCGCACCCTCACACGTATTCTTTGGTAATGTTTGATAAAAATTATACACACACATACACACACCCACAATACTTGCGCACACACCCCCTCCCCTCTAACGCATGTCAAGGGTAATTATTTTCGGTTTGAGTTTATATAGCTGATAAACGGGATTCGCTATACATTCACGACATCGAAGTAACAAAATTTACTTGAACAGACGAGCCAATTTTAAAGATATGTAGGCTAGACATTCAATTGTCAAAAGTTAAGAGCGCAATGGATAACAAGTAAAAGTTTACTCGCTTGCCGGTAAGCCTGCTTTCATTTTGGTAAGTGAAACGTCACTAAGCCTTGATGAAAGAGGTCCTTGCCTCGGGGCGGGGGGGGGGGGGGGGGGGAGAGGAGATGTGGCATTGCAATAGGATCAAGCTTCGGATTCAAAGTTTAAGAAATTATGGGTCTACGAATGAAAATGAAAATGTTATTTTAAATGTTAGCAGTACATACGCTGGAGGCATCGTCGAATGTTGGTGGACCGTAGAGATAAACAGTTATGAAGGTTAGAAGAACCATCGATATTACTTGTAGGAGAAGCAGGATAAATGGGAACCTCGTGAATAGACGAGCATGTCTACATAAATAGAAAGAGAGAAAGAATATCCGTTATGAATGCTTTAAAAACGTGTTCATGCTCAACTGCCCAGTGCTGCTAGTAATGAGATAATATATGCTGGTCTGTTTCTTAGATGTTCTGGTTTTACATTTTTAGGAGTTATGGTATTTTTAGTGGTCAGAACATTTGTTGGTGTTCCGTCGAAGAAGCCTCTGTAAATTCTTCGAACCGTCAATATCAGCCATCTTTTTTTATACATTAAATATTCATGAAAGGATCTGTTCAAGGAGAAAGGAAACACTATTGCAACGGACTGAGACTTATCCTCGATATCAAATATCTAATCCCTAAAGTATAATAATCGAAACTTCGTCAGCGGCTATCTGCTGGAGCGATGAAATATGACTTTCTAGGCATACAGTAGTGGAATTTTAATTAAACTGAATTATTTATTTGGGTAAAAGAAGCACAACCTTTATCTTAGCATTCAGAAGACTGAATTGCTGGCATTTCTAAAGTTATTAGTATTCATGAAAATTTCATTATCCCAAAGATGAACAAGAAAAGGAACGCTTTAACGATAACTTCAAATTTGAGTTAAAATGCACTCTTAAATACTGAAATTCATCTGAAATGAACAATCAAAACCAATAATATGGAGTGGATTCTACGATCTATAGCATAAATTTATACATTTATAGTGTAAGATATGAGAGATAAAAAAAGGAAATAGACTTACATTGTTCCCGCACTATAACAGGTCAGGGAACCCGACGATTCCTTGGTCACTGGTCTAGCTCCATCGCGTGTGTGGTGCATCTCCATTATTAATGACAACAACCAGCAAAGTCTGTTCCTCGCAAACAAAATACTTGATCGACGGATCAAATAGTATTAAACCATAAGGAAAACGTGAGTAAAAGCTCTGGATATTCCTAATCAGTCCTAGGGAACGTTAACGTATAACATGTAAGGTATTATTGTTTTGCTTTCCGTAACAAATCAGATGCGTGACACACAGGTGTGCTGAGAATCAAATGGTTTCACTACTGGATCTAACTTCAAAACAAGTTCCCTTTTACTTACATGTTGCCGATGCATATACAATAATAGTAAACCCTTGCTATTGTATTTAGCTACTGAAAGGTGGTGTCTGACCGCATTTTTTCTCTACAAAATGACGTACCGCAAAGGATGCCATTCTATCATTCACTCATGCGGGGTACACAGCCCCATGGAGATGAGAAAAGAATGTTGAATATTTACCACTTTGTTTTAAAGTTCATTGTTATCTGAACGATTTAACTATATATTAGGTTTTTCTTGCCAGTTAGTGGTTGGTGCTACCTCCCTATAAACAACAACTTTAACGAGGAAATCAGTCTCGTGACCCTTGTTCAAAATGGGTACTATGGTCATTATCATCAAATCATGATAATTTCATAGTACTTGCTTGGTACTTTCATGGTTTTGATGGTAATACCGTCAAAATACGATGGTACCCATGGTACTTTTTTTCTTCATTGGTGAGACTCGAACCTACATGGGTCCAATCAGTGTTTGGTGACGAAGGTTCATTTGATCAGCATAAATGGTGAACATCACCGATGTCACCGATCACCAATTATGTGTAACTTTTCCGCATAGTAAATTTTCAGGATACATTTACCAGTTTTATACTGTAGTTTATTAACCTACCTTTCCCTATAGTAAAAAAAAAGTCAAATTGTACCCATATAACATCAAAATATATGGTTCTACTATGATGGGTACCGTAGTATATATACATATTTACAAGGTTTAATCATGTTGAGCTTGAGAGGAAACGTATTCATTCAACGACATCAAAATATATTTGCCCTGCATGCATATACCATGAGAACGTAATGAAAACAGAGCAAGGTTAGACGTCGCACTTAAGTGATATCCTTTGAATAGCTTTTCAAACACTGATTTTATCGTTATAACAACATTGAATTGGAAATCTCGTTTTCACAGTCCTTAATTCACTTGTGAATGAAATAAATACACTGTATGGAAGAGGAATTCTGTCGAGAGTAGAAGGACACAATAGTTTAATATTTTATATTTTCTTTGTGAAGCTAAGAGGTCGGAGTTATTACGTCACGAAACGGCTTTTGGGTGTTAACTCTAAGTTGGTTAATAACTCTCCTGAGGTTGATATGGGGAGCAGTATTTCTTAGCGAAATGGGAGAAAGCGATATGATACCATTTAACCTAAAGAACAAATTGAGTTCTGTTCGTAATGATTACAATGCTGAGAAGAAAACTGTCTGGAAGCCAATCAGAAAGGCTGATGAAAAGTGCACTTGGAATCAGAAAAATAAAAAAAAGATGACTCAGTCTTCGGGTATGGGACTATACATTCTCACGTGCCCACACACAACCGCACACACATAATTGCAAGGCCGTACGCAGGGATTTTTTCCCGGGGGGGGGGGGTGCAAGAATATGTGAAATGTTCGAGGGAATACACAAGTGAGATAGATTTTGAGATAGCTTTTGCATTTTTAGAATTGAAAATGAACGATCTGGTGCACACTTTGGGTGAAATTTTTGAAAAATTTTACAAGAAAAAAGTCAAGTTTGAAAACTGCCCCCCTCCCCGCAGATTAAGGCCATGCATAATTGCACTAAAATCTGGCCCAACAATTTCAGGCGTTTCAGGTAATAATTATTTTAAAAACCGGTATGAGGGGCCTTCCATGATATTCTTTCTGACATAATATGAACGATCGAGAAAGCCACCCCCATCCCCTTCACTTTTCAATTTTTACAGAACTCACCCTTCTCTTTGTTGTAAGTGAAGAAATGTTAGGTATCAAATAAAAAAAATTCAAAGGTTCTACCTTCTACCTCAGGGTACTAGAAACCATATCGAAACCGGAAGAAGACAATAATAACAAATGAATATAGATAGGTCCATTAAAAATAAAATTACTTCAAAATTAAAGATACGATTCCTTCTGTCTGTCTGCTGGCCCCTTGACTGTCTCTGTCTCAGTCTATGTCTCTCTTTCTCTCTCTCTTTTTAAACACGTGCACACGTTGGTATCAGTAATGCTATAGCATTTTCATTTATTTGATGTACGATAAAAGAGCAATGTAGATAAAAATGCCTTGCTCAAGGCATAAGTGCCGTACCGCGGGGATCGAACCCCCGACTTTCGCGTCTCCAGTCAAGCGCCTTAGACCACTCGACCACGGCACCTCTCTCTCTCTCACAGACACCACACACACACCCACACCCATGCAACCCAACAGACATAAACCCAACAGGCATAATACACTCAACATACTCAAAGACATACCCTTCTTATTCATTCGCCCTCCCCGCCCTCTCTATTCACACTCTCTTATCCTATATCGTGTGATCCGGCCTCTTCCTTCTCTCTCGTTTCTTTTCTCTTATGCTTTTATTCCTACAAATAACTTCAGCACTTGACGAATTCTTTTTCCTATGCATATAGTTCATACAATCCTTCAAATGTCCTGTATTTTCTTGACTTTCCTTGTATGATATGAAGCAGCGGTTATTTCCATTTCATTACACTTTTATAACAAAGACACGAACATGAATAGAATCACAGCAATATATTTTCTTTCAAATAGGAACCAAGTTTGCTAAATTCCGGGAGAGAACGTTTATTGTACTAGTTGTCAAAAATACTAGTTCCCATGACCTTCATGTTAAAACGGGTGCCCTATAGCTCTAGAGCATAAAAGAAAATCACAGCACTATTCTTTCTTTCAAATAACACATGAATGAGAAGTATTGCTTGCTTATTATGAGAATAAAAAAGGAAATATAAATTGACTATATCTTGTAGAAGTCACCAGAAAAACTTTTGTTTATACCGTCACATTACCTGAAGTATTTCTGAACATTAGGAAATGACAAAGGCATCATCAAAATATTTTTATGAGTCTGTTTTTGTCTCGCTTTTTTAGCGGAACGAGACTATAGGCGTCTTTCAGTGATCTCCTTTATTTAAAAAAATTTTTTTTTAACAGCGTTGGCTTTATTGATAACAATAATATTCTGCACTGACATAGCGCCTAATACATTTCTCTGAGATGTGTCTAAGCGCTTTATAGAAATATTATCACCCCGGTCATCGGAATCAGGCTTGCCAGCACTTGAGTAAGAGTAAAGTTTAAGAAATAAAGACAAAACACCGTGCACACACAGCATTCTCCCACTATTCAAAATGTATGTGACATTATCATTACTGCTAGGTATAATGATAAGCACGATTGATGCAGATCTGACGAAATCTAAGTTTTAAATTGACATGTCCAGGGGGTGTTTCACAAGGAGTTAAGTTTGACTCAGAGTCGTGCTTAAGCGCCAATGCGCATCCGGTATTTAACGCGTAATCTCATTGATAGACTTCCAATAGTGCGCGTCCCCTGAGCATGATCTGACCAATGGGGTGATGCGTAATTCAGAGCACGCAAGTAGGAATTTAAGTGCGAATGAAGTAAAACCTAAATCTTTGTGAACCCCCCCCCCCCCCCCCCCCCCAGTAATGATAGCCAGGGGTATTTGCTTTACAAATATTTGCCGGAATCGTACATCAATACTTATACGAGACCAAATAATTATGACTCAAGGGCACGTTGGATGTTAAATTTGTTCCATTTTAGAAATGTAGACAGACATAAAAATTTTCTCATGGTTTTAGAGAGGTCGATTGGTGAGATGGTGGGGTAAAAAGGGCTCAGATCATTCGGTATCAGTGATGTCAGTAGAGTTGGTTTCGTCTTTGATGGGATAGATGTGTCATCATGGTCATGAGGATGTATGTAATACAGCTTCGTCAAGTGTTGAAAACAATTTTTGATACCTTGACCTCTTTTTTCTAAATATTTCACTTTTTTATCTGTATTTTAAGACTGGTAAAAAATTTATTCAGTGGTCGGATGGTAATGACGCGTAGAGCTACAAGCCTGATAATACTTAAACTGTGTAAATACACGACAGCAAAATTGCATAGGCGTTTTCGCATTATGTTGAGAGACGTTGCATAATTATAAATCTGCATAGATAACATTATTATGAAAAAACAACGTGGCATTTTGTGAAACTGAGCGATGAAAGGCATTATCATAAGACATATACCACACAGTATATTGTTGTTTTGAAAGAAAACCATTGATTATGTCAGCATTCCAGAATTTCTTCGAGTATTCGTGAAAAAATTTCCCAAATATTACATTGCGTTAAACGATGCATGGTTTCTAAGCCTAGAAATACTTGTTTGAATGTACTTTTACAGGATTAAATAAGATCCCTTTTTAAAAAACGTTAACATAGCTTAAGATTGCAACTTCAGTTATATCATTAAATATTGTGATTATTTGGTTTCAAACGCTTCGGTGTTGTCCAATTTGGCAAATTGTTACTCACTTACTGTAGAGTACAATGTCTAAAAATGAAGGTGGTGTATCACTTGATAAAATTCAACAAAAGAACAACATATGGTTCACTTCCTTCGTCATTCTTCTGAGTATGCGGTCAAAAATACATGACAATATATGTATTTTCTTACTGGTTTTCATCTGGCACAACTCAGTTTTGGATCACTGGCCCTACGGTCAACCCCATTAACCACATATCTCGATTTGACATTTTTATTGCATAGTTTCATCAATGGATCATCTGTCCTTGATATACAATGAGCCATTTAACAATGGTCTATGAAATTCTGAATAGCTTGTTGATTCGTGGGTGATTCAAATGACACGTGAACAAAATCACACTATTCATGGTGAATACATTGTTCAAGAACTGAGAGACTTTTCAATCCACATCGCCTTCCGTTAACTCGTTTTCCTGGTTTTTCAACAGGCCGAGAAAACTGGGACTGCGTTGATTTTTCTTATTTCCCAATGACGACGTCGTTGTAGGAGACAGCGCCCCGACATTCGCATTGGTGTCTCCGACCTGACTGCCATCGCTTAGACTTGGTGAGGGCGTCCTAACCTTGGGATATCTTGAGCGCTGGCTACCTGTCCCGTAGAACCGGTATATCCTAGAGCCGAAGGGCCTTTTACCTCTCCGAAACTGAGACTGGGTGGTTTGATAGAAGATAGAGTAGAAGTAAATGATTGCAAGGATCAGACCCTGACAAGTAGCAGTAACAGCCTGCAATTAAAACATACAAACAAAAAGAAGTGAAGTAAAAGAAAGACAAAGCTCAGTTTCGAGAGTGTCTTTCTGCAAAAGAAATCACGAAGACAAGAATGCAATACCACTGTCATTTGTTTTGTGTGTGATTGGAAAAGCTTGTATCTACCATGCCTATTTTAGCTTTACTTCATTTCAGATTTTAAAAGTAACAAACACTGACAAAAGGAAGCTATATCTGTTCATGCTGTAACCACGGTAACCAAGGATCAATTATCATGGAATCAAAATTTTCAAATCAATTTAAAAGCTTATCTGTCACTCAGTCCTTACTTAAGCATGTTAAATGGAATGTAAGGAGATATTTCATGATAATGCTTGAAATGCATGGTTGAATGAAAGTGATATATGATTGATAATGATACAAATGGGTTCAGAATAGTTTCTGTTTCTTTGATGCTGCCCATTATAGAAGCCTTTTATTCATACTTAACATAATATCATGAAAGTGTGGGGGTGACTTAAAAGTGGCTTCGAAGCTTACCCATACATAGAATAACGACGCACAGTTTGTCAATTTTTGAAGTTCATCTACCAGAATAAGTATCGCAATCACAAAAGCTGAAGAGATATAAAGGTTAAGTCAGCGTTACTTTGAAAGTATGATGAAAATAAAAGGAAAACTGAAGGTACATTAATCTAAAATCTAAAAGGAAATGTACCCATGATTGCTTTAACTGCATTATTGTTTTACTATGGTCATGAACAAACTCTATCAACAAGCCATAGAAAAAGAAATATTTGAGGCATTCATATTACAAAGAATTATGGTGCTTTATATAATCGAAATGTTTTTAAATACAACAGCTGGAGTTCTGAAGTCATGCATAAAAGATAAACAATTTCTCTTCTGATCTGGCATATAATGAATAATAATCAATATATATAATCACTTAATTTAGAGAATGCTTGAGAGTAATATTTCAAAGTCCGTTTACGTTTAAAATGTCTGTTTAGCTTTGAATTAAAATTGTAAATTAATTAACCAAAAAGGAAACGAAAATTAACCAAACAGGTAAACAAAAACAAGAAAGAGGATAAGGAGGAAGGGATAAAGAGGATAAGGAGGAAGGGATGACGAGGAGTGAGGAACAAGAAGAGGAGGAGGAGGGTGATGAGAACGATAAGGAGGAGGAGAAGAGGGAGAATACTTGAAATTTAATATTACTTGGAGTCCAGCAGTAAAAGAATCCAAGTATGTACAATGACATCCTCATACGAAGCCATCTCACCGAGGTATTATCGCTTACTCCAGTACCTAAGGTTTCAAAGACAAGCGCTGACGAAGTTTTAACACTGGTTTAAGCGGGGGGTTTTAAGGGGGAGGTTGTAGAAGAGTAAATAGAGGTTCTGTAGAAGAGTATAATATAGTAATTTTTTTCTGAACAAACTAATATTGCAAATAATCTTTAAACTCAACAAAATATGGGGTGACACACTTTTAAGAATAAATAGCTTTACACTAAAGCTTGATACAGAAGATAGCTAAAAATTTCAGATTTGAGCAAAATTGCTCGTTTTATTTCCAGCACAATGTCACTGAAAAGAGATCAGTTAGGAACTGAGACATAGAACATTCGAGGTTTTCAGTTTAGTTGAAGTAATAATTTACAGAATTACTGCTAAACGGAGTAATTATGTAAATGCAAACAAATTTTCATTGATATTCAATGGTCAAAAATTTATTTCATTGTTCAGGTATATTTAAGGTGAGATTCCTTTTGATCAGGGCATTGGCATACAGCGCACATATACAAAAAAGTGGCATTTGGCAAACAATAAATTGGTAAATGAATGGGGTAATTATATATACTTACTTTTTTGGTTTAATATCTTGGAACATATTCTCCATGATAACGTGAATAAAACCTGGGCAAAAAGTTACAAGGAAAATATGGCAAGACAAGGGGTAAGACAAGGTTCTAAACATTGATTTTGGCAGGGGTACATACCGTGCAAGGACAGTATCAACTGGACAAAACTAACTATCAAAACCGTAATAGGATTGGTGTAATTCTCTTTTTTTTTTCAACCAATGAAACACCTACAAAGTCAAGTAAGGAATTATAGACAGATAGGTTGGAGAAAGTAGGCCAATAATAATAATAATAATAATAATGATAATGATAATAATAATAATAATAATAATAATAACCTTCTGTTTGTAAATAATGAAGTTTAAATCACTCTTTGGAACAGACTTGCAAATAAATTTTAGGTACATGAAAAATAAAAGATTATTATTAATTAAAGAAGATTGCTTGAAGCCTGGTATGTTGTTTGATAGAATCTTTTTCGACATGCCTTTTGAGTTTCAGTCAGCAATTCATTGCTTAGGTAATTGTTCTGAATAATACTTAATAAGTAGGAGTATACTGATAGACATATACAAGGGACATATGTAATTGGTGATTTTTTTCTATGAAAATTTAAATCCATCAATCGATGTACTGTGTTAAAGTGTTCTATCTCTTGCTTTAAAAGTCGCACATCTGAAGAAACTCACCAGAATTATTATGACGACAATACCATACGATGCGATGACTAAGATGAAACCCAAATTCTTCAGAAAATCGTTATCAAATGCAGTTCCCTGTAAGGACGGAATTTGGAGTAGAGAAAATGGTGATACTATAGGGCAGGAAAGAACGAACCGTGAAATTTAATGTTCATTCCTCTTTGGCGTTACATTAGCGGTTGCACTTTAACAAAGATATTTCTATTTTTTTCTCATAGCACAATACAAATTAATGGATTCTAAATATCCTAAAAGCAAATTTGCGATCGTAGACCGTTTTATTTATTTTTTCTGAAGTGCATCAGAGAAGACATTATATTTATAAAGCGGCCCATTTACCCGCGAAATCATGCTTTGAAATACACACAACTATGTACAGGATGTAAAAAAGGGAAACCATATAATATGTTATGCCCCTCCATACTCAACTCTATTCAGTTAACCATTCAGAAGCATATGTTTGAGTGCAACTTCTGTTCATTTCTGAGAGTGACGATCGAGAGAGTCATCTTGGCCTGGTCAATACCCGGCTGGCTGAGTTAAAAAAAGGATATTTCCCCCCTCCTCTTCTTACACTGATCATAAATGCAGTATCAATGTTAATCTTAGATTTCAAACATCTTAGGCATTTCATTTCTTTTCAGCATGTTTGAAATTGTGTATGCACTTTAATTGGGACTTTGTCGACATTATAGGCAAGCCTTTTTACTTCGGTTCATTATTTAAACATATTTATTTCAGACCCCTCCCCATTAAGATGACTACGCTTATTCTAACGTGTGTAACTTACACTCTCACTTGGATAGTATAAGACAGAAGGACATCTGTGAACAAAATTATAGTTACATCCATTAGTGCATCGACCAACAAAACTAAAAAAAAAAATAAAAAAAAAGAGGGAAGTAATTTGATATTTAATACACATAATACAAATGGAGGAGAAAGGAGGGGAGGTTCATCGTTATGGAATTCATGGATTTTGGGCCTTTCATTTTAGGATTCACACAGACTCGTAATAGATAAAAGGATTTGCATTTAATACAATACATAATTTAAGCTAATTACCTGCATGAATGCATGTAACGTAATTAGTGTTTTGAGAGGAAAGGGGAATGAATATTCACTTGTCAGTATTGATGTAGAGATATGTTTATATCCCCCAAATTTATGTCACATAATTATGTGATATGTTTTTGCATAAAGATAAACATAATTTTCTATATAACAACTCTAAGCGAAATTTCAAGAGTTGTTGTTAAATCATGGATCCTTCTAGTAGGATCCATGGTTAAATAAAGCTGTTGCATATGTTAATTCCTTTCAATTATTTGTACGATGGCAATATGACCTGATCGTACTTGTATTTCACTAATTGCATCTGTCATATCAAGGGTGCATACATTGTGATATCAAGTGTAGGTAGGTCCATTGTCTGAGTGCACCCTGTAAAATTAATCATTAACTTAAGTACTACCAATGATTAACTGCAGTCTCTCATAACTCCGCCACTGCGGAGAGTTTGAAACAGGAATGATTGTTGAAATTCTGTGCTATCGGAATACATATCTTTTCAGTGAATTTATAAACTGCAGGCACTTGTAAGGTTTGCTATTCAGTGTATTCAGTTTATTGAAATTTTCAGTTCGATTTCGAATAAGCAGATGTAGATATCATGAGTGATTCTTGTAAGATCTAAATACAAGCAAATAACCCGTCATAAACCCTACACAATCTTTTCTTCTACATGATGCAACACTAAGTAGCCATAGACAACGTTACTTATCAAAGCGCATGCGTGAATACTTATTTCATTATTCGAATATTTTCTGAACAAGAATAAAACACCTTATGCTGTAAATCATCAACAACGTCATCATCGTAATCAGCAATATAGAAAAAGTGTCGTATTTGAACAGTATTTGTGTATACGTACAATGGACAAAGTTTGATTTTCACTGGCCTGGTTACCACGGCAACTGTGACAGGTACCAACAATAGAGGCGGTAGTATCCTGTTTGCAAAAGTGGGTTGAGAGAGAAATACATATATTTATTTAATTCGATCGTATATCATGAAAAATTATTTTACACAGATGTTAAAAACAAATAATGATAAGATAATTTGTCAGAGAATACTGCTAATCGATGTAAGTTTCTAACTCTCTATAGAGAATATATATATGAAATTTCCCAACACTCTCACATATCTAAAAATTGCGATTTATATTCAACTTGATGTACACATTACATTATTTGCAGAAAATTAAACTTCGAATTGCAATTTCTATTTTTCCATGAAGAAATTCACTATAATGAAAGAGATCCAGTTTGCATTTTATCCAAGGGCTCTCAGAGAAACAAGTATTTTACATGAGTTTTAAATTTCATTAGCTATTCAATTTTCATCTATCTGACACTGTCGTTTAATATGATTCTAAATTTCTAAGCCATGCAAAGAATGCTACGGGGAGGACAGGATGATCGGATAACATTCAGTTCCTTTTGGAGTAAACATAAAAAGCGTGCTGATTGCAATGTACAACGATTAATATGATTTGGCATAATCACATATAAAATTGAAAAAAAAAAACAGTTGAAGTTAAATTAGAAAATTACGGCAATCGTGTACATACATTTATTTAGTTTTACAATATAGTGCTCAAATACAAATTATGCAGCGTACTGATTGGTAATAGTAATAATAATCACCCTTGCGTTATAATTCGTAAAGAATGACAAGAACCACTGTTACTGAGAGCACAGAATTGTTCATATTAGACTTGCGTTAGGGAAATAATTCTAAACTGGAAGAAAAAAGATATAGGCCTACAAATACAAAGATATGTTAATGTAATTATATAGTCACTTTAGATAGGTATCTTTGAGAAGCAGAGAGAGTATGCTGTAGGCATGGTAACTGTGTTTGCTGTGCTCTCTCAATATTTATCTTGCTCTCCGATGTTACAGGGCAGGATCGGGACTTGGTGGTTGCCATGGCAAATGTTGGCAAGGACCGAGACTGGGTCGTTGCCATGACGACGCAATATCCCGCAATCATCCTGACGGAGCAGGGGGAAGTGAACGACGAAACTTAACAGGGTGCTTAACATGTTTAACACATGGACTACTGCACTTGCAGGCAACTCCGCAAAACATGGGGTCAAATCATGGTCCTCTCATTCCGGGCCGTGCAGACTGGCCATTGGAAAGATAGGTAGTTTTGTGCCACTAGTCGCTCGATATTTTGGCTCGAGGGCCTGACGATTATTTTGTTTTCCCGGGGCCGATTTCATCGGTAAGAAGGCCTGTCACATTAATATTTCCCAAACGAATTTGCAGCCCAAGTACGCACTACCCTTACTGACAGTATTAAAGTAAAACTGGGGCCCATTGCATAAAACTTTTGAACACAATTCGGGAAAATCAAACGCAACTTTATTTTCTGCCAATCATAAGTGCACATTATGGACTTGCGTTTATTTTTTTAGGAGTTGCGATCAAACGCAAATTTCATACTACGAGCTGACAAACTAGCAACATAACGGTTTGGTGAAATCTAGCAACCGTAATTCGTCTGCAAAAATTCTCTTTCATGTTTCCATCATTTGCTGACTATGGTGGGTCTGAAGTACGCTCGAAAAAAAGGTCATGTGCGCCCTGAATTTCCCCGGCCAAAGGACGCGAACTTTGCGGCATATTCAGGGGGACGTCAAATTTGCGGCCAAGCCGCAAAGTTCGCGTCCAGTGGTCGCGAATTTCACGACTTGGACGCGAAATCCACGGCGCACATGACCTGTTGTCGAGCGTACTTCAGGGCCACCACACCTGACTCGATTTGAACGTTAACAAGCAAAAATAAACAACAAGCAAACAAAAACCAAACAAAAAACAAACAAGCAAACAAACAAAAAACGAACCACCCAACAACAACCAAACATCAAACGAAAACAATGCAAAACTAAAATCAGACGTCAGTTTCCTTTGGGTTGATTTATATTCTAGATAAAACGCTTATTATCTATTCATAATCGCTTAATATAAACGCAGGACACGAGTTTAACGAAATTACAGTCATGCACAATGCACAGCTGTATTTTGGCGAAACAGAAACAGCCATGACCAACTGATTTATTCATAATTATCGTCTGGATGCATGATAATAAAACCACTGAAAGGAAAACTGCGGTGGAAGATGAATTAAAACGATTTTCTACGAATTAAATAAATTCATTTATTTTGCTATGAAAATCAGCCCTACAGCTTGCGAAAAATCAACTGAGAATAAATCAATTTAACTGCGGGACAGAACTTACCATGAAATCTGATAGGAAAGTCTTATCATTCTCTTAGTAGTTTTCTGGGTCTGTATGAGAAAATAAAATGAAATACACAAAAGATGGCGCTATAATACTGAGTGTGACAGAGCTCGTTATTACAGAGTTTGGCCAACTCGGCTCCAGTATAGGGCACAACATGGCGCATATTGCTTTGTTAGGCAACCACAATACAAAAGAAAGTGCGCCATGTTGCGTCCTACTAAAACAGAGTTGGCACACCCTGTAATAAAAGGCTCTGGAGTGTGATAGCATAATATCTATAATGATCGAAATTTATTAACGTTATGTCTCGTCAGGATTCAGCTCAATTTAGTGTAACAATGCAGGGTACAAAACCTGAATAATAACAGAAATGTGTTTGAATGTTGGTTTTAAAACAGTATATTGCTCAGTTGTTGAGCCAACTTGCTCATTATGTTCCTTCATGATTAAAGTTTGCACTCCACTCGGTTTCAGGTCTTTATAAAAGTGTATTTTAGATGTTGGATATACTAATCCTCTAGGCTCTTAACTGCTTAATGACGTTTTGGAGTAAACCCCCGCTGGAAAAAAAAAATGTTTTTTTTTTATCGGAAGCGGGATTCAGTAATTCCCGGGATTGACTTGTTGACCTGATTTAATATTACGGATATTTAGATAATTTCTACAGGGATGCATTTTCAATGTTTACCTTGGGAGGAGGGGGGGGGGGGGGGGGGGGGAGGGGAACTTAGCTCTAAATGTGCCCTAATGAACTTTGTGTCAATAGAGACTACACCCAAATGAATATCGTTTATCTCAAATAAACGAGTACATAATTATCACTCAAATGCACTCAAATTAATTATGATTTGCTGTCATATCTATTACCTTTTATCAGATTTTGATATGGAGATGATGATATGTGATTTGAAAATTTGGCGAAGTTATTTATAACCAATAAGACTGATTAGTTTGAAGGGCCCATATCTACTATCGACTCTGTATTTACCTGTTTACGTATGTTCTTTTAATGTTGACCTAAAATGGATGAACCACTGACATACCCTGGTCACACTGAGTAGACCGACATTAGTTAACTGCTAATCGCCGACTTACATTACAATTATTGTAACATATATTGTAATGCATATATTACTCTAATATCCGTTAAAACAAGGAGCGTCACCTAATGCCCGGCGCACACTGCACGATGCGACTGTGATCCAATTTTGGATAAAATTGTTATAGCATTTGGTATGAAATTTCAAACATGTAAATTCTTAATGATCGAAATTCCGAATATTCGTGTGAATATCCAAATTCCGGGCTGTTGCGAGCCTCCCTGTAGGTACAAAAGCAAAGTCTATTCCGAATCGTGCTGACGTCATAGCAATCTCGCGATCGGCTACGATTTGAAGCCGATTTGACCTTTACTCCGACCAAAAGGCTTGCAGTTAAGCAAAATTTCGATTTTAGTATTCCTATCATTATTCCTAACATCAAATAAGATAACTTTACATGTTTAAACTTTCATATTTAATGCAAGATGCCATTTGTTCGAAAATCGGGTCGCAGTCGGTTCGTATAGTGTGCGGTGGGCTTAAGAGGTATAGCAATTACAGGTGGCTGCCCCCCCCCCCCCCCCTGTGAGTACTGTCTTGATGAACTGTATATCGCATGTTGCGTAGGATTTTGATCCATAACCCCCTCTTCGGGAGGAGAGACCCGGGGGTCACACTGATTGGGTTCGCTTGTACGCTGCAAAGCCCAGGTGATGCCAGATCTTAATGCTGATAGAAATAATAATAATAATAATAATAATAATAATAATAATAATAATAATAATAATAATAATAATAATAATAATAATAATAATAATAATAATAATCATAATAATAATAATAAAAATTCCCCCGCCCCCCACCATTTTGCAAAATGAATCGACGTTCCTGCATGCTTGTCTTGTTGCGTCCTGTCTCCACTATGATGAAAGAAAAGGACCTAGTCATGTTAGAAATGTTAGAATTCTATTAACAAAATACTTTGTGATCCATTCATGTTACAAACAAGACTCTTCATGAAGAAAACAAACACTCATCGCGTAAGATAATTATGTAAACTTTGTACTATGAATCTCAAAATTTGAACAAAGGTAAATATAAGCTCGTAGACCATGATATCTCCGCATTCCGTTTGGGCATTAGTTATTCCTGCAGGGAGCGTTTCATCAAGTGTCTTGTCAGTGATTTTTACTGACAAATTTACTCTCAGACAATCAGATGCAAGGATTTCAGTAGCTTGTAACAGTTGCCGATAAAATAACTGACAAGACACTTGATGAAACGTTCTCCAGGTGCACATGTTGCGTCACTTCGCTTGCGTTATTACCTGCGCCAATCGAGATTGTTAAGGCAGTATCTTTTAATAACCCATATACCATGTATATCGGCAGGTCTTGTCCTGATTATCTTTCATTCATTCATCTTCGCACGCGCCGAAAACTCAGTCAGTCGTCGACGCAGCAATCCGTCATGCTAATAAAGCATCACATAGGCCTCCTTACTTACCGTCCTTAATCATTGTATTAGTTAAAGAGCCGAATATGTAAAATTACATCTATTAAGTTACCTGTTTTCACCCATGCAAAACCTACCATGCGCCGATACAAGCAATGGACCTGGTACATTTTCAACCTTGCCACTATCTTGTTTATATCAGTACTCTGTCAAATGACTTTGTTTTCTTATTTTTGCCGAACTATGTTGGAGTTACGGTACTGTATATGTTTACCTTGTATTTGTATTCTATTTTTCGTTAATAGAAAAATGATATCACCAAAGTATGTCATTCAGCTCACCTCTAATGCTGCGTGTTCCTCTGATACGTTTAGTTCATTCCTCAGCCTGAAGTATACTACTAGTGTATAATTCGCAGTCACGAAGAACGAGACGAGGTAAAAGACCTATATACGAAAAAAAGGACAAACGGGAAATAACCTAACGCAGCAACGATAAAGACCAAGTCCAAACCATTGTGTTCGTTATTTACCAATCCTAAGATCTATTTTTGTATATTGTTTTACTGAGATAGTAGCCCTACAAAAGATGGGATCTCGACAAGATAGGAAGTAAAACTGTACATTAGTTTTGATGTCATTTTATGTTCATAACTCGGCACAATTTGGTAACTTATAGAACATTATACGTAGATAGTAATACCCTAAAGTACTATTATCGTTCCTTCAAAAGAGGGATGGGGGGGGGGGGGATATACCGGCAGCTAGGTGACTTTTGATTATATGAACGAGGTACCAACATCTTAGTATTGGAATACCTGGGAAGGAACCCCGCATATACCAAACTGGGCGTCTGCCGTTGCACCTCTGCTGCATGTGGCCCCTGGGGCCTTTTAAAAGGGGCCAAAATGGGTTAGATTAGATGAACGAGGTACCACATAAAACCCACGGCAGATTTTGCGGCTCATTACACTGAATTCGGAATGGCCCATGACAGACGAATTTTCTGCTGCAAAGTGCCCGGCAGACGCCCCCAAAGGGCATTATAGCATAGAGGCTACATTATAGGCTTCGTTGGATGAAAGAGGTACCACACGAAACCCATGACAGATTTTGGGGCTCTTAACACAGATTATGGAATGACCCATGACAGACGAATTTGCTGCTGTTTTGTGCCCGCCAGCCGCCCCCAAAGAGTGGCCCGAAGGCACTTTTCGTATGTTTGACCCAGGTCAAACATCCTATACCACTTAAAACAAATATGAAATGGTCAAGTAGATCTTACAAATTCCTGAATAGGCTATGGCAGACGAATTTCCTGCCGCTTTGTGCCCGGAATACGCCCCAAAGAGTGGGGTATATGTGGGGTTTCTTCCCAGGTGTTCCGATACTCAGATATTGGTACCTCGTTCATCTAATCAAAAGTCACCTAGCTGCCGGTCTAGGAGTGGGGCTCCAACTTCTCAAATATTATTTGTACGTGTAACCTTCCTTACTTACTTACTGCTGGTCATTCAACAACAAACATGACACAAACTGCATAAAACATCATAGGGCCTACCGACCGAAGTAATTTATAACATTAACTTTGATAATTATATTGTATGAAATTTATTGTTATTATGTATATTCTGTTAACAATGATATTGTTTATGATGATTTTGTAATTATGTTTGTTATGTTATGTTGAAAATGGAAAAATAAATTAAATGAAATGAAATGAGGAAGGATCGCAAAATTATAGAGGGCTCAGGAGAGTGTTGAAGGTATAGAACCGCAAACGATTATAAAATCCATTACTGAACTTATGTTCTACTATACAGTCAAACATGACGCACGAAGGTAAGTCATATCAAAAAAAGGAAAAGTTTAGACCTAACTCGCTTTATTAAACTTGAATTTAAATCAAGCGTATAGTCCGTGCCCTCAGTTTGGATTTGAGTAGATAACGATTTAAAAAAAAAAGGAATCATTCAAACGATTACTTGCCCCAATATCAATTAACTCTTCTGACGTCATAAAGAGGAAACAAAATTTGTATACAGTTATGTAATGGAAATAATTGTTCAGCTTTTCCTAAAATCAGGTTGCTCACGGAAGATGAAGTATTTGGTTTCCAGGACTAGGTACCACTATCAATACATAGTACATAATCATAATTATAATTACCCCGAATTTAGCAAGACAACCATAGTGCTCAGTGCAATCAAGGAATAAATCCTATTTATTTATTTATTTATCTATTTATTTATTTATTTATTGATTGATTTATTGATTTATTTATTTATTCATTTATTTATTTCTAATCTTTTGTAAGGGTAGCCCATTCACCAATAATTAGTGCTCTTCAATGGGGCCCTGAATGAACATATTTACACCAAAATGCATAACGTATATACAGAATAGTTAAGAATAAAATTCCATAAGATAGATATACAAAGAAATAATAGATGGGGCACAAACGAATACTTCGTTTGTAGAATAAACATAATCAGTAACTTAGTTCAGTTGCAGAACCTATCTGGTACCCACACCTGGGTCGATGTGGCTAATACAGATTAATGTCTTGCCAAAAGACATTCATGCCTGTGGCAGGGATTTGAACCTGGTATCTTGTGGTTCACAGTCCGGAGACATGTCCACAAGACCATAACACCTCCTATAGTTTGTCTTTTTTTGAAAATTATTCTCAACTTACTTCTTCAAGGGTTGTAACATAAATAGCAGCCTTCTCGATGTTTTCTTGCGATGAAAACAGGTAGAAAGACGAGAGTATGATGAGACATGCGCAGAACCCTGCGGTAGCAATGGATAAATGAAGGATAGGGCGAACCTGTGGAAGCAAATAAATAATTAAATGAATAAATAAATAAAAAATAAATTAATTAATAAAAATTGATCACGGCAGGGTGCTTAATCAATTTTTTCATGCGGTCCATACAAAGCTGATGCTATTATGTTTGAATTAAAATCAATAAAATTTGAATCGAAACTTGAAATATTTATGGAATTACGATGCGTGTCGTGTCGTATTTGAGAATATAAAGGCGCACCTGGAGCGGTTGAACTTTAAAACAAGAACTCTCTTCTCCCCCCCCCCCCCTCCGCGCAAGACATTATGAATTATTTAATTCTTATTCGTTTGATTTTCTTATTCATAGATTTCAAATCATAAATAGCAGCATATGGAGACAGATAACAACTGCTAAGTTGATCAACATCATTATAGACAGTATAGTTTTGTTTCTTGTTATTTTTTGAGGAGACTCAACAAATTATTTGGAGATCGAACCGCATCTGAAAATAGACGGAATTTCAAGACAGATTCATTGCTTCTCTTGTATCTTTTGATACAAGAGGCACAATATATAAGAACACAGTAATAACAAGCTTGCTTCCATTTTTGCTATTCGCAACTACAACAAAGACATTCATGAAATGGTGATATGAATCCTAATCAAATGATTAGCTGATATCTATCACCTGACCCATCTTTCATTTTGCTTAACAGCGAAAGTTGCTAATGACTGTTACTTGATCGGTACTAATGACCGCTGAAAGGTTACTTTGCTTAGACCTAGATCTATCATGTCAATGACTTTGTTAATTGTTAATAATGTCAATGCCGGGACTAGATTTTTTTAATTTTTCTTTTTTAATGATATTATCAAACGACAAGGATCCATGCCACTAGTTTCATGCACATAACTTGGTCGGGCGTTAGTAAAAAGTATCCACCCTCCATTCATCCTCCACCACTACCTTTGGAACAGTTCAAAACACACTCGGCTTCGCCTCTTGTCAAGCTTGTGTTTCAGACTGTTCCAAAAAGTTGCTATCGGATGGATAATTCTTACTAACGCCCTCTGTCATGTGCATTATTTGTATAATATCTCCCAAACCTACCTCGGACGAAAAGTAGAGTCTCTTTGCCACTGCATGTCCAATGATACCTAGAACACCGAGCAAACTTACTATCCCAAAACCAAAACTGATACGAAATACCTGTTATCATAAAGAAGCAGAGAGGAAGAAGAAGATGAAGAAGAAGAAGAAGAAGAAGGAGAAGAAGAAGAAGAAGAAGAAGAAGAAGAAGAAGAATAAGAAGAAGAAGAAGGAGAAGAAAAAGGAGAAGAAAAAGGAGAAGAAAAAGGAGATGAAGATCTTTAGAACATCTGATTCACTAGTCTAATCAGCATAATTTCAAAATGTAAAAGCGATTCAGCATCGCATGAAAAGGTTCATTCACCTTTATGACTACTAACACGTTTAAAGAAAGTCATTGTTGGTAATACAGATTATATATACAATTATCTTTACTCTCTGAAATGAATAAAATGAATACTATCAACTCTTTTGGAAAGGAGTTCAAAGTTCAGTCTTTTCAGGTGCAAATGGAGCTCTTGAACATTCCATGAATCGGCTTAATACTATCATGACTATGGCAAACATAAAGGAAAAACAAAAAACAAAAACAAAGATGTTTTGATAAAGCATATACCTATCTTTTCTATATGTATATATTCCTATAAATACATCGTTAAGAGGACATTCTTTTGTTCTATGACATCAAAATGTCCCCATAACCCTAACCCTATGTCCCCCTAACACTAATATTTTTACGGGGACGAAATTAATCCCATTGTTTTTACGTCCCCATACCACTAGTTTTATCAAACTATATATGTATATACATATTCGTATATATATATATTCATCATTCGCTCTTGTGACTTTACAGTTGGCAACAAGTATGAAGCTAGGATTTATTTACCATCTCTTTATCATTTTGGGTAGCGTTGCACGGGAAGAACATCGCACTTTCAATCGAAGTCCAGTTGCTGCAACCCTCCCCCATCTTGTCCGTCTGTTTATTTTTCAACCAAACTCACTTGTTACCATGGAAACAAATCGCACTCGAGATCAGGTAGAGCGTTCCTTCATGGTTGATGACGTCAAACCATCCTTAATCTGCATTGTGTAAGAAGAATAAAATTTGATTTCTCCAATAAATATTAAAGTTAAACTACTTCCTTAATAACCTAAAAATTGATATGTCTTTTATCATTTGCATGCTCGTACTCCCCCGGACAGATATCTTATCTTCACTGTAAAAAATCTTTGTAAATTTTACAATACTCCGGCTGTAAAATTCGACGACTATTTATAGTAAACGTCTTTTACAGTAAAAGGTCAGTAAATTAGAATGTGACGTCATATTTATCATATCGCAACGACTCGGAGCCCCCAAAAATAAAATTACCGTAAAATTTAAGGGTAAATGTGATGAATGTGTGTCATTTAAGAGACTACAGGTGCAAAGAAGTTTTCCCTTCTTACTTCTACTTTTTTGTATAGACCTCTAGCCTGAACTTTCTGAAGCATTCTTGAGACTATACTTCTAACTTATTACTCTAACAGTTAGGAAGAATTGAAGTATTTAGTATCATCTTCACTATCATGAATTGTAATTAATGCATGTGGGAGATGCAAAAAAAAAAAAAATATCGCTTCTGGCTTCTAACTTAAGTCAAATTCGATCAACAAAAGTTCATGCACCTCGTTACCCACAAACAATGTCAAGTTGGATGTAATAACTATAAGCTTACAGAAATTTGCTTTAACTGTTCTTAAACTTCAGGAAACCGACACATACAGCCAACGAGTTTGAGGAGGGGGTTTTGCTCTCAATGCCTGTCTTGATTTCTTTTGGTATGTAGTATGTACCCAACTTTTGATATGAAATTCACTTTTTATTTTACTTTGAACTTTTAACTTTTAAAGAATTATTTTTCCTACAATTTTGAAATATTTTGATGTGAAAGTACATGTAGAATTCAAATTATGGATGTATATGTATGCAGTGGATTTTACAGTAAGTAACCATGATGTTTAATGATATCTCCATTACGTGTCTCTGTTTGAGCAACTCCTGGTATTGTGCATGCAATCGGAAATGTTCATTCTGTGTTCACCCTGGTGTATTTTCATTCTTATGCCCAAATTGTGACATTTAAATCGTCACATTTATTAAAATTGTTTATTCTACAAGGCTGTATATTCAAAGCATTCAGGTTTACTAACCCTTTTCTTCTCTAGGTATACGTGTATGCTTTATGTGTATGTATTCGAAAATTGATTGGTAATTTTTATAGATATGCTTTGATTGATCATACATGTACATGTATGCTTTATGTGTATACTGGATGTCCCAGAAAAAGCGGAACGGTGGATTTTCAGTACTTTACCTTCAGAAGGTACGTGATCTTTTTACTTTATTAGGTAGCCTAAATCATCTTCTACCAGAGAGAATGATACCAAGATCATTAATTGGTGAAATAATTTTGTTTCTTTGCCTGATTTTTAAAATAAAGTTATTTTCGATTTCGCATGTTTTTCGCGACAGTTGTAGAATTGTGTCGGTAATCAGGGTAATGGCCTTTTATATGGCATGTGTATGGCACGTTCTGTGGACTTCCCTCAAACATCGTATTATGAAAGGCCATCCCAATACAAAGCTACTCTCATCAATCAAAAATTTGAAAATGACTGTATTTTAAGAGACAGGCATAGAATACAAACTACTTCACCAAATTCAATGATCTTGGTATCATTTTATTCGGTAGACGATGCTTTACACCCACCTATTTGAAGATATTTAGTTTTTGAAGGTAAAGGACTGAAAACCCACTGTTCCGCTTTCTCTGGTACTCACCCGGTATAATTCTGGGGACCGTTTCACGAAAGTTGCCAGCTCTGACAAGTTATCAGACTCTGACAATTACTATAGTAACAGTCAGTGACCAGTGCTTTTCAGCCAATCAAAACCAAGGATTTTACTGAACTTGTCAGAGTTGACATCTTTCGTGAAACGGTCCCCAGGATTCAAGCGTGTTACGGATCATCATGTACTGCATATAGGAAATTATCTGAAATTTAATGAGGCTTTCTTCCAAAGTCTAGTGCAATTCTGACAGCGATTGTTGTCATGCGAACTTCTGTTTAGCCAGGCCCCTAGGAACGATTTTTTCACAGGGGGTGCTGAGCCCCTGAGCCACATGTTAGGTTACCGCACCTTAAGCAAACAGTGTTTCAGTATCGGGAACATGAAGGGGGGGGGGGGGGGGTGTAAGACCTAAATTTGCTGACAGCTATGCTGTATTCTAAGCCAAATCTAAGTACCCCTTCCCTCTCACACAAAACACAAGAAGTTATTTTCAAACAAAATCGCAGGTGTAATTTTTTATTATCTAGATGAAACATTTACGAGTTGCGAAGCGTTTGTTGATTTTTTTTTTTTGGGGGGGGGGGAATGACACTTCTTTCGAGATTATATGAAATTATGAACCACCTTGTTTTTAAAGTTTGGGAGCGAGCGAAGCAAGCGAACCAAAAATATGGACTTCTTGAAACTTCTCGTTAAGAAAAATCGATGTGTTATTTTGTCCTCAAAATTCAGTGTGAGCCTATAACATGTGTCTGAAGTGGACACCGGCTTTAATCCGTTTCGAGGTCGAGGGGGAGGGAGGGGGGGGGGGAGAGATGATCGAAATATTTTGCCGAAATTTCTTTGTCACACTCCAATATACACACCCTTCGCTCACCCTCCCCCACCCAATCATATAATATTTGTTTATTTTTTCGAGCGAGCGAAGGGAGCGAGCCAAAAATAATAATTTCTTGCTGTAAAAGAAGTCTAATTTTTGTCATCAAAATACACTCTAGGCCTAATAATATTTAAATGGCATATTTGGTCACCTCACGACCTCGCTGGTCCAATGTTATTGTTTGCTGTCCCAAAAGACCTTTTTTTAGAAAAAAAACTATTACGAGCGAGCGAAGTGAGCAAGGAAAACATACTCTTTCCATGATAAAGTATCATTTTGACATCAGAATACAATATATGTCTCTAAAATATCTGAAATATATCGGTCACCTCTGGTGCATGCCCAATTCGCTTGCCTTATCATATACTAATAACCCTTTATAAGTTAGGAGCGATCGCAGCAAGCGAAGAAGAATATACAAAATATACCAGGTGATTCTATAATCTGATAATGTACACTCCCTGCAGAATTCAAGGATAGTGTGACACGCCTCTTCAAAAGATGATATTTAACCTTCTGCTGCCAGGAGATTTCAAGATCGAACATTTTGTTTTGTTTCATATTGTTAATACGGAGAACAGGATCTAGTACCCCTTCTCGTGCTTTAGTTACATACAATAATGTTTACTTGTATCTTCTGTTCTCACAGAGGGTATAGGAGTAATATGAGAATATACACTCCCTGCAGAATTCGAGGATAGTCTGACACGTCTCTTCAAAAAATGATATTTGACCTTCTGCTGCCAGGAGATTTCAAGATCGAATATTTTGTTTTGTTTCATATTGTTAATACCGAGAACATGATCTAGTGTATTATTACCCCTTCTCGTGCTTTAGTTACATACAATAATATTTACTGGTATCTTCTGTTCTCACAGAGGGTATAGGAGTAATAGTCACTGTCACATGCCGTTATTTCCTGAAATTTCATTATTAAAGTCAACTTGCCGTTCGAATCCTTGCAGCTATAGGCCTAACTAACAATTCATGAGCAGAAGAATAGCATGAACTTTGGACAGAGATACAAGATGCAAACCTAATTCTTTTCTTAAGAATAGTAATATACCCAGCATTGGTTAATATACTGATAATGCGACCGAGCGAAGCATGCGAGTGCTTCCAGGTTTCTCCTATTTTCATTCCCCTTTTTTCTTTCTTTTTTACCTCACTTTTTCTATATCACTTCTTCACTTCTAGGGAGAGATATTTGTACACGCCATCCCCCCTCCGGTCTCCAAAAAGTTGGGGTATACATGCCTATGCCTCCATCCCTCCCCCTCCCCCCGGGATTTACGCCAGTGGACGAGGAGTGATTGAGCCAAAAATAGCCATTCTTGTTATGAAAGAAGTGTTATTTGGTCATAAAAAGAGCCACTGTAGGCCTATTAGATATCTGAATGACATGATCACCTTGCTGCAAAATGACTTTATTTTTGCACCTCGCTGTTTCAGTTGTTTGCTGTCTAGCAAAACGACTCTGTTTATAGATGTTACAAGCGAGCGAGGAAACACATATTCTTTTGATAATAGAAGTATCATTTTGTCACTGAAATACACTTATCTTGTTTAGAAAATGTACATTCAGTCATCTCTCTTGCCGTATTTTAAAAAATGCATTTATTGTTATCTATTTTTAAAATTTATTCATTAATTTTTGATTTATTTATTTATTTATATTTTGCTTTCCGAAACCATCCTGAATCTAGATATACGAGCCAGAGCAGCGAGCGAAGAAATATATTACACTTTTTGTAGGTAGAGGTGATAATTAGGCCCATAAGATATCTAAATTCAGTCACCTCGTTTCCTGAATAAGTTTGCTTTCCCAACCATCCTGTATTTTAATATCATACGAGCGAGTGCAGCGATTGAGCAAGAAGAAATATACACCTTTTGTAGATAGAAGAGATAATTCATCATCAAAAAACGTTATGGGCCTATAAGATATCTAAAATCGGTCACCTCGCTTGTCAACCATCATTGTATTTAAATATACGAGCGAGCGCAGCGAGCGAGAAAAAAACCCGCCTCTTTTTCATGGTCGTCATCAAAATACAATATAATCCTCTATAGGATATCTAAATACACATTCGATCACCTGTCTGCCAAATATGAAGCTATTTGGGCACCTAGCTTACAGTCCTGAACCATTTCGTTTCCACAAGTCAGCAAAAGCTCTATTTTCTTTAACAAGTAGATTTGCTACTGAAATACAGATGACTGTTATAATGTACATCTTCATGCAGAGTCTCATGATATTCGGGCATCTCGCTGCTGGAATAAGAGTGCTTGCTGCGAAAATATTTTGTTTATTTCTAGATTTATGAGCGAGAAACGACTTATTGCACAGCTAAGATCAAAAGGCCCCGCGCAATGTGCGCGGAGTATAATCATCAATGTTTCATATTTCAATCTACTGCTGCATAAAGAAAATTATAATATGAAGAAGATGAAGATGGATGAAAAAACTTATTCTAATGGGTGCTGTGTCATCACTCATAAAAATCAGGGGGTGCAGCAACGCCCCCACCCAAATTAAGCCCTCTGTGGGGTGCTCTGCACCCCCTCAAAAATTCCCGGGGGGTGCTGCAGCACCCCCAACACCTCCGGCTCCCGTGGTATTGTTTGCTGAGCTAATTTTCACCTGTAGACATGATACTGTGTATGCATGTGGATATGGAGCTGTGCCTGTGGTTTGTATTTATTTCAGATCATAATCATGATAATGCATTAGGAATTGTTTAAAATTAGTCTTAGATATCATACTTTACTTGACTTTTTAGCCACTCGATATAAAAGCTCATATTAGATCATTAAAATTGTATGTCAAAATGTTACACATTGTTTCATTTAAACTATTCATATGTATCAAATATATGCTAAGCCTGCTTAAAATTGTCTTGTATATTATTATGTTCAGTTGTATTTTCCTATTTGCCTAATAAATCATTCAGGGGAAAAAGGAGATCCGTAGCAAAATTTTATTTATTTTTTTGTTGAGTTTACAGTTATCCGGTCGTAATCAGTTTTACAGCAAAACCGCTGGCAGCTATAATGCCAAATAAAAGCCGTAATGTGGACATAGTCAAAGTCCTTTTACCGTAATTGAATTTACAAAAAAATAACAGGAAAAATTGTAAAACATATTTACAACAAAATGTATTTTAATTTACAGGATTCACTCTTTACACAAAATTGTAAATTGTATTTACAAAAAACTGTATTTTAATTTACAGGATTCACTCATTACAGGAAATTGTAAAATTATGTTACAATATTTTTCTGTAAAATAAATTACAGATAAAATACGTTATTTTACGGGTTTTAGTTGGCATTATAGCTGCCAGCCGTTTCACCGTAAAATTTACGAGATTTTTTTTTTTACAGTGAATTGTTGAACAATGTATGATGTTCTGTTGGGAACTCCATGTTATATTTCACATTTCACATCACACACACATATTAGGTTCAGTTACTGTGAGGGTCAAGGCATCAGTGAAACTAATTTATCAAAAGCATCGCTCATAAAACTACTGTTTAAGTGATCAGTCTGACATGAAGAGATTGAAGAGATTTAAAAGAAATAGAATTTATCTTTCAGAAAAAATGGTTATTACATGAAACGGACACTATAAAAACAAATTAGTTAAAATGACTAGATTATGGGTCAGCTGCATGGGTGTAACTAATATATCTAGTCATAATACAAAATTTACTATATTCTACTCAGAAATTCTGAGTTCCAGTTAAATACGACTAGAAAATAGTCACAAATGACTAAAATATAGTAAAAAGTGACTAGTATTTTAGTTGTACCCTGGTGACTCTCTCTTCTAGTAATGTTTAACTAATTTGTTTTAAGAGTGCACACTGGTGCATTAAAGTTACTTTCTGCAATGCTAAATAAACTGGAAGAAGTAACAGAAACACTACTGACTAGATTAAACCATATAATTTCTTGAGAATAATAGTGCGGTCATCTATATAAACAATTGGCACGTGTGAGATAAATGAAAATCTTCCTTATCTTCTGTTCCGAGGGCCTTGTTAAAGACATGGTTAACCATTAAAGATAACCTTTCCTTAACTCAACTACATTCGACCTATTTTTGTTTCTTGGTTAAAGGGAAATTAAACAGAAATATCAAATCGTCGTTCTAGTTCTAAGCTAATCTTTGGAAGTGTGGGTAAAGTTGAGAAGGCTAGATTATGTAACTACCGTTAATCTTTTGACACCCTGCTTGCGATAAACGATAACTGTGAAGCCATGTGATATAAAATTGTGGTGTATCCTTGTATTCTCTAGGGGATTGACTATGTTTGAAGGATCGAGTGCATGTTAGTAGGTTCGGCACTCCTCTGGCAAGGCATTTTATCTACATTTTCTTCTCTCTGTATAAGGTGTTATATGGATACCCGGGAGGATGCGAATGTTTTGTTTGATCATAGTTGTTCTAGGGGGTGTAACATAAAGAGATACAATCGATCTTACAATCAATTGTAACTCTTTTGTACATGGTTTGCCATAGACTTACGATTGATATTAATCGTAAGATTGATTGTATCTTTTATGTTATAGGGCCCAGGTCTGTTAATAATACAATAATCAGTTTATCTACATTTTCTTCTCTCTGTATAAGGTGTTATATGGATACCCGGGAGGATGCGAATGTTTTGTTTGATCATAGTTGTTCTAGGGGGTGTAACATAAAGAGATACAATCGATCTTACAATCAATTGTAACTCTTTTGTACATGGTTTGCCATAGACTTACGATTGATATTAATCGTAAGATTGATTGTATCTTTTATGTTATAGGGCCCAGGTCTGTTAATAATACAATAATCAGTTTAAGATCGGGAGGGAGGGGGGGGGGGGGGGTGTAGGGAATTGTCATTTCAAGTCAACAGATCTGAACACTTTCTGAGCCTAGGCTCCTGGGTTTACAGTCCCTGTTCTTAAACTGCGGTCCTCCAGACAATTTGATGTGCCCTCCCCCCCAAAAAAAAAAATAATTGAAAAAATGCCCTTCTATGCAATAAACGGTATTTACAGAAGTATTTATCATTTTAGTACACACGTAATACTGCGTACGAAAGTTTCAGGAACGAAAATGCGATCATTTTTTTTTTTCCAAATGAACGGCCTCATTGTGAGTTTTGTTTCTCGCTCGCTTCGCTTCTTGCCAAAATTAAGTGCTGAACACAAGATTTTTCAACAGGACTCACCCCCTCCCCCTGGCGAAATTGCGTCCACAGACCTACAGAGGCATCTATCGTAAAAACCATAATCAAAATAATAATTAGGCCTACCATAATCATGGCGAATGGAAATTTTGGGAATACATAGCCTGAGAGGGCCAGTCTCATCGACGGTCCCTAACCGAATTCTAGTCCCAGTCCTCCCTTGACTTTATCACGTTACCATGGTTATACAACTGCTTTTGGATTTCTAATGTGAGAACAACTTATCATCATTGCAGTTATCTAAAATTATTGGTCTATATTATAAAGAGTGATGCAATCAGGGGGTCTAGGAGGAAACGGATACTATTACCGAAATTATATTATGATTTATAATTATTATTATTATTATTATTATTATTATTATTATTATTATTATCATCATCATAATTATTATTATCATTATCATTATTATTATTTTTATTATTATTGTTATTATTATTATCATTATTATTATCATTATTATTATTATTATTGTTATTATTATTATTATTATCATTATTATTATCATTATTATTATTATTATTGTTATTATTATTATTATTATTATTATTATCATTATTATTATTATTAATGTTATTATCATTATCATTATTATTATTATTATTATCATTATTATCAGTATTGTTTCATCATCATTATCTATTTGACCATAAAATCGATAAAAGATAAAGCATACAGATCAATAGATAAATACTGAACAAGATAAGATGGAATGGCATGTGAGTCAGGGTTCACAAAAGAGAATACCTTCCCTATTGCCTGTAGACATGTGAACCCTTTTGCTAATTTTAGACTACTGAAAGTGAAATTTTATTTAAGGAAACGATACTAAACGACGTAATAATCTTTTAAAAGTAGTCCGTATTTATGCTCCGTCATACTAGGGACAAGTTAAGGGACAATCATTCTTTTTTTTTTCAATTTGATATTGATTCGTCATGATGACAAGTTGGCAACAATTTAACTATGGTATGTTTATAGTAAATTTACCGTTGTTGATATTCCAGTTGGGAAATATATATGAAAAAACACGTGTTATGCAAAATACACTATTTAAGGATACGAACTTCATCTTGATGTACCCTCAATAATTATAATGCACGATATAATAAGACTAAAAAATGTGTGCTGCAAATTAATTCCCTCTTGTTCCTAAGGTGAAATAATGAAAGAAAAATTAAATTGTACTCTTACTCTGAACTACATGTATAACTTATCCTGCCTATGGAAAGCTGGAATTATCTCGGATTATATTACATGTACTCTGAACTATAACTTACCTTGCCTATGGAAAGCTGGAATTATCTCGCGTTATAATTGGCTTCTTCAATCCACTGATGCATTGCTAATCCCAAGATCTGCACGAAGACATGTTGCAAAGTATGTAGATTCACCGTGTTATTTTGAATGGAAGAGAGAATATACGAGATTGCAGTGGGAATAAGAGGAAGAATGTAGGATATAAATGTGATCTCGTGATCAGTACATATTATAATCAGTTCTGCGTTTCTTTTATTTACAAACTTGTAAAGTACAAAGTCCGAGGAGAGCACGTATTTGAGTCTGTGTTTGGAAACCATTCAATCATAAAGTCGTTATGACGGGTCAGTATTTGCAAGTGAGACAATAAAATGTACTAAAACAAACTCTGGGAGGTAATTATTGAAGATTATTAGCAAAACAAAACTTTGCTCATGGGCACTCATGTGGAAGGAGATCATTTTCAAGTTCAGATACTGAACTCCGGAACACGCTCCCCCTTAAATTCCAAAATGAGAACACTTATTTCCAATTCAAAGCTCAGTTAAAAACATACCTGTTCCCCATGTCTTAATTGCAAAGATTATTAATGCCCTCGGTATCAGCTATTGGACAGCACTCCTTGAGGGGGTGTTACAAATTTATATTACAAATGTTTTGATAACTGGAAATATTTGCAGAATACTTTTCCACAATAATGTTAAATTAGGTTTACTTTAGTGAGCGAAGTTTTCAGGTTAGCACCATATATTCATATATATACTTAATATGTGGCATATTTTATACATACATGTGTATGCATATATATATATAATGTATATATATATATATATATATATATATATATATATATATATATATATATATATACCACATACTAGTACATGGTGTAAAACTGGAAACTTTGTCTACAGTGGGTTTACTTTGTAATTGTTTAAATTTTGTGTTGAATTAATGTCTGCATGTTCGTGCCCACAATTACACTGTCTCTCCCACGCTGGCGCCAGGCATGCCAGGAGTGCCAATTCTGACATAACTGTGCTGTACAAATATCAGCTATTATTAATACTTTAACTGTCATTCATGTTTAATGAATAATTTAAATTCATTTTAAATCCACCGATGTCTGTTTAGACAATTTAGGTGCGTCAAACATTATATGAAGACATTCCCCTTTTTTAAGTTCTGCAACATTACCACCGGAGGTGTAAATAATAATATCGGGGAGTTGTTCTGGTGAGCATGGTGAGTCGAATTAAAATGAAATTGAAGTCAGTTCTTACCTTATCTTACCTTATGTGAGCTCCTAAAAATCCTGATGAACGAATGAAGGTAGGTATTAGTAAGCAGAGTAAAAAACACGGAAACTGTAAATTGCGTTGTTTCAGTCGCATTCCTCTTTCGAGAATGGTGTTTGCTTTCATGCTACCATTTGAATAGAGTTCGATATGACTGCGGAGTGTCTATTGTTGACTGTAGTTGCGTAATGCGCAAAGTGCACCGGTGCATTTACAATCGTAGAATATCAAGGCCCGTTTGGAAGTCGAATTGAATGTTTGTTTGTAGAGAGAGTACATATCAACGCCTGAATGGAAACACGTGTTGAAATACCGCGTGATCCTATTATTCTTAGTCTATTTACTGTGCTGCATTCTATTTATTTTCTAATTGCATTCCCCTCGATTTGGTGAAAACGGGGCAAAGATGGAAATATTTCTTATATCCCCCTCTGTGACAAAAGCTTATGGACTTTACGTGTTATGAAAACGGGCAATATAGTCTTGCATTTTTTTCCTAGTCGATAACCCGGGATCTTCGTGATCAGCTGCCGCATCACAGACGATCGACTGATGTTTTAAGTTCCTAATTTTATTGAACATTTTTACCAGTGATTTAGAAATGCTTGAGCCGGGAATGATTTTCATCATGAATTATGACAGCTATAGTGTCCTGTACATGATGTAGCGAAGCAAAGTTTAACTTGTTCAAGTGACCATTCAAATTTTATGTTTATCTCCTTTATTGCACTTTTATAATTATGAGAGGACATAAAACGGAACAGTTGCTTTACACATCTGATGTGAATAATAATAACGATATTGACTGGCCCCTACACTTTCGGGAGATACGATTGCCTTTGCTAGATTCATATTTCTCTCGTCTTCGACTAGCAATATATTCAATTCAATTCAATTCAATTCGTATTTATTTCATTTCCAACAGAAATCCAGCTCAGGCAATTATGTCGTATCATCCCTCTCTCTCTCTCTCGATTTCCACCACTCTCTTTTACTCGTAAGCGCCCCTCGTAGAAAAATATCTTTTTCTCCTTGACCATTTTTCTTTCTAATACCTACGTTATTATTTATTAAGATATTGCTGTAGGTATTTAGTTTTTGAAGTTTAGAAAAGCCTACAAAGTTTGTTACACCACATGAACCAGGATTTACAGAATGACAGGAATGACACACAAAATCCAATGATATACAGACATATGTATTTATTTATCCTCTTGATAACCTCATACATTTTAACGAATTTTACAGACAAACAACGATTCTGAACTAAATATTTGAAATGAATACATGTATTTTAATCAGTGTAAAAGTAGTTAAACGGAAAAGTGAATACAAATCGTATACGGGCGCGTAGAAACATGGTCATTTAGGTTTTTATGATAGGATACCGGATACCACCCAAATATCTACATCGCAGGTCTAATTCAATATTAGGTATATAGATGCTGAGAGAAAGGAAAAGAGAAAAAGAGAGAAAGAGAGAAAGAGAGAATGGGAGAGAGCGAGAGAGAGAGAGAGAGAGAGAGAGAGAGAGAGAGAGAGAGAGAAAGGGGGGGGGGGGGATTAAAAAATGACAGAAGGGCGAAGTTCATTTCTGTTCCAAAGATCAGGGATTACACACAACACAATTTCATTTCATCATAAACATTAAGTTATTTCAGGTATCTCGATATGAATTTCCGTTACCAGGAAAAAGAAGTTCAGAGATTTGTCGGGCAAAGAAAATAAGTGCTTTTGCTTCACAAAATTGAATAAAACAAACTTCTTATCACAACTATCATGTCACAATCCACTTCTACCACTTCGAAAGGCTCGAAAATTAACTTGTGTTAATTTTCAATCATCAACATGAAAGGAAAGGCTTTTCAGTTTCTTACGTTTGGCAGACGAAGGAAAAAAATACCTAGATTAACTTTGCTGGTCATGCTGGTAATAAGTGTTTTAAATATTCCCCAGATGCAGAACATGTTCATCCCATGTATCTCGAGCAATTACTAGGATATTAGTCCTGTAACTTCATTTGAATCCACAATAAATTGGGTGTAAACGAAAACTTTGACCATGCTGGCTATTTAGTTATCTGAATTCGATGCTATCAGGGCCCTGATGGAAGATTTCACAGGCGTAAGACACATACCATGTATAGCAAATTAAATTTATTATTTTTTTGAAGAATGGAAGCACAATATGAAGAGATTTACTTCCTTATATAACTAGATTTGTATATGAAAGACCGAGGGTGATTAATAGAATAAGGAATAACGCAAATATAGAATTGCCTTGATGCTTCAAAGAATATAATACAGTAGACATGAAAGAAAACAGTCCAATCATAGCACACGTTTCATGGACAAAAGAAACGAAGCAATGAGAAGTAAGCCTGAGATTCTGATTGGTTCTCCCGCTCCTGATCCAATATTTTGTCCACAAATGAGCCAATCAGAAGCAAAGTTACGCGTTTCAGCGACAAAAAAGACCTCATTATCCTTGAAGGTGCTAACGTGTTTATTGATGAGGAAGTAACTCACTCCACCTACAAAGAAGAAAGGAACATGGGAGAAAAAAATCCATTAAAGAGAATGTGAATGATCGATTGATTAGCTTGACAACATTTATCCTTGCGAAGTTTCTGATATTACGCAAGGGCATGTTATTTATAAAGCCTGTATAGAACACAGAATACATGTGAAGGGTTAGGGATTTCGGGCCTAATTTGTTGATTGAGTAATATGTATCAATTCAAATAATATGCATGATGATTGTATGTTAATAAAATGGTTTAAAATCCAGATAATCCAATTGGTCAAGTAGCGTCACTTGATCGTTCACTAATTACACTTATCTTTTGAGAAAAGCAAGAACAACTTATTAGATAGACAAAATGATCCTCTCCACACTATATTCAAAGATGTAGGATATGTTCCTCGCAAAATCACGGTACATTGCAAATTGTGCTAATTTATGCACTTTCTACTTAAAAGGCAGAGGAAGAAACAAAGAAGAAAATAGTGAAGAAGAAGATGATGATGAAGAAGAAGAAGAAGAAAATGACGATGCAGAAGAAAGAGGAGGATAGTCAGAGGAAGAAAAAGGAAACGGAGAAGTCCACAGTGAATTATATCTCATACCTTTTCCTTCAGTCCAGGCCGCATTGAATGGTCCACTCCTACCTCTCCAGTTATCTTTGATTGGTCTTGGGTACCCTGGATCTGATCTTAGTGTGTTCTCATTGAGTCGCCAGTACAGACCTCTGTAAAAGACATAGATCCGGTTGTTCCTTGCCCACTTGAATGCCGCATCAATTCCGTTGGTTCTTATTCCCGTGCGTTCTCGGATGTCCCGGGGCTGGTACGCACCTTGCGAGAATTCCCATATTTCAGTTCCTTCATAGAATAAAGAGGAAAGCAGAATTTCACTTGAAATAATTACATGTCACTTCTGTATTCTGATAATGAATGTGAAAATTGTTATCCCTTTGAAATGGGATGTTGTTTTTTATTGTTTGGTTTAAAAACAATGATACATTTGATGACAAATCAACAATTTCTTATCAACAGAACTGTACTAGCCAGCAAGCCCTGAATACTCTGTACAACCAGGTGCAACTATGTAATGGACCCTGTTATCATGGTTATATTGGGATGTCCCATCTCAATTACAGGTAAGAGAGAACCAGGGACAACGATGGAATCGACACAGTTACAATGATGGTGTATACCATTTAATTACAGACGAAGGAAGGGGTTAAAGAACAAAGGCAGAGTGGACCCCCCCCAAAAAAAAAAAAAAAAAAAAATAGAGGAAAAGGAAGATTAATCATACATGTGCAGGGGAATTCGAGGTCTTGAGAAACAGAAGGAGCACAGCTGCGAGCCAAAGTTCCCAACGTTAGTTTTAATTTCCTTGAGAAATCTAGTGCCTGCATTTCTAGGGTCGGACCAATACAGGGGAACACCCTGGGTACGCCTCCCCAACACCACTGAACACGTTCGTATCTTCAGTTACCACGGAACACGTTTACATTATATCTTGTCGGCAAATGTCATCAGGAGCACGACGTGTTTTTCACAAAGGGAAAATATTAGGTAATGAGAAGACGGCATGCAGAAGGGGGGGGGGGAGAGTGTTGAAAAAAATGAGTGACAAATGCCTGAAAATGTTGAAATGAGAGGAAAGGGGGGATAAAGACTTGAGCAGACGATTCTCTAACATTTTCTTATGCGAAACTAGCTGGGGATTTATTTTGCCAATGACAAAGGGTTAGGATTAGGGTTGTAATTTGATTTGGACTTGGTTAACAGCGTTTGGTTCAGCTCAAGAATTCCGTTTATTAGGATATTGACCGCGGATTCATTGTTGCAGGGGCATGCACATGGACCAAATTGATGGATGCGGGAGAATAACACAACGAGGTAGACTTCAGATAACAATGCTCCTTAGTAAAGGTGAAAAGCATGATAAGAAGAGCTCACCTGAAAAGAAGACCATTCTCCTTTGCCCTCTGAAGGTTCTGATAAAAGCTGCATCAGGTACTGCCTGCATCTCTGTGAAGAAAGACTCGGTTTGAAGAGCGTTTGATACCGGTTCGTTTCCCTTCTTCACCCAAAATTGCTCTCCCTGTATAAAGAAAGGATTAAATAGCTTGACAACTTTGGTTGCTAGTAGCTGAAATTTGACGAGAGCGTATTATAACGTATGCTGTAACTTTCTCTTGAAAACAGTAAAGCTATTGGCCAGAGGCTGGTTCACAGTAGAATAAAGAATAAGACCTCTCAGACATGTCAGACTTGGAAGTCTCCTCAAAACCATATACATGTACTTCACCTAACTTGAGGTAATGGAGGTTTAAGATTATACATCGAATGATTTTAAATCAAATTTATTTGAAATGGTAATATCATCAAATGATTTCAATCAGAAATAACCAGAAGATGAGAAGGCATCATCAATAATTGTGGTCTAGTAGCCTTCCCATGCCAATGCTGGGTTGAATGTTCTTTCTCGTCATGTAAAAAGATGTTTGAACTTACGCTGAATATAAAAAGTGAAGGGGCTGGATGGCCTGCTATTTGTCCATAGGTGACGGCAGAGATAGGAGCATTACAAACCCTCCTATCCCTGGGCCCGTTGTCAGGTACCACTGGTCCCCCTGGAGGTGGGCGTGGTCGATTTGGAGGCTGCGTACGAGCACCTGTGGTAGCGAAATGGGGCATGGCTTATTATTTGTCATGGTGTTTCTCTATATTCGTAATCAGGTTTTGTCCCATTGGTTATAGGTTGTATTCTTGTTGTGGTTTTTTTTTTGTGGAAGGACCACATACATTTTGTTACTTTTCAGTTTCGAATCTATCTGGTCATATGATCTGGCAGGATTAGATTCAGGGTTATACTCCTGAAATGAGACACAATGAGCACGTATGACAAGTCAAAGTAGGAAAACATGGTACAGGACTAAACTAAGGCCAACGTGACCTAAGTCTAAAGAGGTGTATCAGTACTTTGATATTTTTGTCATTGCTAATTAAAGCTACAGGAGAAATTAGTTCGAGTTTATGTCTAATCGAAAGAAAAAATGTCAGCTAACGTTGCCTTTTGGTGAGGCTATTGAGAGCGAATTTAGATGACTGAAACCTTGCATTTTTTACAATGAAAATGATCCCTGAGATACGTTCAAGTTCTTAATTTTGTTTTAAAAGTAACTTAACATAATCAAATCCAACATACAGTATGCCTTACCATACAAACTCTGGATGCCTCTGACGTCATCGCTAGGAAGTCTGAAATTAGGCTGATAACCTTGATAGTAGGGCGCCATCAACGATTTACTGACTTCAGAGTGAGCCAACCCGAGACTGTGTCCTATCTCATGAGCTGCTACAATGAACAAGTTGGTGCCTGGGAAAAAAATTATATTTGATAATAAGTGACAGTAAAAGTAATTATAATCCCGGCTTTTACATTATGTCCCTGAAATGGATCATGTAAATTAGAGCGTGAGATTTTGATCAATCAATTAAGCCATGTGGTCATGGTGATAGAATACTGTGTCAGTGACTATCACTTGGGCCTAACGGATTTCCATCTACCAAAAGGGAACGTTAAAGAGGGAGAGGTGACACTCCACATTCAAAATTTCTGGCATATAATTGTAAGTTGTTTTTATAAGCGCTTAATAAACAATGTACTTCAGAGAGAGAGAGAGAGAGGGGGGGGGAGAGGGAAAGAGATAGGGAGAGAATGAGAGAAAGAAATAGAAAAATCAAGAGAAGGCTTCGTCAACTTCACTTCGGTTGTTAGCTAACCTTGTCTGGTTCTATCGCTGAAAGTCTCGTCCTCATCGAAATGGACATCGCCTCCAATGCCTTCTCCAGGGAAATAGGCGTGAGCTAACGTGCCTCCCGGGCCGTCGAAAGAATAACCATCCCCATGATTACCTCGAGCGAACTGGACGAGGATGTCGGCATTGGGAAACCTCGACGGTCTGAAATCGAGCCTGGCGACATCGCCCCAAACCTGGAAGGCCGAGCTGAGTACCCGGACGGTGGTCGCTTTTGCCACGTCAGGCGTATAGTTTTTGATTCTAGTCGAGAAGAAAAAAATTAGGTAAGAAGTGTGGTAAAAATTGTGAGTCACATATTCGTAATATTCATCTAAGATAGACTAGTAGAAGAGAAATTTAACTTCTACCAAGAGAGAGATTTTAAAAAATCATAGTATTGATCATGCCAGAAAAACAAAACACAATCATGCAAAGATATCAATAAATACATTTTATAATAAATAAAATTTAAAATTACAGCGACATGATTATATTGTAAAAGAGTAAAAAGCGCTGCCTGACATAGAATTAATAGTTTGCCTAAACAGTTATAATAACACAACAAAAAAAGTAACTCCCCCTAATTCAAAATAGCATAACTTTTGAACGAAAAAATTTTGAGCAAAATAATTTGGCAGGAGTGTTTCTTCACTTATTGACTTACTTCTGTGTGAAAATGAGATTGATCCGTCAACTCATGCATGAGCGAGCAAACATTAAAGGTAAAAATGTCACTTTTCAAAAGTCACAAGAGTCATTTTGGGGCTCTGTGAAACAAACCTGTGGCGAATTTGAATTCTTCCATTGTTTGATCCAGTCATGCCTATCCCTGACACTTTTCATGTTTATCACAGTTGGGTGAACACAGTTTTTTTGAGAAAAATGATGTTCAGCCCTCCTAAATCTGCAAAATCCATTCAGTTTGTGGAAAAACTGGCATCGACCAACACGAGTCAGCACATTATGTGAAAATACCAGGTATTCGTTTTTTCCGGCATTAAACAGTAAATTTTCAGCATTTCTTGCTTCATCATTCGCAATTTTGTCACTCAACCATGGCACAACCTCGAAAAACATCAACAACACTTACAAAAACGCCAGAAAAATCTTGTTTCACAAACCCCCCAAAATGACTCTTGTGACTTTTGAAAAGTGACATTTTTGCCTTTAATGTCCGCTCACTCATGCATGACTTGACAGATCAATCTCATTTTCAAACAGAAGTTAGTCAATAAGTGTAGGAACACTCAACGCAAAATTATTTTCCTAAAAACGTCTTTGTTAAAAAGTTATGCTATTTTGAATTAGGGGGGAGTTACTTTTTTTGTTGTGTTTAGTTGAGTTTAATGGATTTTCTGCATGACGAAGTAATAATTCTTTAAGATGTCATATATATGTATGTATATAAGCGATTTTCTTTAATAATTCCGTCTCTTAAATCAGACATCCTCCTATCAGCCATGTTTTATTGTATATCTTTTTCAAGCTAGTATTACATTTGATAAGAGTCAGATATTTTTCTTGCTAATTAAGAACGTGCTAGCCAGGCTATCAACTGAATAAGGTTATTATAGGGAGAAGTTTCGCTTGACCAAAAACCTAACAGACGAAATTCACACTTTCGGCGATCAGCCATGCTGTCTGTTCCTCACCGCCATTTATATATATATATATATATATATATATATATATATATATATATATATATATATAATCCATCTTAAGACAGTAGGTATTTCAATGAAAGCAACTTATCAACTCTACTTTAGACAGTTTTATTAAAAAATAAAATTATGTTCACCAGCAATGAACAGATGAAGTGTATGAAATACCTGTTTGTGTAAATGATATTAACAAGTTTCTACTGATATGATACTCCTCAGAACCTCGTTATTCTGAAATACTTTCTGAAATTTGAGATTTTTCCTTCTTTTTGCAAATTTAAACATATAATTATTGAACGACGCATTAACCCTTCTTAGCCATCATTAGTAAGTTTAAATCTTAATAGAAAATTTGATGAAGTTAGGAACCAGATATCCGTAAACAATCTTGAGCAAGAACATGCGTGATTGCAGGAAAGCACGTAATAGGTTTAATTGTGTTCTTTTATCTTGAATGTTGCAAGCATCGTCAGTCAAGTTTAAAAATCTGAAAAGTTATATTTTAGATATTAATCTAAGTGCTGGTTTTCAAGCTCACATCAGTGAGTCTTGTATGTGGCAACATTAGCGTTCCATAAGTAACTCTTCAACCTTGGTGGGGATATAATTTATAAATATAAAACTTGAGCAAAGCTAGTACAGTTTCTAGATTACCAGCCATTAAAGTTTCAAGTTTATCATTAGGCCTATGCTACTTACGCCCATGTGAGTTTTCTTTTGGACCATCCATGCTGGATAGCGTATCTTCTCTTTCTCATCTCATCGGTGGAGATCTTCCTGTCCTTGTTGCCGCATCTCTGAGCATTCTTAATCCTAGCCAAGGTTTGGTTGTTCAGGATACCCGTCGGCTCTACCCCAGCCATTCGCTGCAGACGCATCACGGCTTCCCGGAGCTCTTCGGGACTCTCTGCTCCTTCCACGTACTCCCATATCTGGAGGTAATCCTGAGAGAGGCGAAAATAATGTTAAATAATGATAACCACTGCCAAAATGGAAAGGGTGTCTCACAGATGGTACCTAGGAGATGTCTAAATACCAATCAACAACCATGTCGTTTGCATCCCACCAGATAACTGTTTACACGCCCTGTGTTTAGAGAAGCAGACATGGCAGAGTTGATCAGGGCACCGTTTCATGAAAGTTGTCAGCACTGACAAGTTGTCATTCTCTGACAATTACCATAGTATCAGTCAGTGACCAGTGTTTCTCAGCCAATCAAAACCAAGGATTTTACTGAAATTGTCAGTGCTGACAACTTTCATGAAACGGTGCCCAGATGCCTTGCCAACAACTTGGGGTAAATCGGAAATATTTTGGAAAATGAAAAAAAAAGTTAGATTTTATCATCCAATGAATGAATAGCAGACATAACTATCCATTTTTGGAGGGGTGGGACAGGATGGCCTATTTTGCTGTGTAAAAATGAAAGCAACACCTTTTCACGAACACAAACTGCAGCCGTTCTTGTAAATATTTAACTGATTATGACCATGATGACCTTCAGCCAAGAGCATAGGAATATATAATTTTAAAAACGGCTGTAACAAGCATAAGGAACAACACAGTTCAATCCAGAGTTAATTAAAAGTAGTAGCCATATGGAAATAAAAGGCCAAGACCACACCACTGTTCACCTTCACACAACACTCAACCCCGCACACACACACAAAATCCCCCATACACCATAAGAAGATAAATTTCATTTCATTTCATTTCATTTCATTTCATTTATTTCCACAATAACAGCAAAAATATTCATTTTACAAAAGCAATGTGAGCATAAGACAAATTAACAATTAAGAATATCATAATAGTTAATCCAGGTCCGGTATACAGCTATATTTATCTTTCGAATTTTAAAAGGAAGAATAACTAAATGCTAGCTGTATTGTGGGGGAAATCTTGGAAAGCGGAGCTTGTAATTCGGGTTTCCCAACGTGAATTTTTACGGTATCATTAATTAATGAATAGGCATAAAAAGATACAAACAAGACAGACGATACAGGACCACAAAAAACGGGACAAGTACATCAAAACAACACAAGCACATTATTTCTAAAATGCTATGTATGATCATGTCATACGTTGTGACCAACTACATGCCGCTCCAGAGGAATACTACAACAAAAATGTAAATGTACGTGTTATTAGCCAAACAAACCTGTCCATAGGGTCTATACATGTGCCAATGATTTTTAGAAGTACTAAATAAACGTGTAAAGACATAGTATAAACTGTTGTTCACCGCATAAATACTAATCGAGTAATACAACATAACTTAATTTTGTTTATGATATCTTATCCTCCCCACCTCCCGAAAATGAAGAAAAGCAGAGAGCAGCATACAGAGAAAACACTAACTCTGCATCCCATCCTTATTTTTTTTTTTAAATACCATGGTTTCTATGGTAATATGATGGTATACAGTAAAATTACCGTACCGTACGTCATAAAATTACCATGCTTACTGTATAGTACTTAAAAAAAATTTTTTATTAGGGATATTAAAGCAGATAACAATGTAGATGAAAACATAGGATATTTTCTATGCAACTTTCCGCTATGGCATAGTCCACACGTTGATGTGGATCTTAGACTTGATATCCGTGTTAACACGTTACTTCCTTAGACGTAAACCGGTATGCGTCATTCGCACGTGGATAAATAGACTTGCAGGAAGCAAAGACGAGGAAAACCGACCGTGTAGTCGTGATAATTGCATGGGTATAAACTTATCTCAGCCGTCATACAATACATGTCATGCTGTAAGTCATGATAGCATGAATATCATGACTTACAGGGGAGACTGAATGAGTCTCCCCTTGACTGATTTTAATTAATAAACTTACCATATGTATTACTTATAATTATCTATACTATTTTTATCATTCAATAAAGGGACATACTTTGTTATTTCTCTTTAAGACATTAATGCTTTAATACATACCATGTTATCATACTTGTTATACATTCATATATTAGTTTATACAATTTACTATTGCATAGTTTGCTTATTATTTTTTCTTTGTTTTATTTAATAATTATATTCCGAACATTTCTTCATGTTTTATCTTTGCACATTTATGCACTTAACTTTTATGTTTTTGTTGCATTTTACTTTGTAATCAGGACATTGATGTAAAACAGCACGTTTGCTGATCTTTTCTGCCTGCATAAATATATTCAAATAAATAAATAAATAAATAAATGAATGAATAAATAAATACATCATGCAGATGTATTGTGAACCGTGATGCAGAACGTTTACCATGACTATGGGCGACTCTTTGTAGCTACCGCATTTTTTCAGAAAAATTTTATGAAATTACATATTGCATTACATTAAAAAGGATACCCATGATACCAGTGGCAATTAGTCAGTGTGAAAATTTTTGCTATTAATTTTTAGAACGCACACAACGGCATATTGACTCGTTTGTAATAGCTGGAAATATTTTCTTTCTTACCAAAGTTTACAAGATTCGTCGTTGCCATGAAGGCTTCTTTATAGCGAACAAATCATACAACCCTTGATGGTCATAAATCCGTCCTCTGTAATTCTATCTAATTTGCCTCCCATTATAGTATAAAAGGTTCAGTGTAAGTCCGTGAGCAATCACTTTGTTTCCAGTAAAATTAATTTTCATTTACGATAACAGAATTTTTAAAGATATCCTTTTACAAAGACAAAAAAGTCTTTAAACATGTAATCTTCCAATACCGTAATATTCTTCAGAAAAGTAATCTTTACATTACGCCTTTGTAACCCCAAATGCTTCTGAATGTATTGGTTTTCATGGGATTAATATAGGGGCGAATTGTTTTTCGAAGGCAATTTTTTAATAGTAAAAAAAATGAAAGTAATGCAAACTGATATTAAGTCTTTGATGTGTACTATTTCTGTCGTTACATAGCTATTCAACATTATCCATGTTATACCACAGCTGCAATGTTCTATTTCCTTAGTCTCTTAATGTGCTTGAGATCATTCAGATCACTGTGCTTGTAATAATGGCCAAGGCTGAATAATAACGGATTTCCATCATCTTTCGGACGATATAGGATTTCGATCTTAATTGTCAATATTCCTCAATCTTGTATGACCTTCATGGAAAGAAGGAAATACTGGGCGTAGATTTCCAATCTGCTACAAACTTGCAATGTATGAACGTCTCTACAGCTGGGAATACCTACGACTCATCTCCTTTTTGGCCCCAAAATACATCCAAACCCCAACAAGGCGAAGTGCTGTATAGATTTGGGCAAATTCCAAATCCATAATTCCCAATGACATCATGTTGCACAGATCATGATTAGTGGGAATTAGATCATTCGATATATTTGGCTTATTACATTTTTAGTTATGCAGGTGCTAAATATACATGTATATCATGTATTGATCATCCCTAGGTCTCACATTTCAAAACGACAGGACTCACCTGTCGAAGGAAAACGTGCAGAGAATAAATTCGTTTATGATTGCCAACCCTGGAGATATCGCTCGCCTAACATTAAAGTAGATAACAGCAATGGCTTATCCAGCCCATGGTGGAGCCCGTATCCCCTCTTCCATCCCATTCAATCCATAGCACTCCATATCTTTTCTTTAAAGGGGGTACCCAATTAATGCTGAAACAACGTTAGTTCATTTAAAAGAGCATGATTTTATTGGCAGAAAATCATCTGCCTAAATTTTTTTTTTAAGTCGTGTTGCCAAGGAAACCCCCAAATGTGATAAGATTTCAGGATATTTTTGACACCTCAGCTGTGACCCAGTTTCAACTGGGTACCCACTTTTACGTCAAAATGACGTTAAATTGGGTACCTTGTCGCGCAGTTCTAGCAAAATGCGCGCAAGGTATAATACATATTGTACAGTCTAGCGCGTAGCACAACTGCAATGCGCGAAGCTGGGTACCCACTTTTACGTCACACCTCATTCTCAAATTTTTTGGTCAAGTCTTGACTTTTTATGAAAAAATAAGCCAAAATGCATTGATTTCGATTGAAAATCATCAAATTTTTAATGTTATTCTTCTTAGAATTCTATTCTCGATCATACATCAACAAATTTTTTACCATTGTGTAATCGCTTTAAGGTAAAGTTAATCACCTTTTTCTTCTTAGATTGGCAACAATTAGTTTTATTTTCCACTCCTACATAGTTTGAAAAAAAAAAATAATAATAATGTATTTGAGCCAAGTGAATGAGAATCGCTAAAATTGTTAAAAGATTGCCGATTTGCACACAGTAGTGATTATATGATTTTATCTACGTTGCCAGTTTAGAGAGTATGATTGGTTACAATTAAAATCAATTAAAATTAAAGCGATCTCAATCTAAAACGCCACAACCTTGTGCATTGAAAATTAACTCTAAGCTTTCAAGCATTTCTCTCTGTTTCTGTTATTGTATAAAGGGTAATTTCTAGCATTTTCAAAAATTTAAATATTCTTGAAAAGTGAAAAGGAAAACTGAAAGGAGACACTGTACTGCTTTTGGTTAAAACCCCATATTAGATTCCACTACGACTTGCAGTAGTAAAGCAGCATGCGGCGGCTTCCTGATTCCTGAAAGAAAAATTTCTCTAAAGTGCAAGAGGCACTAAAATTTCCATTCATTTTCCGGATATGTGAGACTCCGTTGCATATTTTCATCCACGTTACCATGGTTACCATGGAGATATAATACAAATTCTGTTAGAAAAATCGGTTCTCCTTAATAAAAAGGTCATATTAGGGCGATGTATTTAGAGATCAATCTGCAGTATACTTGTGATAGATGACGAAAATCTCAAAGGTTCACAGGTCATTTTCGATCTGTATAAATACTTTCCTTTTTGGGAGGGGTTGACAAGAAAGACAACGAAAACATATCTTTTGACAAAAGGCACATGGATTTCCTTCAACTTATTGTTTTATTATAGTGCAGGGCCCCGTTGCATTGAACAGTTAAACTTACCAATAATATCAACTCTGCCATCAATGGTACACTCTTAAAAATTCCGAGTCAGACTGACCCGAAAATTGGCCGTTGGGGCGACATTCCATTCCGGGTCAAAAATTGACCAGAAATAGTGTCATGAAGACTTGTTTCCGGGTAACATTTGATCTTATTCCGGCTTATTTTGAGTTTAATCCGTGTCATTTTTAACCCGGAATGGAGTGTGGCCCCAACGGACTATTTTCCGGGTCAAGTCTGACTCGGAATTTTTAAGAGTGTAACTTCCATGGAAACCTTTATAATTTGATTGGCTGTTGAGCAATGTTACGATGGTAGTTACCATTGATGGAAGAGTTACCATTAATGGTAAGGTTTATGCAGCGGTGCCCAGTCTCGTGTGTAAAAAGGGTCGATGTAAGTGATGTTACTTGAGTTTAATTGTGGCGCCGAGATGAAGTGCATGGACGAGCTATCTTTTTTTCCGATTATGATAACACATTCTGGTGTTTTTTTTTCTCAAAGGATTGAACAATTTCATTTTCTAAACCTCATCAAACATGCAAATAAAAGCTGAATAATTTTTTTTTTTTAAAGATTAGAATTAACATTACATGGGTCATATCAAAATGATCAGCTGCTATGTGAAAGTCTAGGTATATAAGGTCCATCTTTACTTCATTATTAATGCCAAGAACTAGTTATTGGAAACATTAGTTCATGGGATGGAGTTAGTTGAACGATTAACAATGATTAAAGCTCAGCGTGCCCGAACCATGAGATGCATCCATTATGTCACCAGGCTTCCCTTTTTAATCCTCGTTCTAATTGAGTGTAAATCTGTCTATATATATAGCAAATTTATTGACGTAATTGTATCACGGGGTAATACGTCCGTCAATTAAAAGCCTGGGCATGATTCCATTGAAGGGAAGTTACTTGAAAGAACCATTTTAACAATGCATAGAACTCTTAGATTACTCAGTTGTTTATTTATCAAATTTATACCATTGAGATGAATAACTTATAATTTATTCTATAACGTTAGAAGACTTGTAAATCCTGAATATCATTGCTCGTCAAATTCTTAAATAATGTTAGGATCTCAGAATAAGATGTAAGTTGATTGAACGACTGATCGTTCATTCAAACTTTTGGAGTTTTTACGAAGCGCAATCATTATAATATTGGCCACACAAGAAGACGAATATAAAAAAACCTACAAATAGAAAACAACTGATATTACCTTGCATTCATTTTTTAAAATAATCTTTTATTCTCAGCAATACATCAATACAAATATGAACATGCATTTTGCTTGTAAGTCGAAAGTAGTGGAAAGATAGTATATCCCAGTTTCCTCTGTATCCGAGCAGCTGATATTTCACTCAACCCTATTCCTTTCCTCTCGATAGTGCCTAACAGAATACATTTGAAAGGGTGATAATAATTGTCATTATTCTACGTGCAATTTAGTATAAATCTGTTTATGTCATAACATTTCGGTGCCGAATTTCTCGGTAGTTATTTATTTATTTTTCAATTCTGTAATTTTCAAAACACTTGTGGAAGATTACTTTGCGATGCTTTAAAGGAAGTTTATGTCGCTAAAGTTATCACCCGTGCTGGGAGTGCACGATGACGTCATCTTCTTATGGCCACGTGGGAAAACTAAAAGGTCACGAAGTGGGATGCAAATAATTCATAGTCATCACTCATCAATATTTCGATTCAAATTAAGTTTTTTTTTTACAGCCATTGTCTCTTACCCGTCCTTATGTGTGAATCACTGTTTCACTATGGCGTAGAGTACCACCCATCATGATAATGTTATCTCAGCAACATTGCCAGACCGACTCCACCCGAAAAACATGGCAAATATCGGCTATTCAGAGCTTTGTCATGTTTTGTTCAGTATGTTGTCTGTATGTTATTTTTGCTTCGTTGGTGTGAATAGGGTATTTCCAAGACAGTTCAAATCAACTGAAGAAGACCAACGTAATTATGAGCTAATTTGGTCCTGACCGTGACTCCACTTCTGACACATATTCATCAACAAAGACTCGTGCGTCAACAAAGAGATCAGCCTTTGTCGATGGGTAATTTCCGACGTGACATTCATTATCAAAACCCATTTTGCTTGTTGCACAATCCTAGAACAATGGTACCTTAAAAATAGCCCCACCTTTACGCCCCAAACAATAGTCCCACCCTTACACAAATTAAAAAACAATAACTTATTTTGAATTGATCAGTAGCAATTTTCTTCGATGAGAAAATGTTTTGGTATATGATTATAATCGGCGTAAATCTGTTTCGAGGAGGGGGGGGGGGGGTAATGGAAATTTTTTGCCGAAATTTCTAGCGCAAACTCACACCCGAAATCACACACACACACACACACCCGAAAACACACACACCCTCACCCACGCGCACACACACACACCCACACACACTTTTTGGACCTTCTTATCCTATCTATGGCTTTTAATAGCATTTCAAATAGAAATTTTACTGTATAACCGTCGTTTATGATAGACTTATCAATAATTTCACCAACTGATTGATTCAGACATTATTTCTTTTTTGAAGATTTGGGGGTATATTTGTACATGCCACCCCCCCCCCCCTCTCTAAAGAGCGGGGGATATATTCCCCCATCCCCCGGAATTCACGCCAATGGTGTATATGCTTGAGGTCTTCTTCACACGTACATGACGAACAACAAAAAATTGGATCCACTCGAGAAGGAGTCGAGTCGAAAGCTAACGTACATGTACATCTTTTGTCTGGTAAAATCTCGATATTTCGTCGATGATTCCTTTTCTCACATTTTTTTTTTTCAACTCCCCCAGGATACCTCTTCCCTTGAGCTCGTTTGGGAGGGCTGGTGAAATGAATCATCTTCCGTCTCTGGGTCGAGAACAACAAAAGAATATTTCTTGCCCCCAAATTGCCCCTCCCCCCTATTACAAAATTCCATACAGATCCAGTAATTAGTCAACATCATTATCGGCATATTACCATCCAAAGTGAGCAGTTTTTCCCGTTATAGTATCATTTGTGCTTTGCAGGCGACTGGAGGGACTTTTTCAACAATTAAAGATAATCATTATACTTTGAATAGCATTTGTTATGAATATAAGCTTCACTATCGTTATAACAAATTAACTCCACGTCTTTGGATCTAAACTAGATAATGAATGGTTACTTAGATTAAAAAGAAAAACAGTGGCTAGAGGCAAATAGTATTACAACTTGTCATTACTTTATTTTCCTTCACTTTTAGGGGTTTCCTGACTTACGTTTTCTTTCTCATTCAATCTTACCTTGAAAAAGGCGACATCTTCAGGATCCATATCATCATCGACGTCAATGTCAAGGGTGTTGGAATTTTGTGATTGGCTTTGTTGGCCATTCTGTTGACCTCCGTACATGGAGTCACTGGTACTCGTTCCCTGGTACTGAGGATAATTGCCATAGTCCGGATAGTTATTGAAATCTCCTTGAGAGTTCTGCCAGAACTGTCCAAAGACGGATGAAGGCACAAAGAATATCCCCAGCAGCAGCAGAACCCTCTGGGTTGCTCGTAAAGATGGTCTGTACATGGTGGTAACCATACCTTTGTCTTGTCTGAAATGAAATAGAAGTAAGGAACCGCTTTAGAGGATATGCATCATGTGAATGACGCCCTCAATATCTGCTGCTCCTTTGTGATGGAGAAGAAGATGAACTTGTAATTCCAAACCGTATTCCAATTTGCGCAAATGAACCACGGCCCCTCTAAGTATCTTCCGTAGCTTCAAGGTTCAAACAGTGGATATAATCCAGGCACTCGAACAATATCAATCACTCGCGCTGACGTCCACATTAGAGATGTACGTATGGCTTAAAAGAAAACGACTCATCAGAGGAAACGACGTGTGCGTGCATTCTTCTCAAACGTCCCCCTTCCTAAAAATAACCTTAACTTTTGGCATGGCCTGGATCTGAATGACAGGAAGGGTTGAGAAGTGTGAGAGATAGTGAGGAGGGGGAACTGTTCAATTGCATGGAGCTGATATAGAGGGTAGGGGATTTGGTAGCCGAGACATTGCTAAATTTTGCCCGATGAATAATACCTGGTGACGGGAAAGGGGTAATTAGGAACCCTCCAATCAGGGCTATCCTCTCAGGCCGATTTAGGAGGAAAGGGTTAGGGGTAACGCGTAGATGAGTAATAACTGATACGGGAGGAAACCTACAGAATCATGCATGTGCTTAGACACCAGCATTCCAGTCACACCAACGGGATCGATATCAAACCGACAAGAGACCCCAACCAAAAAATTACATTAACCCATTGATGAACAATCTGTCCCTCTGAAGTTCGGTGTATAGGTTTGGCAGTGTGACTGATATATTGAAATGGATGTATTGCTGCAATGCATGTACTCATCCAACTTTTATAAACATCTACGCGAATGATTAAGCAGGCTTTAAGTACGTTGATATAATCCCACTCTATACACTGTACCTATTTTGGGCACACTATAGAGAAGTCTAATGCCAATGATATTGGCATTTGAAGATTAAGTCTGGACCAGTGCATTTGCTCGCCGAAAAAGGCAGTAAACACACAAATTGTATTAACATGATTAAGCTATAATGTAAAATACTAATTCAGGATCAATTTAGGAATATTTTGACCATTCGTAAATGCGATGATGCAGTACAAATGGACTCACTGAATCCCTCATGTAATATTTTTGGATACTGCACAAAATTATCATGAACAAGTTTGTGTTAAGCATTGCTTTTATTGCCATTTCGTTTCAGTTATTTCCTGAATAATCTACTTCCAACAATTGATATAATTATCTATATGTCTTTAGTCCTATCTCCAGTCGTTAAAAATGTTAAGTTTTGTGCAGTGGAAATCAATATGCTTGTTTTAAAATGACCCTGGTCTACTTTTGTTAAGGGGTAGTTTCCATATTTTCAAGACATGATTTGATTTTTATCAGAAGATTTCTCAATAGATTTCTACGTGTGGGAATGAAGGTAGAGATGGATGCCATCACTAAAGATAATCATTACACTATTGCAATTAACTGGACATGTCATGATTATAATTTTCTCTATTTTAATGAGGATAAAGCCTTGTGCTTACTGCATGCTATTGCCTGTTTCGATTTATAAGTATCACTTGATACTCTGATGTTGTTAAAAGGGGCCAGTCTTACTGAATGGCTGAACTGTGATCGGAGGAATCACCACGCAGTGAAAGTTAGATATAAAATCTGATGAAAAATGAAAAAAAAAAATGAACTTTTTGAAATCGAAGATAATGTTTCCAGTTCACCATTAAGTCATTCTTGCAATATCGTATAACTACACAACCTCCTTAAAAACAAGACAACCCACGAGACCGAAATATTGGTCTCCTCGGCTCTCGAGGAAGTGGTGCAGCTAAATAACGTATCAAAGGATCATGACTGGACTTTCTGACAACTATCGTAAGGGTTGACACGACAGGCTGCCCGTCTATTGGGATGTCCTGTCTAGTATTGTGCTTGAAGTGTCGATATGTCTTACATACGCATTATTTATTGTTTTCATTACGGTTCCAGTGTGACGTTTTGCAGGACCGTAATGTGAAATGTGACTGTTCTGATAGTGTAATCCTGTTGTTTGTCCAGATAATTAAACGATTAGAGTTCCTTCCACCATGACAAAATAAACCAAAGAAAACACACCTTATACAATTATATTCATTGAAAATATACATCAAGTCCCCTTTTAATTTCATTATTTTCCTCGATACATTCTTTATCACAGTGATGATTAATCATTTTAACATTGGAAAGCACATGTGATATATGCAGCTGCATGATCCAGAGAAAACATAGAATTCAAAAAGGTCTTTGTTAGTAAATATGAGAATAAAAACAAAAGGGATATCGGACTGTTTCATCACTGAAGCACTATGTTTATTTCTTATAAAATAAATAACATCTAAACATGGTCAAGGAGACGATGAATCATTTGCTTATCAATAACATGAATATTATGAAACAATATGATACAAACAGAATGATCGGTCCAACATGACACTGGCTTAGGCTCATTAAGAAAATAACTAACTTTAATATATTCAACAACAACAAAAAATCTTGATCCTCAGAAAAAAAAATCGTATTGAGGTGCATAGAACTAATATATAAATTAAAAAAAACAATCATTTTGCAAAGTTATACAACATGTAAAATGGCCACATAATCAACACACAATTATGAGATATGGATTGAAACGAAATCAAACGCAGAAAATTAAGAAGGAAAAAACGAAGCTTAAACATGTTTGATGATAATTTGCAGGGAATATGTATAGTATTCCTTATCACATTTTCTTTGCTAAAGCTCCATCCGATTTGATATTGAACAATTCCAAGGTATTTGATTATGTTGATGTCCCATACATTACTTAGTATTATGGAGCTAAAATATAGATCAAGTATATTATTCAAATTATATTTCATACGAGCTCTAGTAGAGCTATTTTTCCTAATGAAATTATCATAATTATTGTAAATAACAGTCATTGCAGATATGGACGGTAACGTATGAGACAAATAGCTATAACTTACCCTATTTTTACGACTTTAGCATAATGATGATGTAAAACTTTGATTCTTATATTGTACATTGTGCAGGGTTTGTTTACGCACTTTGAAAAAGAATCTTGTAAGCTAGATATACATGATGATGGTTACACAATGATTATTATCCTTTTCCTTTAGAATGGAATGCCCATATAAATGAACCCAAATATCGGGTACATTTATCAGGGTAAGCAGTTCTCTACATAATCAGCTATAATTTATTGATGAACAAAGTAAAGAGCAAACAGATTTAATTTCAAATATTGCACTATAGTTTGAGGTCAAAGTTATCCAAAGATGAAAGACAATCAACTGGAAGCGGTGATTTCCAGGAGGTCAAACAGAAGCAACATGGGTCCAAATTTCATAAACGGAGAACCATAATAAAAAGAAATTTATTGTCCAATCATAGCACTTGTTTCAGGGCTGCAAGTGTTGATGCAAGTAGAAGTGTCACGGAGATTGTGATTGGTGCGTTGGCCCCTGATCCAATGTTTTGTCCGCACATGAGCCAATCAGAAGCAAAAGTACGCCGAGGGGTGACGAAATAAACTTCGTTATCCTTAAATGTATTTACTTGACTTCCTGTTAGAAAATAACTCACACCATCTGTATATAAAAGAAAATAAAAATTAGGGATAAGAGTATTAGACTTTTGTATAAAATTATTTTCATAATGTAACTTGATATTAATCATGGTGATTTTTCTCCCATGTCTACAGTTTCAGCGAGAGACATCCCGACTTTTCCTGGCCCTCAAATTTGCCACCCCCTACCACCGCGCACGTGTTGTCGCTACTCCCTGTGCTCACTGATTCAAGTTTATTCATTTGAATGTTACAAACTCTCTCAGAGATAATTCATTTAAACGTATGTAATCAAATTAGTAATTAAAGCCATTGCGACAACTTCAAAGTCTATTGCCATTCTTCCCTGCTGCCGTCGTAAGTCGTGACCTCACTTTACTTCTCCCAATCCCTAATTCCGTTTTTGCTAACCAAGAACAAAATAAAATCCTTTAAAAATCAATCCAAAAGAGGAAGTCAGCATTTGAAATCTTCACCTTTATTTGTGTCCAGACAGCATCGAAAGGTCCACTTCTACCCCTCCAGTTATCCTTGATTACCCTTGGATAGCCCGCATCAGCTCGTAGTGTATTCTCATTGAGTCGCCAGTACAGGCCCCTTGAAAACAAGTAGATTTTGTTGTTTCTGGCCCATTTGAACGCTGCGTCGATCCGGTTGGCCCTGACCCCCGTACGTTGCCGGATGTCCTGAGGTTGGTAAACACCCTGCGAGAATTCCCATATTTCAGTTCCTGCAAAATAATTGTAAAATCAATGAACTATGATATAAAGTAAATTCAAAGTTATGTGAGTCATGCATGCTGTAATGACAATACAAGTATTAGCTCTTCTTTTCATGGTTAACGTGGTTAATACCGAGATCGCTTCCAACTTTTTCCAGGCAATGAATGGGCATATTCTGCCACACTAATGCTGCATGTAAGACATTATATTTGGAACCCATGATAGGAGCAGTTTTGTAAAGGTGAAAAATCAAACTTCTATGAGGAAAGGTTTTCGAAACATTTTAATTGAGCTGATGCCTGATCCTGATGTACAAGTTTTGCCTGCTTTTATAGGCCTACCACGTCTCGGCTAGATGATATCACTGATGGGAAGTGGTAGTGCCTCTCCCTGCAAAAAAGGAAATTAGTGCACTATTTCTTACCTAAAAATCATTTCTGCATTCTTTGTTTCTAAAAAAAACATTGGACTTAATCCGAATTTTATCGGTATTGAGTGAATTTTTTATATCCTGGGAAGCGAAGGGTAACCTACCGGGGGGGGGGGGGTCGGAGAATAATGCGTCCTCCTGCCGACCGGAGTCCCGTTGCGTAAAACTTACCATTGATCGTAACTCTGTAATCAAAACTTCCATGGGAACCTTGAATTTGATTGGCTGTTGAACAATGTTACCATGGTAGTTACCACTGATAGCAGAGTTACCATTAATGGTATGTTTTATGCAACGGGGCCTGCAGGAAAGAAAATTTCCTTTACTTACCTGAAAAGAAAACCATTCTCTTTTGCCCCCTGAACGTTCGTATAAAAGCTGCATCAGGTACTGCCTGCATATCGACAAAGAATGTCTCGGTCTGAATAGCATTTGATACGGCTTCGTTCCCTCTCTTCACCCAAAATTGCTCTCCCTGTGGTTATATCAAAATAGAATACATGACGAATGTTAGAAACGTAATATGATATATGCATTTACAGTCATCCATAAGACTGATTAAAACTGCATTGGTATAGATTACCTTAGTGGAATGATACAACTCTTCCAGAATGATAGAGGAAATGTACGTTCAGAAATATACAGAGCTAAACTGAAGGTGTCTAGAGTATAGAATCTTTTTAACATGTTGTGTAAAACGACAGGATACCTCGAAATTCTAGGAAGCAAGAGCTATGATATATTACAATTTTGCTGTAGTAAGAACGCTTGTAGTGTGTATTCATATCTGATTTTATCATCGACATGTCAACTAGCTGCTATCTTATGTCCTCTATGCTAAAGGCCGAAATGAAATAAGGGCGAGGGACTTATCCTCATAATAAAAAGTTTCTTTCAGTATTGATTTTAAAAAAAATCAAACTATAAATTTGAAGGCAGTCCTTAACTATTCCCTCTTTGGCTTTCGAGAAAATGTTCATTGCAAAAACGGTGGTGTTAAATTGGTGTTAAATCAACACCACTGGTGTTTATATAGGACAACACCACCATCAGATTTGTCCTATATAAACACCAGTGGTGTTGATTTAACACCAATTTAACACCAATTTAACACCACCGTTTTTGCAGTGTTCCCTCCTCCACCAACTCTTTAACCATGCCAGCATATTTCAAAATCTGAGAATTTTCTAGTTTGCTATGAAACCTGAGGAACAGACACTCTGGAAATCTGCTTCTACATTCTGACGACGCCTTTGCACCAACAATTCAAAAACGTTAATATATCAAACTGTGAAGAAGGAGCGTTGCCAGAAGGGAGGGGATGCCTGTTTTACCTCTTTTGTCAGAACTTTTGATTTTTGAAAGCTTTCTGGGTTTATTAATAGGAGGGAAATTTTCTCACTCCTCCACTCGCAAAATTAATGTTCTAACTACTTTTCTGTTGGCAGTTCTTACACTAAATATGTAAAGTGAGGGTGCGGGTTGTCCAGCGATTGATCCATATGCCACAGCCGAGATACGGGCATTGCAAACGGCAGTATCCTTTGGCCGATTACTGGGTACGCTGGGGCCTGAAGGCGGGCGTGGCCTGTTGGGTGGCCGCGATCGGACACCTGTTGTAAGGGGAAAAGAGATGTCATTGAAATGTGAAATCATGAATATTACCGAACCTTGCTTTGATTAGCTTTGATTATTCATAAACACTTTTAAAAAAGCTCTCATTATGTAGCCATGAATGTTTCTTAAAAAGAAGGAATATCATTTTCCTTTCTTCACTTATACGTTATTGGAAAATTTTGGATTCTCATAGATTTCAAAACAACTCGTTCGTAGATGAAACAATGTAAGCATGTTTTTCAGACTTCGTATGGTCTGAGCATAGTTTTGGTAATTTCTAAGCATGTGCACTAATATTGGAAACATAAAAATATGGGATTATGGGGGAAATAGTGTCGTAAGTCCAGTGACATTTTAATTGTACAAACAACCCACATATTTTCTGCACGTCTTTGGCTTTCATTTTTATAAAGTGAATCTTAGAAAGTATCTTAATTAGTACAAATCCACAGTAGTCACGATCTCCGTAAAAACAAATTTTCATCCATCCTTAACTCTAAATGTCAAATTCATATTAATCCGCATACCATACAGACTCTGGATGCCTCTGATGTCATCACTAGGAAGTCTGAAATTGGGCTGATATCCCTGGTAGTAGGGCGCCATCAATGAACCACTTACATCGGAGTGAGCCAAACCGAGACTGTGTCCGATTTCATGAGCCGCTACAATAAATAAGTTGGTACCTGTGGAGGACAAAAAAAGAGGTAAGGCTTATCAGGAATGTTTCTAAGGAATTTAGTGACTGTAAATGTCTCATAAGAGGGCAAACCTATAAACTTTCAAAGTGGTTTGTGGTACTGTATGTTGCATCTATCAACTGAACTTTCCAGCAACAATAACAACAACAAAAACAACAACAACAACAACAAAAATGATGGAGGCCCAAGTTGATGTGTGAAGAAAACTTGAATGGAGGAAGGAGTCAAATGCCTCAATATCTTAAGAGGCTAATCATACCGATATACTTGTGCAATTTTCTCTTTTTGATTCATAAATATCACATAATTGAAACCTTGATTTATTATGTCGTCTAAATGAAAACAAACTTTTATCTCATGTTATATTTGTTAATCAAAATCATTTTCTATCTTGTAATGTATGGCTTATGTGCATTGTAAAATGACAGTTATTATAAATTTTTATGAGTATGTAGTTCTTATAAGCCAAAGAGATATCATGCTTGTTGACTTCTTATTTAGTAGAAAAGTGGTTTGATGTTGCAGAATCGGAGAAAGGTATACATCTTTAGACTCTGCCAAGAGCGGGAAGAATTTCAAAACTAAAATTTATGGAAGCAATAATTTGGAGGCCCTTGCATATCTTACAAATTTAAAAAATGAGTCAAGATCCTATCTGTTGCCACAGTTGCTTATGATTCGCCGTAGGGCCTCGTTAGTCGGATTGGTAACCATATCAATGTCACATGATTTTCTCTTCTTTCAAGCGATGTTACATTACTGTCATCTCTAAATCCTTAACGTTTGTAACTGTCTTGTTTCTGGTCAGCCAACGTGGTTTAAGATAGCTAAATTTGAAAACGCCCCTTTCTAATATTTGTATCTTTGATATCAGTCATTAATGATTTTCAAAAGATAGATACGAGGAAAATGAAGGGTTGAAAACGGAAGAAAGTTTCCTACCTAATCTTGATCTATCGGTAAACGTCTCATCCTCGTCGAAATGGACATCGCCTCCTATGCCGTCTCCAGGGAAGTACGCATGGGCCAGTGTCCCACCGGGACCGTCGAAGGCGTACCCGTCGCCGTGTCCTCCTCGGGCGAAGAGGACGAGGATGTCGGCCCGTGGGAACTTTGTCTGGGTGAAGTCCAGCTGGGCGACGTCGCTCCAAACTTGGAAGGATGAGACAAGCACACGGTTAGTGGTCGCACGGGCCACGTCAGGGGTGAAGTTCTTTATTCTACAACAAAGATGAAAAAATTGAATTCTTATTTAGGTACTGCAGAACTGGAGAATACCGTTGAAAAAAAACCAAAAAACACATACTTATCATAGTCACACGTCCGTGGGTTAAGATGTCCAAAAGTTTTCAGTAATCTTTAAAAAAATGAATAATAGAACTGATAGATCTTTCATCGCACTACAGATCACATCAATTGGAAATAAAGCTGTCAGTTACATTTGCTGATATAATCGCAGAAGATATTGAACAGGTTGTACCCATAAAGAACTAGGCCAACTAATCAATTGCCGTTTGGTAATTAAGATATCCTTAATGACAGACGGTAACAAGTAGAGATAATTAAGTTTGAATTTAATCACCTGTAAATGCTAATTCTGGAACTCTACAGAACATCTGTAAGATATATTTAAATAAAGCTCCTCACCTATTTTTCTGAGTCTGTTTATAGTTGCATTTTTCAAAACTTTTCTTAAATAACTCTCTCAATTGTCGATACCCGGGTAATTTGATAACACTAATCAGTTCTATAGTATTTGCGCTTCTTTCAATACCGAATTTAAGTCGAATTGCCTTTCCTCTTTAATATTCAAGATAGAGTACACACTAAGAAAAAAGGTTCAAGTTTGCACCCTAAATGCAACACTGGCAGCACCTTTTTGGGTGCAATCTTGCACCCTACATGAAAAAGGTGCAAAAATGCACATTTTGTTCTTGTTAGCACCCGGAAATGCCCGTTTGCACCCCAAAAGGTGCAACTTTGCACCTTTAAGGGTGCAGAATTTTTGCATTCAAAAGAGTGCAAATTTGCATCTTTCCCTAAAGGGTACAACTCTGCACCCTTTAGGGTGCAAAATGTAGCTAACTGCACCCTTAAAGGTGCAAAAAGCGTCTTAGGGTGCAAAATTGCACCCCAAAAGGAGCTCCCAGTGTTACATTTGAAGGGCGCAAAATTGCATTTTTTTTTTCTTAGTGTGTATGAACACTATACATGCATCAACTTTCAGTGGTTTCGGTTTTCGTAAGTACTGCGCCAACAATCTAAAATATAATTTTCAAGGAGTTTTAAATTTTGAATTATATTGGTCAACATTTTTTATTCATCAATAATTATTGTTACTTGTCATCATCTTGATTATCATATCATCATTATCATGATGATGTTTAAGATTATAATAATCATCATCGTCACCATGGCCATCATCACTTTCATCATCATCATCATTATAATTAATCGTCATTATCATCATTATCGTTATCATTATCATCACCTCCATTATTATTCTTCCCATTTTCTTTAATTATCATAATTATTATTGTCAATTGTTTTATTCCCTATTATCATGATACTCACGCCCAGCTAAGCTTCCTTTTTGTCCATCCGTGTTGGATGGCATATCTTCTCTTCCTCATCTCATCCGTGTCTACAGCTTTATCGGAGTTACCGCATCGTTTACTGTTCCTGATCCTGGCAATGGTCTCGTTGTTGAAGGTACCGGTTGGCGTCACCCCAGCCATTCTCTGTAACCTCATGATGGCCTCACGAACTTCCTCTGGGTCCTCCACCCCTCTCGTAGCCGACATGTATTCATACTTGTGGAGATATTCCTAGGGAGAGAAAGACGGATAAAATGATAGAGAGAAAGAAAGAAAGAAAGAGAAAGAGAGACAAAAAAAAAAAGGAATAGAAAAATGAGAGAGAAAGATAATGCAGAAATTATTAGGGTTCTCAGGTTAAAATATCATTCGCTTTCGTCTCAGTTTTTATTTCAATTTATCTTTTTATCACCCCTGTTTATATAACATTTTCCATCTCACATAATCATCCAATTATCATCAAAAGTACATTGAATAATATTATGTTACTTTCTACAAGCTACTAATATCATTTACTTGAAACTGTGAAATGAATTAAGAATTATTTCAACTTCCCTGAAAGAAATAAAATGTACTTTCATATACCAGTTTTAATGGAATAGTATGCATGGCATTGTAGCTGTTGTATAATCATAAACAAAAGAATGACGGTATCATTACAAACTTCAACCTTTCGAGTTACAAGTTAAATAGGGGAAATACAAAATTCGATAGGGGAAATGATGAATTACTGATGGATTGTGCACAAAAAAAAACAATGAATTTTTTTTTTCAAATCCTTGGTGTAGCATGAACATCGTTAGGCAAGACAAGAATCTACATTAGCCACACTCGACCCAGGTGAGGAAGTGAGTACCTGGCAGGCATCATATGCTTAAGCGCTGTAATGGCAGTTTGGCTGAAGCCGGGGTGGTAATAATAATGGAGCGCCATGAATGCCGAAAATGCCTGATATACTGTAAGCTCTAAACTAGAACCATCCATTGCATAACCTGAGGATATAAGATTTATATTGTGTTAAACCATGGACTTATTGTGTAATAAGTCCATGCTTAAACAAAGACTTTTGCCTTTGGTCTAGAGTGAGCCGTTCATTGCATGTCGTTATATTATTTTGATTTCCTTTTTTCCATTTTTAATATCCCCCCTCCCATTTCATCATAACATAGGAAAGCACATGTAAGTCTAGGAAGTCATTTTATATGAACGGTATTAGAGGAAATTAGAGGTCTATTGCCAACCATGTTACACGCATATTAAAAATAGCTCACAGTTCACGTGAGGCAGTCAGCGGTGTCGAGGCCTTAAGAGAAACGTGTGAGTCAACATAACATTAGTTCAACACCATTGGCCTTCGAGAAACGGATATAGGTGCAATGGTTTGGGGCACCAACAGCAGTAAGTATTGGAATCAGCAACACATAGCTAACACGTCTTAGAAATAACCATTCTGTCAACAATTAATCACTAGGGGTTCGCCTCGATGTTGCTGTCTATACAAAACAAAAACAACCAAAAACCACAAACAAACAAAACAAAACAATGCAAAAAACTTATAAAAAAACACAACAACAGCAATACTAAAACAACAACAACAATACCAACAAATAAAACCATACATTGTGTTGTCACTCGGGTTGACTACATTAAATATCTTTTGGTTATAGCAAATCAGACGACTGTCTTTCGTTATCCCGCATGTCGGGATCTTTCCTATGATAAATCTGATCCAAATCTTATGCTTTTTGTGAGCAGTAAATTGAAACAGAATGTAAATATCATTAAATGTTTTATGGAAGATATCTCAAAATAAATTGCCTTCACTTTTTAAAATGTTGATTAAATTTTTCATCACCATTAAAGAGGCTCATTACAGTGACGGAGAAAATAAGTAAAGTTGCTCCCCAGAAACACAAAAAGAATGTCAAAGTTTCCACCTCGTTCTCTATTCGTCAGGCGCTGTGCAAATTTAGGGTATTCTTTTAGAGGTTGCTTAATATGAAATACAATTGCATGTTATTTGGTACATGTATTCATTGCACTAAGAATACATTTACTCTACTGGCAAATGCATATGAGCTATGGATGTATGTCAAGGCCATGAATGTTTAGATAAGTTCTGTCGAATACTGTGGTTTTGAATGAGAATTACTGATCTCTTTCCAGATTGAGTTGATCTAGGATTTTCTGGAATCAGATAGCGCGAATCATGTCGTTGTTAACGTTGTATCTCATTACAAAACCTTCTATTAAAATTTAGATTGGACTTTTCCCCCCTGCTTTGATAAAGATTTATTCGTATTTGATGATTCATGCCAATATTCAGCTGTCTTATTTTTAGTGCTTTTTGCTAATATGATTAAAATTCGATGTGCGGTAACATGAATATAGTTTCTGATCATAGGTACTGACCTGCAGTGGCGTATCTAGGGAACAAGGGGGGGGGGGGGGGCACGAGCCCCGGGCGCCACTGTCTTGTTATTTCATATCCTGCCTACACGTTTGGTTGATGTTGTAAACACAAAGTGACGTATGATTCGAAATATGGGCATAAATAGGAACCTTTTTAGATCTTCTTCATGCGTCAGAAGTTAGAAGGGGCGCATTTCCAGCGCTCGCCGCGGGCGCCGTTTTCCCTATAGATACACCACTGCTGACCTGCAATAGTTACTTTGACTGGTGGAGAACAAAATTTATTTTGTTCATTTAAAAAATTATAACTAAATCATTATGACTAAATCAACAATTCAATGTCTAGGGCTCACTGACTTTTTTTGTGAATACTTATAAATGGATAGACTTAACACTGGCGTATGCAGCAATCAAATATGTTTTAATTAATCTAAAAATACATAGTAAAATCTCTTATGCAGAGACTTTTTAAAATCCAAGGCAAACAGAGATTATATTGACGTCACGGTGGTGACATGCGCTATAAGATATTGTATTGTTTATTTTCTTTCTCTTCTTTGAAGTCATAGTGACATTGTATACATACAAATTTATTACTGAACTGACGTGATATCGTAATGCAATTAAGACTAATTTCTTGGCCTTTCTTCATTGGACTACGATCATGACGATACAATGATGATGAAAATAATGATATTGATGATGATGATAATAATAATAACAATAATAACAATATCCCACCATGAGTGACAACCAACAAGACTGAAGGCAGCGGCTAATTTTAAGTGACTTACATATTTTACTCACATGTGCCAGTTTTGACTGAATAGCATTGTAGCTGTTGTATAATTACAAAAAAATAATAATATCTAACGTCGTATCATTTCTAGCTGGAAGCTTCGACTTCTCGAGTCTAAAAATTGATATAGTAGACAATACCGAATATAGGATTATCTAATTGCATCCATCATGTCCACGGAACTGGAATTCAAGACGATATCATGAAAATCATAAATTAAAGAATAATAATTATATACATGTACATGTATATTTTCCGGTATGAAATTATAGAAGGTTTAGGCGTTAATTACGATCAAGCAGACACCCGTCAAAAGTAGCGTAGAAAAAAAGCACAAAACCACGTACAGCGTAATACTATGTTTGAAAAGCTCATACATGTATATTCTTTTTACTCTTCAGAAACTGATGGTCTTGTTCCCACCTCCTGTAAGAGAGTTCTGGATCCAGTACTGGGTTCCAAACCCACAACTTCTTTTTCTGGTGTCAGTAGATTCATGCGTCGTTGTCCAATTTGCCTACGCTCTAGAAACTATCTATATAGTCAGATTTGACTAAATTACCGGATCGACCTGGCACTTGCACTATCTCTGGTCAAAATGACCAGAAACCTAGTCATCTTCACTAGAATCCGAGTCAATTTTGACTAGAATACAGCTGGCTCTACATTAAAGTGACCAGAATTCTGTTCATTTTGACTAGAAATAGTGCAAGTGCCCAGCTGATCCGGTAATCTAGTCAGATCTGACTACATTGTTTTTAGAGTGTAATCTACCCCGTTCTCATAGCAACAGCTCATTACGAAACCTCTAGCACGTCTAGATTCATGAGATTCGGGTGAGAGCTGAAGTATTCGATAAACCAAAATTTATGGAAGCAATTATTTGGAGGCTTGTGTATATCTTACAACTTTAACAATGAGTCATGGTCCTATTTTTGCCATAGTTGCCGTAGGTGCCTCGTAAGTTGGATTGGTAACAATATCAATGTCACATTATTTTTCTTCTTTCAGCTGATATTATATTTCTTTCGTCTCTAATTCCATAACGTGTGTAACTGTCTAGTTTCTGGTAAGGCTACGTGGTTTGAGATAGTTAAATTTGAAATCGCCCTTTTCGGCTGTTCGTATGTTTAAGTAATTCATGATAACGATAGCTGAAATATATCCGTTACTTGATTAAAACTCTCTTTTGAGTTCATATGGTATGTTCAAACATTTTCGTTGTCGTAACAGAAGATAATTATTATGATAAATATTGAAAGGCCTCCATTTGCTTTTCAAATTATCACTGGACAGATAGAATTGGTCCTCCACATGATTTGATTATGGCTCATTTCTCCTTCTCCACCATCATCATGGTCATGATCACACACTATGAACATGACGGACAAAGAAAGCGGACAAAATAAACAACCCCCCATTGTTCCACATATTTCAGACAATAGCAGTGAAGGCATATTCTTTTGACTACCAAAACTATTGTGAAAGGTAGAATGGGGGGTTGTTTATTTTGTCCGCTTTCTCTTGTCCGCCATGTTCCCATAGTGACAATGAACTACTTTATGATACTCATGTCGGGGGGGGGGGGGGGGGTCCTCTAGTACGAAATTAGTAAACTTCAAGAGAGAGGGGCTATCATTAAAGCGAAGGTAGTTTTTGAGAGGGGACGATATAATCCTTTTTCTCATCCTATAACTACTTGTATTAATTCCTTCTTCCCACTTTTCCTCATTTATCCTCAATGTTCCTGTTTCAAAAATTGCCCCATGCCCGCGTATAGTTATGCCAATTTTATACATTTATGATTTGAGATTATCAAGATCAACTTTTGCCTAATCCAAAAGTAAATCTAAATGTATATCGACCACTGCTTAACGCCATAACCAGTTTCTAATGGGAGACAATCGACCATCTATAGCTGGTTAAAAACAACAACAAACAAACAAAAACAAAAACAAAACAAAAAGAACAACAAAAAAGTCGACTTATCGATCTTTTATTTTCAGTAGTTGCTTTGGAAAGAAAAGACAAATTTGAATCAGCAAGTAGCAAATTACTGTGTTTCACTTCATAGCAGACACGTATATAAAGCAGAAGGCCTTTTACTACTTTACTTATTCATATTTCCATTGTCTTAGGTTCTGGTTTGTGTTGAATGCGAAGTAATGTTTCAGAAAAATAATACCAGTAACACATTCAAGTTAATCCCTTTCAAGACTGTAATACCCATGTAATGAGTCATTGTGCTATCAAGTGTAACACGAGAGAGTAGCTCTCTTTCCTAATTTAGGAATTTCATTGCATATGATACAGACATTAGTGTACAATGGTGTATGCAGACATTAAAGTTGGGGAAATGCTCTACAGCTTCAGAAGGCAGACGTGTACATCGGAACCAATAAGCATGTGAGTGTGTGCGTGTGTGTGTCGGGGGGGGGGGGGTGGACAATATGAAGGAGAGGAATGCCCAGATTATATGTTTTACCAATTTTTGATAGTTTTATTTTCAAATGCGATATACTTTTATCAACCAATGATCAATTATTTAGTACAAAATAGCCCCTCCCCCGTGTTTGACAGGAGCGGGTCATCAATTTGCTGAAAAATTCCATTACCCGTCTATTCGTCAACAGCTGAATACATGGGCCACATAAAACGGTGTTATGCTAATAAAGAGAGTTCCAAATACATGAATAACATGAATAAGTAATTGCACTACCTTTATATGTTCATTTCTTTCTTCTAGTTCCTTTTAGAAACATCTTCATGAGGGGGAGGGGAAGGAATATGCAGAAAATTAAAAATAATGATTCAGTAGCATGTGGCTTTATTGTTCCATATGCATTGTACAAGCGGAAATGATCATTTTAGTTCCAAGTAAGGCGAGAAATGTAATCCAATAGATTGACACAAGAGAATAAACTTGGATCTATTGCCAATACGCTTTCCTGATATGACATGAAAAACCTGGCCCCATACCTAATAATATTATGCATGTTAGACGTTGAATAAAGTAAGTCTACTAACTGAATATCACAAATTAATATTTTGCTTTATTTTACTTTTTATAATTTTTGGTGTTTTATGCCAACTTCATGGTCATAAAGATGTGTGAAGGGAGAAAGAGTTGAAAATGTTTTCGAATAACTAACAAAGTTGGGATAATCTCAGAAATTATGTAATGCAATGTGCTGATATTAGCGCGACTGCGTTGTAAACAATGATGGCATATTCATTATTAATGCCCTTTCCACATGAATGCGTCATTTTGATGACGTAAGACTGCGTTATCAACAGTGTCTTTGACGTGCCTTGTGAATATAAAATGTGAATGCGAAATGAATTGATCTGCTTTACTATAAGCATGGCACTTTTGCTTATAATAACGCAAATGAATTGACGCATCGAACGTAATGGGTATTCAACGGTTACCCTGACACAATAGGAGATGACCTTGCTATAAAAGTCAATGCAAAGTCACTGCTCAAAGGTTCACAATGACGTAGCCGGTGTTAATAGGGCATGTCCACCTCATTTCTGGCTTGAATTGACATAAGGGAAATACCTCATATGTTGTGAATAAGTGCATTTAATAAAAAGGATTGCAGTATTAATCCTTTGTGTATGGCGTGCTTAGGGGAGTACACGTTGACACAGTGATGATATAAGGGGGGAGGGGGGGGGGGGGCACATCCGACCCGTGATTCCATGATAGAGCCCAAAATGGCTTACCTACTTACAAAACTCCAAGAGTTTTATACCCCCCCCCCCCCCCAGTTTGTCAGAAAATTATCTAAATATTTTTGCACCGTATTTACAAAATCCTGGATTCGCCACTGTGTTGCTATGTCATTAAATATGATTCATTTTGTTAGCATTTATAATAAAAAAAAATATTAATTAGGTAGGGCTGCGTGACTTCTAGTAATCAACTACTGCTTATTTGTATATTATTTTAAACGATAATTCAAAACTTGTCCAAGGATATGACATTGTTTGTCTTCATATTACAATAAAGAAATATTAATTGTAAATTAATTACTGGTTTGCTGCTGCCAGCAGAAACGCCATCAGAATACAATCGGTGCCAAGAATGGTCAATGATTTCATCCTTGATATGGCACAGAGAGAAAAGTTTTTATTTCGCACATAATGATATAGTTATGTGCTGATAAGTTTTCTTTTTTTAATTTGATTTACGCATAATTTTTCGTAGATAATTTTGTTTGTCTTCTTGCATCAGCTCGACTATTTGATGTGTCACAATGATAAAATATCACCTGACGTCATCACTTACACATGTATGGTATCCTTGAGCAACAAAAATCTCGATGTCATCGACACTGCGTAAACAAGACCTTTCAGCCAACTATAACGAAACTATTATGAAAGATATAGGATGTATATTATATACTAATTGGTTTGAGCAATAGAATATGAATAGAACGCGAAATATTAGCTGACCCACGCAAAGTTAAGCCTGTCTAAAGACAATGGGTTATGGAGTGCAAAATGTGTTCAAATAATCATGATAATTAGATTTCTCCTTCATCTTTTCTTCTTTTTTTTTCTGATTGGACATGACTTACTTTATGAAAACAAATGCATGGTTCTGAGTGAAGTCGAATTTAGAGAATTGCAGAATTACAGAATTAGATGGCGTGTTTTTTTCACACAAAGACTGCTTAGCAAAATATTGATCAAATTGATGGTATTCATTATTTTTATAAAACACGGTTAACATTTTTCTTGATATGATGTCGCCATGTAAAATGACTCCTGCAAAAGATTATTTAGATGCTTTTTGCATAAGTTTATGATGTTCTTGTGCAGGGGGAGGGTCGCTGTAAGATAGGGTAAATGTTACCAGGTGTGATGTACTGAAAGTGGCATGCGTGAGTGGGCGTTTTTGTCTTGTGTGTGGGTGCGTGGTGTGTTGGTGCGCGTATGTGGGGTTCGTGTATCTGCGCTTTCTTTTCATAATGAATTTCATTCCATTTTCCCCGTATAATAATTGATGGATATATAAATGAAATCTATAAAAATTATGTTGTGAAAACAAAATGAGGATTTGTAATCTATATTGATTTATTTATATTGATTTATATGTATTGATGCATTTTAGAATGAAGTCTCTAATAAAAAAAAAATACAGAAAAAAATGTGGGGGTAAGGGGATGAAATATTTGAAGGTAGAGCGATAGAGAAGCCCAAAAGTCAAAGAAAGGCAGGCCAAAGGGAAGTAAGCATAATTCATAGATCTATTTCTGTCCTCTCAGAGTTTGAAGTTCATTCTCAGGTTTTATCATTATAGCCATCATGCCCATAGCCTTCAATTAGACAATTTAATGCGATACACGGCAGTCGCATGACATTAGTCATGTATTCTAGTAATGGTATATCTGTATATTATTAGCAGAGTTGTAATGCACCCCATTTCTATATTTGTGGATATTCAGCTCTCAAAAATGTTTGTCTATAACATACATGCATAATTCTTATTATCAGATTATTATTTTTCAACTTCTGTTTGCTTCACGCTGCATTTTAACCATTTTACCTCTCTATTTTCTTTTTAACAATATTTTGTCCTGTACTGATTGTCAAGGTAAAACCAAGAGACAGATTGGTACCAACTTGGTCTTTTAAAAAAATAACCATGTATCCAGTTTATTCGATTATTATTTTGAAGTGAGTCTTTTCCATAATCATGGGCGTAGTTCGATGACGTCATTCGTATAGGAACTTTCTTAAAGCGCCGTTTCAAAACAATCTGCAATCCGCCCCAACATGCAGTGGGTATCATCAATAGCCTAGTACTTCCTTCTTGAACTGGAAAAATTGATTAGTGACTTCCTATTTTTCTCAGGAAACTTCCTATTTCTCTTGGAAATTGACCCACTGGGATTCGTAGAATGCTTATCACCTTTGCTAGTTCGACAGAGGTCAACTCCTAACCCTTACTAAATAGTTCACATTACACAAAACTGGTTAGGTATTATTTCTTCATACCAATACATTAATTACATGACTAGTGTCAGTTCATGACTTATACAGGGAAAGAGGCAATGAGATAATGACATGAAATGCATCCTTTTAACATGTTTAAAAAAGAGGCGGAACGCATCGCCAATATAATAGGCATGATGGTTACTGAATGAAGGGGAGGGGGCAGTCCTGACACTGGTCCTGAAAGAGGTTTTTATTCATCTAATGATTAAAGACTTCAGCCGCAGGTCCTCTTACTAAATTTTTAAAGCAAAGTAAGCCTGTTAAAGAACTTTAAAAGATTCTTACCTTCATGAAGGCAACATCTTCAGGATCTAGATCTTCGTCAGAATCCGTATTGGAGTTTACGGCAGATTGCTGCTGCTGTTGTTCTTGATGCTGACCATTAGCTATTGATTCACTTAAACCTTGGTACTGAGGATAATAATTGTAATTGTTAGGGTAGTCTCGATCATTAAAATCTCCTTGGTAACTTTGCCAGAATTGGCCAAGAATTGAAGAAGGCAATATGCATATTCCCAAGAGTACGAGGAGCCTGGGGCTAGCTTGTAGAGAATTCGTTTTGAACATGGTCAGCTTTAGACAATGATCCTTGCGTTCCTAAAATGTTTGCTGAAAAGAGCTGTTTTACTAACACAGTCCCAAATGAGGACGACGTTTTTTTAATTAATGAGTGTATAATTCCAAGTAGCCGTTCGCTTTCAGGACATACGTTCATGGATCAATCTTGATTGGGGCATTTCCCTTCTCTTCCGTTTTTGTAGGACTGGACTAGAAGTCCAGACTGGAGTACTGGCACACTCGATCAATAGTACTAACCCTTGCTGATCCGTTGTCGAAGCCACATGTGATCCCACAGCTGCCGCCTGAAATGGGTGCTTAAAATATACCGCCAACTTGGCAGACGAGTGCGGCAGGAATAGGACACGGGAAAAGTAAACGAGAAAAGACCGAGAATGAACGATGAATAGGGAATAATACTGGAATGTAGCTAGGAGGGGGTGAGAGAGAGATATTGGAAGGTTGGGACGTTCACAGCCGGGGCAACGCGTAATTTTGCATGATGAATAATGACTGTTGACGGGAAGGGATAATTAAGTTTGGTCCAATCAGGCTTAAGGATTCTGGCCGGTCTGTGAGGGGGCAGTATAGGCAGTGCGTTGATGAGTAAGATTTCTACGTTTGAATTCTTCAGAAAGAGAGACGGTCCATTTTTTATCACAACAATAATGATATACGATGATTTCAGAGTAACAGAAAGTCAAAATCTTCAATTGAACACTGTCGAAGCTTGCCTAGTAGACTGATTGCATGGGGCCTTCCGTTATGAATGGAATAGATGTTTTAAAAGTTACGATGCATATCATGCATGGCATTTATTTAAAATGAAAGTGAACTGCGAGGATGTAGTTTTTTATGCAATATCCCGCTCATAATCAGGTACAACCGCAGGTATAAGAGCTTTACATAAAGGGCGGTGGAACGATTTTTTTCCCCCAATAAACCTACTTGCAGAGGATATGAATATAAACTATTGTACCTTGTTTATGAAGCCTGTTTATTAGTAATTATCTTGTTATCGTTATCATTATCATTATTTCTATTACTATTATTATCATTATTATTATCATTGTTATTATCATTATTATTATTATTTATATCATTATTGATATTATTATTATTATCATTATTATTCTTATTATCATCATTATTGTTAATGTTATTATTATTATTATTACTATTATCATTATTGTTATTATTATTATTATTATTATTATTATTATTATTATTATTATTATTATCATTATTATTATTATTATTATTATTATTATTATTATTATTATTATTATTATTATTATTATTATTGATATTATTGTTATTATTATTATTATCATCATCATCATTGTCATTATTATTATGATTATTATTATTTTTATTATCGTTGCCCTCAGAAAAGTATGACAGGGCATAAACAAACGAAAACGGAAGACAAGCAAAAATTAATAACAAAACAGCAAGCCAACAACAAACACAAGCAAAGTTACCCCCCCCCCCCCCCCCATGGATGATGGTTACATAATTTGCTGATAATGAGTAGGAGACGGAAATTGATCATCCATTGAACGGAAGTTACGTCAGACATTTCAGAGGTCACTTAAGAAACTTTAAGACACTCGTCATAGAAAATAGAAAAAAAATATTTATGCTTTATAGGAAAAGGGAGACAAGTCTTTCCGGTTCAAATCATGAGTATGCTATCAGTTATTCTAATCGACTCTCTATTTTATTTTGATAACAAAGTACAATATTTGACATGATAATTGGTAACATATCTCAGCATGTTTTCCATCGCAAGATCCATCTTTCCAGCTTAGACTAGAGAAAAGGGATATTTTGGGCGATATGGATACAGAAGAAATGGGATGGGTATAAAAGAAATGTGAGAATTTCGCCTATTTGATCACTAATAATACTCATCCTGCTAATAGAGTTGTCTAATTTCAAAAATTGGAAAAATATAATTCTTTGCAAAATGTTCATGAAACTGTCACAAAGTTTTTCAGATATTTACCCTTGTATTCAAGCCGACCCTTCAGGGGTTAATTCTTTTTGAAAGGATAATATTTTACAAAGAACGCATTCAAATCATATCCCGTATATCGTGACTTCATACTGGCTCACTACCATGACTACCAATTGTATTCGTCGACAATGACCTACAGAGTTACGTAATAGAACGACCGTGAGATGATGGTCGTGAAGCCATCTTGGCATATTCTTTCATGAATGAGACTTTGTGGGAAACGTAAATATTAATAATGATAATAGATAATGCATTGTTGCTGCATCGATGAGAAGGCGGGAGAAGCTGGAATGCACAGAGAAAACAAGGAGAGAGGGCGTAAGAAAGTGGCAGAAAGAACAAAAGCGAGGGTAGAGATGGCGGACGGGAGAAGAGCTAGATGACAAAAAGATATTTCCAACACATTTGATCTTATCCCAACTCCAAGTGTCCTCTGACTACTTGACCAAGGTTATGCCATTTTTCGATTGATTAAATAACCTTCGTGACACATATTGTTGTTGTTGTTTTTAGTTTTTGCGGCGCTGTCATTCATAATATGACTATTTTACGCCAGATATCCTCCGCTCCCCCTGTTTGAATTAAGAATTAATCTGTTTCATTATTTCTCAAAACAATGGCTGTTTCCATATATTTTCAGTCAATGAACTTGAAAGCTTAACGGTAGCTAATTTCACCGGAAATTGAATTATCAAAATAGTCAAGCCTTATTAGATTTCATATACTAACTTCACCTCTCGACTTGCATTCAGTAGGGAATTATAAATATGAACATGATGACCTAAGAATCACTTGGCAAAAGTCATTTCCCAAGGACTAAAAACGATAATGATAGTAAAAAATAATTATGATAAATACAGCACAAAGTCTTGTAATGCGCCATTATTCGATCTAAAAAACGATTCTGAGGCAAAGATAATATGACTAGAAATATTCGAATAAAAATTGAATAATTTTGAAATAGTTTCAGGTAGAACTAATTCTAATTTTCGACTAGAAACTATTACTTGTTGAACTTACCTTTCAGTTAAAACTCGAATAGTAAATTTAATTTGATGCGTTTGAGAGTTCTTGTCAACATTTTACGATCAGTACTAACGCATATGATACTGTCATTGCTAGTTGTTTTAACGGCTGAGAGGAGCTGTTGGGAGCAACAAACAAACATTTGTTTACCCTTACTTCCCTCATATACCCCATGGGGATGACAAAGAATAGCATGACGTGAGTGAAAAACAGAATTTCGTGAGGGGGCATGAGTTTTCAACAAAGTCGCAGCTAAGGATTTACGTATGCCTTGCATAAAGATAAAGGAACAGAAAGATAAAAATAAACCATGAAGACGTAGTAAGAATCAAAACGGAGCAGTTTAAAGATGGAAAACAAAATAGCAAACTTTAAAAAAAAAAATCAATCTCGCATCTGACATTTTAGAAGGCAGCTTTGAAAAGGGGTTCATTCTTTCTGTCTCTCATCCTCTTTTGTTTCTCCCTTTCTCTCTTTTTCCTCATTCTTTTTCCCCATCGTTGACGTCTCTCTCCTCTCTTTCCTCTTGTCAATCTTCAACCCCCTCTCTATTCTCCATTGTTCTTTTTAAATTGATCATGAAACAGTGAGAAAGGAAAGCGTATATATATATATATTCTGAACTCGTCCTCGCATTAGCCAGGAGGCCTAGGAACTTTGAATAGGTCATGTTCCTATAATGGATGTAATTCGAAAAGGGAGAGGCCTTATCCTCATGTTACTCGAACTGAACCCCTGAACGTCGGAAGAACTAATCATCGCGTCTATTGCTATGGCAACTAATCGTGACGTCAAATTAAAGATCGGTAAAAATGACAAGCATGACATTTACCATTGACCCAATATGATAAGAGAACGGTGAAGTCAGAAAAGGCGTCCCTAGAATATTTTGAATGAAGGGGGAGGGGGGGGGGGGGGGGTAATGCTCGAATAGAAAATTACAAAGAGAAAATCTTTAAAGTTGCCTTCAATTCTGAGCAAGCCTTCAGGACCCCGTTTTATAAAACTTGTTATCAATAACAAGTTGCAGGAACTGTTATAAGCTACTGAAATCCTTGCATCTGATTGGCCGAGAGCAAATTTGTCATAGAAAATAATGTGGCAGTTGTTACTGATAACAAGTTTTATGAAACAGAGCCCAGATGTATATTAGCGAAGTGAAACAACAACAGCAGTACAAAAAGGACACTCCTCCAGTGGCGGATCCAGGAATTTGAAAGAGGTGTGGCGCCAGCGGCGAGGGTGTGGGAGAGGGGTATCCCCTTCCCACGGTAAGGACTTTTCCAAGATATCATGTGCGAAAGTCAAAGTCGGATTTTAAGACCACTTTTAGAGGGAAAGCTCTAACTATTAAAAAAAAAATTAAGAAAGCCCGCGTCATATCTAAGGTGAGGCGAAGAGTAAAAAAAAAAAATAAAATAAAAAATCACACTACACAAAAATTATAGAGGGGACGCGCGCCCTTGGCGCCCCTGCCTGGATTCGCCACTGCTCCTCAAAGTTTATTTTCGAATTTACCGACGACAAAAATATTTCGCAAAGTTACACTTTTGTCGACAGCAGTATTTACTGGGGGATGTTGCCCCGACAACCACCTTTAGCACGCTTCTCGAGTGAAGCGCTCATGAAATTTATGAAGATACACATCGAGGGACCTTGCACTTTAAAAGTCGGGGGTCATGAAATTATCTGTTTCCAACTGCCTCTACAAATCTGACCGGAGAATCGGTGAGCAGATTCATTACATTCAAAGTCCATTTTCTCCTTATACACTTCAATAAGCCTACTTTGTAAAATCAACAAATACCATGAGCGTCATGAGTATTGCATAGCCTACGCTTTGTAAATATATTTATTTTTGTTGCCCTGAACTTGTACTGAAATAAAAAGAGGACCAACCTATGCATTGCAGCTCTCTGTCTTCTGATACATCTTCATCGTACATCTGAATAAAACAATGTTAGAGAATAATATGACCATGATATAATGTCGGGCAAAAAATGCGCAAAACCACAATATCATCTGTTACATGAGTCCTTTCACGTACGACATTCCTTTCAGTTATTTGTTGCAAACCAATTTTTGTTTTTCAGCAAACTAAACTTTCTATCTTTTCTTGTCTGATGAGCTTTTGTGTCTTGGTTAAAAACGTCTAACCTTCCCCACAAAATATGTCTGTCTGGAGACCTCTTCTTGATGTTTTTTTTTAATCGTTGTATTTAGTGAACAAAAAGGGAAATGAAACATTTTGGACAATGAATCTGGTTCGACATCTCCATCCCAACTTGTGTTGCAAAAGCCCTGGTTAAAATGAGAAGCCCTACACTATATACATCCTGTGCATAGACAACATTTAACTTTTTAATTATTCTTATAAATACTTTGGATTAATATCCAATTTCCAGATGATTATAACGTGATTTGATAGGATTAAAAGGGATTAGCAGAAGTAAGGTATACTCTATTTTATCTGCGTCATACCAGTGAATTTATCACGACGTAGTCTGCAGATAAGTCCGAAGCTGAGATTGCTGTTTGTATTTGACTTCCATAATACGTTTGTGTCAATGATAGTTCTATTATTATCTTTGGGAAAACGTTTGTTTCCATTTTCCATTTTCTCCCTGTGATGATTCAATCGTGAATTATGAAGTGATTAGGATCTATCTTAAATTTATAGTCAGAATGTCATATCATCATAATATGTAATAATTGTTTATTTCACTCTGTAACTTAACGTCAATGCAAGCTACTGTCCCATCCAAGTTTGATTTACGTGTATGTGACCTTGTTTTGGATTTGCTGAAAAAAAGATACATCTCTGTTCTTTACACTATATAATTATTTTCTGCGGGAATAACACTTCTTAATTTTTTTCCCATCTCTGTCTCTAAACATGCTAAACTATTACTGGTCAAATAAAATAAGTGCATGCATATCCTTGATGAAAGGCCAAACCCAAAGTCATACGAATACTCCAAACCCTGGCAAAACCTTGTGAAAATCACGCCAAGATTTGTCAAATTAGCGCCCTTGTCAAATTTGACAAGGGGGGCATCCGAGTGTGTCTTAAAATAAATATCATGAATACTGCCAATAATTCAGGTATTCTGATCCATGTTTAAGGTCGTGGGTGAAATTGACATTTTTTTTTAAATATAGAAAGGGAGGCGGTATTACTTAAAGCAGTCGATCCAGGATTTTGAAATGGGGGGGGGGGGGGGGGGGGACTCCATTGGTGCCAATTATATGATGGATGTTGCTCCCTCCCCCTCCTCCTAAGGGGTGAAAACTCTGGAAAGAGAAAGGGAAGGAGAGAAGGAGGGAAGGGAAAGAAGGAGGGAAGGGAGAGAGAGAGAGAGAGAGAGGGAGAGAGAGAGAGATAGAGAGAGAGAGAGATCAAGGAGGAAGTCATGTTTTCTTTGCATTCCGGTTAATTTAGCTTTGCTCATCTGGCACAGGACCCTTCTTCTCCAGTCCTGATATTCTTAATTTGTGGAGATTCACCCTTTTCCCCCAAAGAGTGCAACTTTGTTGAAAATTCCAAGAGAGCTGTCGGAAAATAGATTTAGTCTGAGAATGGCAAAACAAAATTATGAGGACCAAAAAGACTATAATTCATTCAATGATAATCTATGTTTCCCTGAAAAGAAGAAGATCCACAGACATTATTTCTTTATCTTGATCAAACAAAACCATCTTTTATCGTAAAAGCGAGAGCCTTCTACATCTATTAGTAACAAAACTAAAAAACAATTAAAAAGATAAGAAGAAGGAACAAAATTCAAGAAGAGGAGGAGGAGAAGAAGAAGAAGAAGAAGAAGAAGAAGAAGAAGGAGAAGAAGAAGAAGAAGAAATAAGGAATGAAATAGAACACGAATAAAAAAAAAGTTGTCAGAGTCAACCATTTTGGTGATTTTGTCTAAAAGGTTCGGACAATCTAAAATTTGCGGATCGAAAATGCGAGGTGTCACAATTCCGCCCACTTGCGAATTGCTTGAATCGAAAGTACAAAGCTGGCCAATAGTAGTGAAAATTTCAATGTGTTACCTGTGAAAAGTTTGGGAGAAAAACTCTTAATTGTATCATAAAGTAGGATTACCCCCTCCCTCTCCCCAAATTTATTGTTGTGACAACTATTTCATATTCTTGTATCCGTGATGACATTTGTGGCTGCACGCATCATGCCGATATCGACATTTTTACCTGAACGTGACTGGCTAATATGATTTGGGTGATAATTTACTTTCTTATTAATCAAAGCTTGGCAAATTCATCGTTAAGAATAATTATCATAATCGGTTTAGAAAAATAAAGCAAAGCCCAAGGCAGGAAACAATCATATTCGCGCAACAAACGCCAACTGTACTGGCAAACCACCACGAATAGTATGTGGCGTAGCGTTGATCCATCCATTAAGGGGCACCAGGATCATTGGAAAAAGAGGTGGGGGTCCTATCATTTTCTTTTCTCGTCCTCCCCCTCCCCCCTCCCCCCTCCCCCTCCCCCTCTCCCCCCCCCCCTTCTCTCCATCCCTCTCTGTCTTCTGTTGTCTATTTTCTGTGGTTTTTTTCTATTCGATTTTGTTTGTGGGGGAGGGGCGTGCCTCTCTGGGCTGGGCTCCTGTGTACTCTCCAATAAACAGTGCTACAGGTACGAAAGGGCTCCCGACCTTCTTGTTATAACCTTCAGCGAATGACATCAATACCTTTCTTATTAAATAATGGATGAATCCCAAACGAGAGTATACCCTGTTATCTCTGTAGAAGGTCAGCATGGTCAAGGTGAATGAAACGTATATTGTTTCTGTCTGAATGTACTAGTACCATAAAATTCTTAAAATTCAAAATTTCATTTATCCATACCAACTTTTAGTGGGTAGTTACAGCTTTTGAAACCGACAAGATCATTTTTGCTTACTTGCCTTATGACAATATAGCAGCTGTCTTGAGGCTTCATGGTGCAATGTTTTCTGTCTTATGGGCTGTCGGTCTACTGAGAATTTTTATCAAAAACTTGTATGCGTGTGTGTGTGGGGGGGGGGGGAGGGTGAGGGTGTGTTTGCCGGGAGGGAGGGGTGGGAGAGTAGGGTGTGTGTGTGTGTGGGCGGGGAGGGGGTGTCTCTGGTCATTCAGAATTTCCGCCCATGTGGAGAGATACTAACTCAGATAAGCAATTGGGTAGGGTTTTTTTTTTTTTTGGGGGGGGGGTAAGAAACCAGACGTAATATGATCTGCTAAAATTGATACTTCAATGTCTTATAAGCTCGGTCTATTTTAAATGACCTTCAAATTTGATATACAATAAATTCCTCCCATGAAATGATTGAAATTTAATTGTCGGTTTATTTTCTAATAAGTAAAATATCATACCTTGACTTCGATTACTTTCAGTATTCAGTTACCATCCCTATGACATATGACAGTCGCCGTATTGGGGGAGCCATTTTGAGTGACGTCACATCCTGGATACGACCGTCATGTTGTTGCTGCACACTCATCGCTGTATATCCTTCTCGGGTAATTTTTAGAAGTTTCCCGTGCCATTTATAGACATGTTCTTCTTTCATAATTGCCCTTGTGATTTTGCTGTATAGCTTTGTTTTTACCCCCTTCTAAATCCCTGAAACTTTCTTTTGGAGAGAAAGGAGTCGAGGGGTTAATGACGTCAGCAAGCCGTACGTAGTTACCAAGGCGACTGAGTTGAAGATTAGAGGGTAGAGTCAAAATTCTCAAAGTTTCCAAAGGCTGTCTGCACCTCTCACAGGGGCGTCAATCTGTTGTGGGGGGGGGGCACTCTCAAAGATTTTTGGGAGGACATAAAATTCTTTGGGGACATACAAACACAGACACACACCCGCACAAAGGGCCTGAATTTAAGACTGGGAGGGGGGCATACACAAAATATCTGACAAGCAAACAAACAAACAAAAAAGATTCTCAGCTTAAAACTTTGGGGGGAATACCCTGTTGTGTTCCCCACCCTCAAAATAGGGGGACATGTCCGTCTCCCCCCCCCCCCCAATCGACGCCCATGTTTCCTCACAGTTTCATTCTGAGATCTACAGTACTCTATGCCGTGATACAGCAAAAAACACACAGTATTTCATTCTTTCTTATCATGTGAATGAATTAGGCCAAGCAGTATATGTTTATGTATATGCAGAATATTTGGGTATTGAATTCATCCGCTCGGAATAAACACAGGACGTACAGGATGACGTCAATATTTTTTCTTCAATTTATTAGATTGCCCGAGAAGCCTTCATACTTTCCAGAGGAAAAGAATGTTATCACTCGTAAGCACCACTTAAAAATAGGCCTACTCTTTCGTTTTACTTCTTGCAAGAAATCTTTATTTTGTCGGCACAATTATGTCGACACAATCAAAGCGAGTGCCAGTTTTCTACTGAAACGAGGGTGGTTTATTTATTGAATAAACTTCAATCGGGAGTTTCAAGGGGGGGGGGGGGGAATTAGAAATCTGTTTTGACATGATACCCATGTATCAAATACCCCACACCATAATGATCGTAGCTTTATAGACAAGTCATGATTTAAAAAAAAAAAACAGAAACAGGAAACTGTGAAATGACAGAAGTCGGTGGATATAAGCACATCTTTATTGCAATAATTGGTTGAAAGACAGATATGTATACATTACATATATGGTACAAGGAAATCACACCTTTTTTCACATACAATTCCAAATGCACGTCATAATAATTATAAGCTTGCCGTTGCCTTTTCGTTTATATTATAACATAATCATTTATTTATCTTAGTCTTTAATTACAGCCTTTTACAGCATTGAGCATTTGCAGGGTATAGCCACTTTTCAATTTTTAACATCGTTGTCATTCCTGTAGTAAATTGCTAAATATTTACAACCTGAAAATACAGAAGATAAATACTGTTGAAAAAGCAAAATCTGCTTTTCTTTATCAATATGTTTGACATATTTGTTATATAATCATGTATTCTTTGAAGTACTGTCATAAATGAATTGCAAATAATGCACATGATTCGAATGATGATATGACCAGTCGCGTAAGCTTTGCATGGTAAATTTACACAAAATAATGCGGCATCGATATACATGATAAGTATCTAAGCGATATATCTAAAAAATGGGTTTTGTCCGAAACATTTCATCTACAAATGACAAAATATAACTGTTACACAATAATAAATAGAGTTGGATATGATTCTATTCACAACACGTTTGTCATCTACTTGAAAAAAAAAATCGCATTTAGTCAGTGTGTGGCAAACAAGCATTGCGTTTTTTCTTTGATAAGTGGAATCTATTAAATAATTACCTTATTCACGTGGGCTTCATTAGCTTTGAGAGCTTGATATATCCAATATTACATTTTGATCATGATGCTACAAGTTCACATAACACTGAAATTATTCATTCGGTTGAGATAGACATGATAGGGATTTTTAACCACACGGCCCACTTTACTGGAAGACTGATAGCATTTTTTCTTTAAATAGTGAACTCCACAAGAGAAAAAAAAATCCATGGAGGCTTGTCAGTTCTTTAGAAGTGTGTTTTTGAAAGAACGATGTATGAAAGACATAGCATGATAATGAAAGTACAAGAAATCATCACGTATATGTTTCTCCATTTAGGAATTTCATCATAGCAGTTGGCGAGGGTAAAGACAATACAGCCTTGGAACAATCATCATTCATGATTTTTCCATTTTAAAGTGGTCAACATTTCAAAAGCATTTTAAAGAGGTCAACATTTCAAAAGCAACTTGTTAAGTGAAACATCATTTCTTGCATTGCTGAAACATCATATACTGAATAGAATTCAAGCAATCAATAATCATATGACATTATTAATCGTGTAAAGCTTTGTTTGAAGAAATATCAGGTGACATCATACATGTTGAAAGTTCATTACAAAAAGCTGTGCCAGGATGGCCGCCATAATCGAGAACGCTATCGTCATTGGTTGAAAGGTGAGAATAGGTGCATGACTAGCGCCCCCTCCGCCTGACTTGGAAGCTGCGCTCTCGACCAGGAGCTGCGTACCACAACCGAGCCAGTCGTTGTGGAAATTACGAGGAAAACGCGGATCAAGAGTTCCGGTGCTGTGGTCGTAACGCCAGTACTGAGAACCTCTGACAAAATATGAAGCCGCTAAAATGGAAACACAGTGAAAACACAAATTAGGACACAAACCCTATCTTCAAAAAATTGACAGCATAAATGGTCGGTGCTTTGTCAGTTGGCCACTTTTATTCTTCGACTAATCATCTCTACTGAAAAGAGCAAACATAATTATACCAAACTCCAGTTTGCTGTTGGTTTCTTTCTCTTGTTCATCATGTATTGATCATGTCGGTGTATACAGAGAATTTTTTTAAAAATCCATGGCATTCATTCAATACACATTTTTTCAGAAGAGGGAGTAGATTTGCACCTTATTCATGTTAGCATTTGCACCTTAACCATGTTAACGTCAAAGGCCTCCGATATCATGATGAATCACTACTCTTAATACTACACAGTAATAATTTCAGAGTTGTTTTTCTCTTGTGTCTGTTGTTCTTGCTTTCTTCACCAGTGTTCACCCAACCGAAATAAAATAACGAAATGTTTCATAAAAATGTAATGTTCCAAAGAAAAGGTTATACTAACGTGACTACCAACAACTTACATTTAGAAGAAAAGGCGGCATTGAAGCCGAGCGGTAGTCCAGGTATATCTTCCAAGACATTCCTTGGGTATTCATTGTTATCTACTCTTGACCTGTAATTAAACATGCCCCAGTACTCCTCTCCGCCGAAGATATAGATCATCCTGTCCTGGGGCCAGGCAAATGCGGCGCTGATACCACTGGACAGACCCATTCTGTCCAAGGAACGGGGAAAGCCAGGTTTGAGGTTTACGCCGCTGAACTCCCAATAACGTGAACCTGCAGGATAATCACAAAATATAATCATGTCAGTTTTGGGTATTGAGAGAAAGTTTGTTGCAGTGAAGTTGTAGTTTTATTCTCTCTTGCAATTTTGTGGTGTTCTTGGAAACTTCCAGAAACAAGGTAGGAATCGCACTTCATCATGGGAAAAGCTGTCATTCATGCCTGAGGCTTGAATTCGTTATTTTCATGATTGTCTTAATTTCATAAAAGCTCCGATGCTGCTGTTTTGACAATAAAGAGGAATTCTATTGCTCCGATTCCCACCTTTTATTATGACTGTTGTGCCACCTGGCTTTTCAAATACTGCATCCACATTACTTGGAGCACCCTTGAAGAATGCTGAAATACGCACTGGATAATTTGGTAGTAGGCGCCGTTGACTGTTGAATCGCCACATAAGAGGTCCCTATATGCCGTGAGTGTAAGAATGAAAATAGATTATATTGTTACTAACATTTGGGGTATTTATCCCCTGTGAATATTCTTTCAAATGAATGACAGCCCTGGAAAATTGGATTAGCTACCCCGAGAGGTGTCAGTTCACTTATCCTATAACAGAGACATTAATTATCGATAGTTATCTTCTCATCCTTTGGGAGTGAATGACTAGAAATTACTTAAAGCTGCCAAATATGCAAGTGAAATTTATTAATGCAAACGAAAGGTAGAGTTTGTCCAATTTTAAAAGTACTGATAACTAGCAAGTGAATAAATAGTCCTACTAAAATAATTCAATAAATAAACGCAGTAAAATGAATAGTAACATTTATAAAAACCTGTCTCAGATCCGGTGCACTGTCACCGGATGATGTCCATCCGGATGAGATGACACCAGCAGACGTTTTCAATACAAAATGACAAGAAATTTCATCCGTGGCACAGCCCCTTCTTAATCAAATGTGTAGGCTTACTCCATATTGGTGAGTGAGCGTAGCAAGTGAGCTTTTTTTTCTAAACACTTCTCTTTTAATAATCATAGACGGGAGTTTCCGGCTGCGTGATGGGGAGCACACATTCATATTTCTTGTCATGTTGTATTGAAAAACGTCTGCGGGTGTCATCTCATGCGGTGACACCGGCAAGGATAGACAACAGGGGGGGGGGGGGGCGGGGGGGGGGGGCAGGAGTGGTGAGGGGTGCTGGTTAGCTAGTTTAAACATTTTTCATCTTGAATCAATAATGCTTCATGATGGGAGAAAGAAAAAAAAAACCTTCTTCCTAGAATGTAAGGGATGTCAAATTTTCTTAATCTGGTTAACTCATTGGCTAGGGGAAAGTGGTAATGCAGTATAATCAACGAGTTAAAAACCTACGGAGAAGGTGTACAGCTCGCCGCGTAGATTGGCCGTGGCATCGAAGTTGATACTACAGTAATCCATACCCCCGCCGCCGCCACCACCACCACCGCCACCACCACCGCCACCACCTCCGCCACCGCCACCTCCTGGATACATGGTAGGCATTGGTCTCTGTGTGTAATACCCCTGAGTGGGCCTCATCGGTGGGTTAGGGTTGGGACCTGCGGGGAATTTTTGTTCAGTCAAAATAAAATAAAGTTATTCATTTCTGGAATGAAAAATTAATAAATCAAAATTTCATGATTTTATTATGACTAGGAAGTGATAGAGTTCTTTCATTTTCAGAATTTAAATCCTTAACCTACCGTAAAGTTCCTGTATAGCCAAAATGTCGTCCTCCGGCAATCGGAAGTTTGGTTTATATCCTTGATAGTAGGGCGCCATCAACGATCCAGATACGTCAGAATGACCCAATCCTAAACTGTGCCCAAGTTCGTGCGCTGCCACAAAGAACAAATTCGTTCCTGAAAAAGAAAAACAACCGTAAGAGGCATGATTTGAATAATGATGTGGAGGAAAATGAGAATCATTTTGATGAAGGCAGTTCATAGCAAGAGATGAATTATAATTTTGGGAAAGAAAAAGAACAACAAACCTACACTTACAAATGGAAAAATAAGATGTGTAATTGTCATTTTACAAGTTGCAAAGTAACAATAACATTAGCACTGTAAACATAGAAAACAAAACAAAAAAGCAGGAAAAGATGTACATATGGTGGAGTACAATGATAAAAAGGAAGTGAGATATAGAGGAAAGAGAGAAAGAAAATAACAGGGAGAGAGAGGGAGAGAGGGAGAGTGAGAGAGAGAGAGAGAGAGAGAAAGAGGTAGGGTGGGGAGGGGGAGAGAAGCTGGATAGTAAAGAGAGTCCCAAACATACAAGCGAGAACATCGGCAAGCCGGGGGGGGGGGGGGGGGGGTAAGATGGAGAAGGGGAAGGAAATTAGACAGGGCGGAAGAAAGAGCATTACAAATCAAACAGCCATTGTTTGTCTAGTAATACATCTCTCTGCAACAAGTCTTCACAGATTCCGAAGTAGACACTTTCCAGTCAACTCAGTTGCCATGGATACCATAATTATCGGAAATTAGCGGAATCCTTAATGTATGGGAGGGATCTAGAATGAAATGATTCTCTCTAGGGAAAAGGGGGTAAGTAGGGCGGATACCTCCCCGCTGCTACCCAAAGGTTACCCCACCTAAACATCCACTAAGGGCGATTGAAGAGCATGAATGGTTCTACCATTCCCTTTCAACATGGGCGTTCCTACAACATTCTAAAGGGCGTTTCGGACCTTACTCGCAAAGAGTTTCAACCAAGTCATAACAAATCTGAAAAAAATTATTCTGATTCTGGGGTTTTCAAATTTGTGCTAACTAACATTACTCTTCATAAGATAGTAGACGTCTTGGACTGATCCATGATTTATTATAAAAACTCTGGGGCACAATTCTGAAAAGTATGTCCATAAAGTAAATACTTTAAAAAAAAAATAGAAAAGAAAAAAAAAAGGCTAATTAGAATAAAAATCAAAAATAGAAGATAATAATAATAATAATAATAATAATAATATAATAATAATAATAATAATGATAATAATAATAATAATAATAATAATAATAATAATAATAATAATAATAATAATAAATAATAATAATAATAATAATAATAATAATAATAATGATAATAATAATAATAATAATAATAATAATAATAATAATAATAATGATAATAATAATAATAATGATAATAATAATAATAATAATAATAATAATAATAATAATGATAATAATAATAATAATAATAATAATGATAATAATAATAATAATGATAATAATAATAATAATGATAATAATAATAATAATAATAATAATAATAATAATAATAATGATAATAATAATAATAATGATGATAATGAATTTAAAGGCACACTATTATGGGGCCTAGTACCTCGTCTTCGGCTACCCTCCCTGATTAAAATCTAAAACGCGCGTTAAATCCATATACCTTCGTGAGTGTAGGCAGTAAACTGCTCATCTTCGTCGAAGTGAGCATCTCCACCAAGACCGGGCCCAGGATAGAAGGCATGAGCAAGGGTTCCTCCCTGGCCATCGAACGAGTACTCGTCATTGTGTTCCTGAGCTGCGAACAGGATGTGGATGTCCGGCTCGCCTTGACCGTACCGGAGCTCTACGAACTGCAAACAAATATAAGAATTTATTATTTTTTTAAATGATATATCACCAAAAGGTCATAGGCCATTGATCAAATGGTTTACAGGTGCCATTACGCCTGCAAATAGGCTTACTAGAAAAACACAGTCATTGACAACTGGATCATGATAATATGATTTGTGATACTGAAATGCAGAGATTACTAGCAAAAGGATCAAGGTCTTAATTATTCAACAATGGCAAGGGTAAAAATTTTACTAACTGAAAACAATTAAAATCAACGCATACCTTTAAGGGTGTGACGTCACTCCACACCTTGAGTCCGCCCAAAACTGCCCTTCTTACTTCATGACGTGGGAGATCAGGGGTGTAGTTATCAAATCTACATGAATGAAAAAAGACATTGATTGGATGAAAGTTTTCTCTCTCCTCTTCAAATGAATGAAAGTAAAAAAAAAAAAAACAAACAAACAAACAAACACGACTGGCTTAAACTACGTACATGTACATGATGTATATCACTGAAAGAAAGAAAAAAATGGATGAAAAGGAATTGCTGTCTGTCTCATAATGTTGTTGTACAGTTGTTCTTGCAATCGAAAGAATATTGATACCTCTGCAGTAGAAAGTAGATAGATGGCGTCATGGGTATGAGTGCATTTGCCCTCTTGCCTTCAAAAATTCAAATACACTGAAAAAGAAAATAAGAAAAAAAGAGAAGAAATGGAGAAAGTCGAGAGAGAAAGAGAGGAGGGAGAAGGGGGAAATGGGAGAGAGAAAGAGATAGAAAAGGAGGGGGTGAATGTGAACATTAAAGTCATAAGGAAAAAAGAACTGAAAGTTGTAATCTATTTTAGTTTCAGTCTACTGTGCGCAACTCTACGAGCCAAGGAAAGCTCAGTCTTACGCCTAGTTACATTTCTTGTGCCCTTCCTTGTTTCCACGACAACACAGCTATGATAGCCAAGAAACTGAGAAGAATGGAATAACCCTGATAATAAACACATGTTGAGTTCAATTTCGTCATCATTCTTTTTTTCATCTTGGCATTGTTCGAAGTTGGTCCCCCTTGAGGGTATACAGTGCAGGAGCAAGAAAATACAAACAAGTCAAACAAGTCATGAGAATAGTGGCTCAAAAAAGGGGAATGAAAGAAAATGTTGAATCAACTTTGTAAAACCTTCAAAAAGGTTTCTCACTTCGTGACTTCTGATACATTTTACAGGAGGTTTCAATCTTCCATAGTGCAAAATTGTACACAGATGATGTTTTAGTGAATTTTCAAAAGAAAAGATTTGTGTTTAATCAATAATCATCCCCAACTAATACCTTCACGAGTTGCATGCACTAGAAAGAGATTTTTTTCAACACTGTGAAATAAATATTGAAAATAAACTATATCTGTTTCTATTGAAATTCATATTTATGATATATGGAATATTCGTTGGTCCATTTTTTAAAATTTGAAAAATTATTCTATATTCAAACTGAGCGATATTGTACTTTAAAGGCGTGCCAGGGTGCTCACTATTACAAAAATTTGTAAATCTTACTTAAGTGAAAACAGAAATATATTTCAACAGAACAGGAATATATTTTTAAATTTGCAATATTTGTGATCAACTGCATGTCATCCCATATTTTACTTTTCAGTGAAACACGAAACAAAGAAAACAAAGAGTAATTTCATAACGTACTATTCGAAAAGATCACATCATCTTTGTTAATTAGTAAGATTATCAGACTTAAACTCTGGTTTAACCATTTTCCTTGAACAAAGTTTACTCCTCTTTAATCACTCTGAGTATTCACATCTGTACAGCTAAGAGGCCCGGTGGGGTGCAGGGGGAACCCGATATTTGGGAGGGGATGTTTTATTAAGCTGAAATCAAAGAAAGGAAACCATGACCACACTTTCAGGATCTGATCATTGCCCTTGTAGTTACAAGGTCTAAAGAAGGCTTTCGAGGCATGGGAATGGAGGGGCGTATCCTCCGTTATGTAAAGTGGGTTTACTAGAAGGGCGTTCTTCAATATTTTGTTTTAGGAGCCTAACTCCCTAACCCAGTTATCATGATTTTACGTGGCGTTCTATCCATTATACTCGTAATAAATTAACATTCACCTTTATACAGTGGTGAATCTCAGTCCACACAGTTCCGCAAAGGGCTGATGTGGCTGCATCAGTGCATGTAATATCTTTTTAATGATCTGAAATGCCTCCCTGCTCCTATCCAAATACACTTGTGCCTTGACATGGCGCGCTGGCGAAGTAACCGTATTTTGGTATGGATCCCTTTATATCTTGTTAACATTATGATACGAATCTAGTGATTACATTTGTTGGTTATAGCTTTTGATTTATAAGGCAATTTTTTCCAAAAAAATATCACGTAAAGTACGACGTCATTATCACAATGTGTACGAAATCTATATCTTTACTGATCAGTTTCATGAAATCATCGACTTTCCTAGCAATATTAGTTTTACCCATTAAATACATGTTTTCTCTCCCCTTCCTGGTAAATACGTGTCTGTTATTTTCGTTCTTCTTTCTTTCTTCTTCTTCTTATTTTTTTCCCCTGCTAAACTCGTTTAGTTTGATCATATTTTGTAGTTGTGCCTATATTTAACCAATAACTAGAAGCTAAGTTCCTCAGACGTTGATATATCCTGTGCCCTTAACAGCGCCAGCAGACCAGAAAGTTCATGAACGATTCATGAAGGAGATCTACTTATATCTCTTTTTACCAAGGGCATTTCATGACCTGCAAAGGGCACATGGATGATGATACCCCCTTCCTCCACACTAGAGGATCCAGAGCGGAGGGGAAGGGAGGGGAGGAGAGTGAGTGGGTAAAGGGGCAGCGCACACTCCTTAAACCTAATAACGAAGATAAAGTTGTTTCTTTTGAGGGAAATGAAAGCATGTCAGTTCTTGGAAAAATGGAAATAATTTCCCTTAAAAAGTCAGGTAGGACTAACGGGGTGAGTGGGGGGGGGGAGGGGAGGGGGCAGGTAAAATTGCTGGATCCACAGCTGACTAAAATTGTCTTTCTTGTTTTGAAGCATCCCCTTCTAATCATCTAATGATCCTTTTGACGCATCCCACTCCCTGCACTTACCAAAATTATGATAAGTTTGCTGTTTGCTGAATAAGCAGCTAAACTGGAGATTCCTTCGTAAATACCATGTTTACAGAAGCATTTTTTCATGTAATTCGACAGGTAATCTAGTCAATCTGAGATTCTTCCAACAAAATTAGATAATCTGCCACACCTGGAAAAGCTCATCAGTATCTTTTAAGTCATTATCGTTCGTGATTAAGCATAAACAATTTTGAATGCCGTCTGATACCATTCGGAGAAACAAATAAATTTAAGATCCGTTCCTATTCATACCCATCACACCTTAAGGCATCTTCTACTGTTCTGCAAATCACCAGTTGCCATGGGAACAAGCCCTAAACACATCCTCTAAGAGGGAACAGAGCTTTCACTTCCTTTACGGAGGGTCTATTTTTGTACTTCATACATGTTTTGTGCCAAGAAAATGACTAGACAGGCTTGCTTTTAAGATAGAATGCCCTTTGCTCTTTCGCAACATTCCCTTTTCTTGTTAAAATAGCTTTTAATGTAAATGCTAAGAAGATTTTAGCTCTTTAAGCTACGACTTTGTTTTATGAGATGTGAATTATATAATGCACCACCAGATTATATTGTATTTCATTTTGTCGCCAACACGTTAGTAGTAAAAAAAAATATTTTAGCTCCCAATTTAGTTTTTCGCAGAATTTTTGCTTGCATGAAACATGCTGTAATCTATTGTGCTCCTCAAATTAAACCAAACATGAATTCTTCTAAGATTCGTAAACAAACAAAACCCACGTTTTCTTTGGGTTTGAAAGCAAATCCCACATCAGCATGATCAGCTCAATGAAATACAGATTTGATATTCTTGCCTGTAAACTACAATTACATGTTTTAAAAAAATAACAGCTTAATATTTTCAGATTGCGATGAAATTAGTGTTTGTAATGATATGAAGATTATGATTCCGACATTAATATCAAAGTGATGTCATTTAATTTAATATTTACGTGAATGTTATAGTAGTTCTTCCCCAAGTCGCTCCAGATAACACGTATCTCTTTTTCCTCTTCGCACTGACAAACAGACTATAGCCCGCATTGCCAGAGTACAGAGTCCCTGTCTCGCCGTTGAGCTCGCTCTCAGTAATGCTGACATCGTTGACCCCGCATCGTGGTCGTTTCATCGCCGCCATCGTTTCGACATCGAGCTCGGATGTCACGGGGAGGTTATAGAAGGACTGCATCCTCGCGATGTAAGGACGGAGTTCCTCTCTGGTTACTATGTGGTTTGGATCGTGTTTCTTCATGTAACCGTATGATTCCAAGAAATTCTGTAGAAAACGAATACAAAAAAATCGAAGAATAAAAAAATAAATAAAATAAATGAAATAATAAAAGAGTAAGTAATCAAGTAAATAAGTCAATATGAAAAATTGATAAATGAATAAACATAGAAATGAATGGATGAATGAATGTATATATAGATATAAATAAATAAATGAAAATAGATAAACGAAAACAATTAAACGGATGAATGAACAAAATTTAATGAAAACAGATAATTGAAAAACATTGATCATAGTTCTCCCCGAAAATGATGAGCACTGTTTTTCTTATAATCTGGAATATCATGATGCACATGTAAATAACTATCAAGTACATAGCGCCTTTCTAATTCCAACTGCTCGAGGCACTTAACAGGGTGTTATTATCCGGTTATATCTCAGCGGCCCAAACTGGGGTGTTTCATAAAGCTGTTCGTAAAGTTATTCGAATGACTTTACGAACGAGTTGAATATGGAAAGCCAAATGTGATTCTCAATCATTATGAATCGCATCAGCTAAAGGTGAAATATGCAGACTTAGATTAATATTACTATTGTTTACAAACATTTTTATTGCCAAGTATATTTTTGCCACAATTTAATTGAGGTTATGGGAAATGCAGTCACACTTCGTTAAAACATCACGAAAAACTTTTGACATCCCAATTGGCAATTCATATTCAAGTCGTTCGTATAAGTCATTCGTAACTTTACGAACAGCTTTATGACCCCCCGGTACCTATATTTACACCTGTGTAGGGAGTGGTCAATGTGGATAAATGTCTAAATGCAAAGGACGTCATCAAGGAAGGGATTGGAACCCTCAGTCTTCCGACTGGAGGTCCCAAAATACGAACTTTCTTTGCAAAATCCACTCTTTTCTTCTCTGGTCCTAAACTGTGCAGTTCTTTACCACAAGAAATAAAAAGTTCATCTTCACTCCTTTCATTTAAACGTAACCTTAAAAAGTACTTGATAAATAGATACCGCCTATGCTAAACAATAGTAGAGTAACACATGATTTTTCACTCATTTTCCATATTGTTTTTATTTACGCTTATTGTTGTTTGATATTGTTATTATAACATATTAAATTTCATTCTTTGATAAATGGAATCAGAATCAAAACATACTTACTTTTTCTTTTACAAATACGTTGATTCATATATTGTTTCGAATTATGCTATATGTTGGGAACCAGCGTTTTAAAGACTTTTTTTATTGTCTTCTTGTTGGTTCCCTCCATAATGATATACATTTTCTTCCTTTTTGTCCTATTTTGTTATCCTATTATTGTTCTTCATATTTTTGTTTATATCTTTAATGTTTGTTTTTATATTGTTGTGGAAAATAAATGAATTGAAAATTGAAATGAATTGAATAACAGTCACAGATGGAATCGAAAGATAGATCAAAGGGAAGAACGTAAAGAATGAGGCGTAAAACTGATTTACTTCGCCCAATCAAATAACACTGGAAGAATTATACTCGTAAAATATATGTTTGATAAATAGACAATTATCTCTTTTCTTTTCTTTAATAAAATGGCATTTCCTTCAGGAGAGGTATCTTATCATTCCCACCCTAGCTATTAGGTTATCCAGGGCCTTCCGGTTGAGTAATGCTTCAAAATTCACTTTATAAAAATAAGTCGATTATTTCCCCCTAAACTTCTGTTTACCTAGAATACTGTTCAATAATGCTTTTCCGGGATTTTAATATAAAAGTCTATTGCTTCCGGTCCGTAATTTCTTTTTTTTTTTCTCTTTCTTCAACAGGAAATTATTTTTAAGTTTTCAAACTTCATGCACCTTGCTCTGTTGATATTTATTGTAAGTCTACCACCGTCCTTATATATTAGCTAAAGAGCCAAACAAGTGAGATTATATAAGTTACCTGTTTGATTTTTTTACACATTTGATGCAATACCTGCCATTTGCCTGTGTATTAGTATTGGGCATGGTACATTTGCAACCTTTCCACTATTATTTTTTATGTCACTATGATACTCAGTCACATTTTTCTGTTTTCTCATTCTGTCACTATGTTCATGATGTTGGAGTTACGGTACTATAATGATTACCTTGTATTATTGTATTTGTATTCTACTTTTCCTTAATAACAAAAATGATATCAACAACAATCAGAAGAAGCAGCAGCTGATCACTGGCCTATTTCCTGAGACAAAAATATAGCGTCCTTTTCCATAACTTTTTTTTTGGTCATGAGAGCAGTTTTAAAGATGTTATAAATACATTATCAATGGAGAGCGTTTTGTTTAACATGTTTAAAGAACTGGTCTTTGATGGTGTGTGATTAAAAGCTAATCTTTCTCGGCGGGGTGCCATCTTTAAAATGTTATGAGAATTATTAATGGACAACATTTTGGTTTATTCTTAGATATTAAGGGGGTAAGATGGTTTTTTTGGTTTAAAGCTGATGGGTTTGGAAAGGATGAAGCATTGTCCTCTGGAAAAAAAAAAGCGGTTGGATATTTACCAGATCTATTATGACTTGCATATAACTATTTATTAATGATTTATTTTTATTCGGCTACCACACAATTTTTTTTTAAATTTGGACATAATTATATTATAGAAAAAAAGTGTGGAAAAGTGTACATAAGTGGCTCAGTTATAGGTCCGGATTGGATGTGGGAGCCTCTGTCTTACTCGATTGATGAAAATGCTAATTAGCAAGGCCTAGAAAAATAGTATTTTTAGCTTTAGAAATATGCCAGAGTGGTGGAGAGGGAGAGTTAGAGGGCGTGTACTTGGCGTCTTCTCCGAGTGTACATCGCCCCCTTCTACATCCCCTTTTTTAATTTCCCCCTATTTGATGGGGTGAGTTTTCCGCCAGTGTGTGTTTGTGAAGAGGGGAAATGTGTATTGCTGTGCTATTGATTCGCAATTTAATGTGCAGTCCAATGATTAATTCTTGAAAATGGGTCTATTTCTTTTAATGAATACGGACTTACTCCCATTTCTTTTTGTCTGTTTCTATGTTCTAAAACATACTGAATTTGGGTAAAATTTGTCTCACTTCACCCATTTTTAGCCTCTTTTCACAATCAACCTCAATTATACCCTTCTGATCTCAAGCCAAATCGCCTCATTTTTACCATAGTTACAGCTTTAACCTGGATCGGAAAAGATCAGACACTGGTGAGCAGCTGCACAAGTTGGAATAGTTTCAAAAAGCAGTGAGCAACGGAGGGCATTTCAATTAAAGGTCAAACACAGAAGAATAATGATTAATGTAAAAGGCTAACATTGTGAGAATTTAAAAAAATCTCATTTTGCTACTTGACAATGGTATAAACACAAGAGTTATAGTTTTAAAATGCCAGTTCGAAAGTTTCAAAGTATATAATATCGATAGAAACTATTTTTAAATATTAAAAATGTAAACCAATGTTTGAAGAAAATATAATGGTCGGTTGCACAGACTGGACATAAGGAGCGTGCATGTGCGCAGAGTTCACCTGAAAACAGTGTATGTGTGTATGCATAGTACAGGGCGAGAGGTGCAGCCAACGGTTTTTTTTTTTTTGAACAGGTTGAAAATGCTCCTCTAGTTATTTGTCTCATGAGACCAAAACTAATCAAATCGGCGTTTGCGTCTTATTAACAGTTTTTATTTCAAATTATGGTTGGTTTCAGGGTTTCTGAGTACAAATACAAGTACTCATACACATGTTTCAACTTAGTTTGAGAATTTTTTTAAATCAGCTGCTCACAAAGTTAGTCAATGCCTTTAATCATTCTTTGCAGTAAATAACCATTTCAAATCATTCTATTTTTAGAATCCTTCGACACATTGGCAGAAGAATAATTTCTTTCCATCAAAACAAGTTGTTCTTGACTCTTCTTAAGACATGCGTAACGCATTATCATTACTAGGTCAGGAGAAGCGAATTAGGCCACTTTACGAAATTTAGAGCAGGAAACGGAGATTATTTGAGTTGATTCAGAGCTAAAGACATTATCAAGATCTCATTCTTAGTATTTATGCATCTCAAAGTCTGCATATATTTTGTTTATTTTGCTTTTAATACAGTCACGTTCGTTTCACTACAAGTTTCATAATGTTTCAATAATTCTGTACTTCTGTCTCTCATGTTACATAATGGATAGGGACGCCACTCATGTTGCATATGTCCAATACCCGTTGCTTAACAGGTGCACTGAGAAAGATTTGCAGAAGCAAGTGTGTTTCCTTTCTCTAATTATGCAGGAAAATAATTTCGAATTTTAGTGCCTCAACCATGAAAGATGGGTTTCGTGTGAATGCACTCTTTGTCAAACTTGTCTTTATCAATTTCATAAGTTACTTTGCGTTGATGCCTCACCTGCGTAAAGCATATTGCTTGCCCTCTGTCATATCTTATACCTACTGCTGTTTCATTTCATAACGAATTTATGGCTCACATTCTCAAGAAATAGAAATGGACAAATGGTGAATTCGCTTATATCATAAAATAAAAACTTCTTAACTAATCACGGCGGCTTTTAAATCTTTTTTTTTTATTCATCGCTTCTTGGCTTTAGAAAAATAATATATGAATGTACCCTGTAGATTCTTCAGTATCATAGGACACTTAAAAGGTCAAAAACACATCAGATAAGAAACAAAAATGAAAACAAAATAAGATGCCTTTCGAGATACATTTACTGTACATTCATTACGACGTCATCTATTACATCATAACATAAAATAAGTCCGCAGTATATAAGCTGGATTTAGTTATTAAAAGCTCGCATATAACAAGGTAAATCTTCATTTAGATTTATCACTATCGGCTCAAATGAAGTTCACAGTTATTACCGGTGCATTTGTCATGGCGAATCATTTACTAGGGACTAAAAAAATGACGGTGTTATGTAAAAAAAATCGACTTTACTACAATCAAAGTGCATTTTTCACCCTAGAGAAAATTACATTTGGGCAAGTATATCCATATGATTTCGGGAGCCTTAATTGCTCTTGGTGAAATATCTTCAAAGGACAATTAATTTAATGCTCTTATATTAGTAGTTACAAAAATCGGCTGAATATCCGACATTCAGTAAAAGATGTAATACTACAAAGTGAAAATGACTGAGAGAAAAGACGTATGCTGTTTTCCTAATACGTGTCAGAATACCATGAATACTATAAATATATGAATTCACTGACTAGTGTCATGTACCTTGTTCTTTTGGCACGTTTGAGAGGTATCTAATCGGACCCCTAATCCTTCACCCCCTCTTTAAGGACACTGTACCGCACCCTTCATTTCCCCTACTCATGACACCCTGTTCCCTTTTCCTTTACCCAATTCTTAGCCCTATCACCTGACAAAGGCGACGTTCTCACGTTGGAATTTTAGTTCGTTTGAATATACCCCCGGTATGACAAGAGGAGCAACGTTATCGGATCTTGGACAAACGCTTCCTGGACAATAATACCCGGATAATTAACCTAAAACTACCCCTTATGCTATCTATCCTGAAGAACTACACCAAGGGCACGTGTTACATTTGACAATAACACCCAGACAACTAGTTCACACAATTCTCCTATAAGGGACCCCCCCCCCCAGTATAATGTCCCCCGGAAGATCGATACACCTAATTCATTCACTTTGTATCCATTCTGATTGTTATCATGTTTATAGGGTTGCGTTAATGTTCAGTTATCTGGAGTAGCTGTCCGAGAGAGTTGCCCAGGGTTGATAGATTTAGGGGGTAGCTGTCTATATATTCAGCATCCTATTTTGACTTTAATATTTTGTTTATTTCCCTTTGTTTCAATATGAATAAAGATGACATTGAAAAAAAAAATCGACCGTGTTCATATTAAGCTGATTAGAGAACCACGGAAAATGTGGACTCAGCTTGATAAGCATCACGTCAAATCCCGGCCTCTCAAAAATCCTTAACGTGACCAAACCTTATAAACCTTTCTAAACAGTACAGTGATTAGCGGGTCGTAGGTGTCCATATTTCCTAGCGAGGTGATGGAACACCTAACCCAGATTACTAAGGATTTTGATGCTTTGAGTTTGATTTTCAACCGCGTTGTCCAAGAGCCCCCGAGACCATGACCGTGATGACATAATATAAAAATGACAAAGAAGCACGGGGAGTTGTGGAGAGATTTTAATACCCCTTTCCCCTTCGAGACCCTAACTATAAGTGGTCAATCCCCTTTTGCAAGGTAGTACTAAACAAAATATTATAAATGTATATAATCGTGGCATTATTTAACGCTGACCATGAGCTTAGCTCTCGAATGAGGCACCAGATCATCATACCTATACATGTCAAAAGAAAGGTAAACGGTTAAAATATTATTATGTGTATGGAGGCAAAAAACATCAGCTCAGATCAAATCAGATCTGTGGACTATGCCCGAAAAGTACTATGAAAATGGTTTGTGCAGTTCTCAATATTACCCCTCCCCCTAAAAAATGAATCTTTCCACGTCATGCCACATACTGCATGAGTTTAAGCCATAAACTATTGATTTCAGTAATTTTCAATGGATTTGTACAGGGACCAGAAAGCAACCGGTTAACAAAGGGGACTATTGTCTCAATCATGACTTGATAAAAACACTGTAGGCGCCGAGCTTTGATTCGTCACCCTTAGCCTCGATGAGTAAGTGATACAGATTAGTATCAGATCAACGTGCAGGTGTCATGATATTTGAATGATTATTAATCACTACTATCTTGTATCATGCATATTTGACCAGACTATGGGAAAACTGAAAAATTCTGCGGATACAATACGAAACATTACCTTTATGCTAGGGAATGCGAAATGATGAAAGCAAATTTTGAAATACTATGAGAAGTTTGTTGCAAATTGCATGCATTTCTTATCTTGTTTCCGTGGAGTTTAATTTGGAACCACTTAATATAACTTGTGACCTAAATGCATAAACGCTATCTAATTAAAAGAATCTTTCTGTTTATTCAAAATAAATCATATGTGATAATTATCCACATTTGAAATTAGAGAAAGTGAAATATGTATGTCAGTCATTAGCTATTTGTAATGAATGGCTGTAGCACTTTTTTGTTTAATTTCTTTTATCGTTCAAACGCATAAACTTGTCGGAATGATCGTGAAAGTCACACAGTGGTGGATCTAAGGGGAGGGGCCGAATCGGCCGCGCCCCCTTTTTTTTCTTGTCAGTGAATATTGCAGGTCAAACAGACACCTGAAAAGAGCCGAGGACTTTTTTAAAATAATTTTTTTCGGGTGCCTGAGCAGACTTCGGCCCCTTTGACATGTTTGAAAAATCCTGGATCCGCCGCTGGTATACTTAATTTAAAAAACAAGACAAGCAATTTGCAAAAGATAAACTAGAAGTAATCATGGTAATTGGTTTGTTACTTCGGATTTGAAATACTGTGAATTCAGTCATCAGGAAGGGAAATGGGGACCAACGAAAAACAGAACATGTGACAGGGTGCCCGCGAAAGTTTGCAATGTAAGGGTAGTAATGTGCGGATACTTGGGCATGGAATATTGCCTTTGAAAAGCGCAACGAAAGGAATTAGCAAAGACGGACAACACATGACGCGGAATCATATAGAACGCATTAACGTAATAATACTCATGTTTCTCGTCCAATTATTGCGATCTGTCATAACAACATTTTAATAACTCACAAATCATCAACTTCCGACGTTTGATTTCTGTCATGACCCCTCTTCCAGACCTCAAGTACTCCAATCTACAGTCATGGCAGTGTTGTTCACTAGTGATGATTCATTCGAAGCTGTCTTCTTTAGAGCTTTGGGGTTTAGCTTTCTAAAGTTATTGTCTCCCTGGCCGAACAACCTCGATTTTTTAAAACCCAGGTTTAGGCTTCCCCCGTCATATCAACTTAATAGGAGAGGAAAGTCCCCTAAGTGTATGAATTGCAACAACGCTTAGTGGGCAATGGTGGGTATGCAAAACAAATCTTCGTATTATTTAGATAACTTTATGAGAATATGTTAAGAATATTTTCTATTAAGCTGTGGACCTTTAATCCTGATAATGGCAAAGTAAATGAATGACGTACGGAAAACATACAAAGACAAGATTTTAAAACAAGAGATGGCAGTAAGGAGGTGCCATTAGAGGGCTTGTGATTCAATGCATGTTATCGTATCATTGTGGTGTGCGAACCGTTTTCGGAGTTGGAGCAATACATCGTCTATAATATGTCTGTTGACAGAGAAATATTAAACGATATGTGTTTAATTTTCTTGATTGCTATGCATATACTATGTATATGGTATTTAGTATTTATGCCGTAAAGGTCAGTCAGAGACGATATCTCTAAACATGTTTTGACGTTTTGCGGCCTCACAGCAGTTTGATAAGGCCAGCATCATTTACAACTGACCTGGAGATGAGCACTAACCTGGGGAATGGCAATTCATGGGGAATGCCTTATTCTCCAGAAAGAACCTTTAAGTCATCGGTCATTCCCTATGATTGTTTAATTCAAAGTTGGCAGCAAAAACAGCAAACAAATTAAGTTCTTAAAGCGCCCTTTTTATTTCTGGTCTAATATCAAGCTATATCAATATAACGCGTATGTAAATTATGTCGTAAATCATTTCATATCCACTTAAAACATACACATGGCATGGCTCTATATACACACATTTAATAAATACCTCCAATACCCCAGCCTCTCTCTCTCTCTCTCTCTCTCTCTCTCACACACACACACACACACACACATACACACATTCACCCACACTACAGACGCTCTCTCACTTTCGTTCTCCTTCTTCGTCTGCTTTGTATAATTTTCATCATTTTCATATTTTAAAAATCCTCTCCTATCGCCATACCCCTTTCTCATATATTTCATGGCATCCATCGACGAATTCGTTGAAGACATAGGACTCTTGCGCGCCACGTCTTTCGCGAATGCCTGAAGAGGCCATCAGAGAATAACCTTAATCACCATGACGACGAGACTTCTGATCAATTACAAAGGAAGTTTTAAACATGATAAAACTGACCCTGGATGAGACACACGTCCAGCCACGCGTGACACGTTTGAACGTCATCCGAGAAGATATGGAGGTCTGTACTTTGACCATACAAACAGAAAAGAGGAAAACACCAAAACAAAATTTACTGTTTATATGGCATATGACGTCATTTTCATGCACATGGGCATTGTCAGAAAGTATATAATAAGAAGGCGAAACAAAATAACTTTTTTTTGGTAAAACCTATATCATTAGGTAATGGTAATAGTCTTGTTTTATAATGTTTGATAAAAGTGTCGAATAAAATCGATGACATACTGAATCTGTGAAAGGAAAACTTGAATTGTAAATCATTTACGTACTAGTCTGTTTCACTGCTTAACGTGAGAGCTATGATCGTATTCTGCATTTCTTAATGTTGAAGATTTACCAATAATCCTATGATTCAGGCAGATCTAGGGGGTAACATTGTAAAGGCTGGTTATTTTTTGAATCGTAAGAAAGAAAATCACCGCACATATATGCTAAAAATCAGTGGTATAATAGTACTCAAACCCCCGACATCACAGCTCACAGCCAACATGGACAATGACCTATGTATAATGCCAAACCTTATAGAGCGAAGCCATTGTCAGTGGATAGACAATCATTCAAACTGACAAGAAAATGGTACTTGGACCTTTTTCAATGAGACGTTTTATTTTTAACCCGTGCTTTCTTCACTACCTCAAATTGGACTTGAAATTGACGTAGATAGTTTCTTGGCAGTTCTACCTATTAAATGGCATCAATGTATGGCACCCCCTTCTCAAGAGTTTCTGCACATGTAGACATGAACACAGTGAAGGTCACTTTCTTTGCAAGAGAAAGATAACAGGTGCATATAATCTTCACGATCTTTATTTTATATGTTTAAGGCGAAAGGATGCAGAAGAGCTAATCCAAACGTGGAAAGGATTTTTGGTTTGTAGTTGATACGATTTTTACTTATTTCACCAAACTGCGAAGAAAGCAAGTATTTGCCCATAGAAGAGCAACCCGGTAGACCTACAAATTAGTAAGATAATTTCTCTTCCACTGACTAGGATGTAGTACTGCATCAAATTGTTTTCGAACCTTGTACCTTCAGGTTTCGAAATAACATGTTCTACCACCGAGCAACCATGTGACTCATGCTTACTCGAGCAATATATTCATAGCATGTTCCTAACGATATGTTCAAATTATTTTCCCTATTAACCCACAGTTATTTTTTTTTTGCAAGTGTCATCTCGTTTATCCAGGGAATTTCAACTCCGGGAATTTTAACTCCCTGGTATATCAGTCATAATCATGCACTCTGTAATAACAATTTCCAACCACTGTTTGAAGAAATTAAGTACATTATGTATAGGTTCAAGGTAAGGGTATGGTTATTATATCAAGCAAAAAATAACTAATCCCTGCATTCACCGCGAACATTGCAAATAAGCATCCATTTACATCTAATGTGCAATAACAAGTTGCTTGATCCATAATCTATTAGGGTCATTTAACACTTAGGGTGACCCGAACAGATTATCACATTAATACTCCTTTTCCGATGGACATGAACAGGGAAAGCCCTTTCGATGAGAACATTGAGATGCAGCCATCAAATTCTTGAGTGTGCTTTTGTACGTTCGTGATTTGATGTGACGATATACTGCTACAAGTTTACGTTTGTGATTGCTTACTGATGGGTTAAAAATGAACTTGGATGTTGTTTCACCGTCAGTTTTATAAGTGTGCGTAGGGAAGAGAGAATCTTGTTACTCTTAGTGTTCGGAATAAAAGCTGACAGCGATATCTTCATCAACTTGAATTCTGGACACATTATCAACCAAAACGATGAGGAAATAATTGATTATATAAACGAGATCAAGTCAGTCACAATATATCATGTATACAGAAAAAGTTATCAAGTAGAAGGACGATGTGCCAATTTGCCACAGTAACGTCACAAATATCGTTTCAGACCTGTTAAAAATCTTGATTGGACTCACGTTTAAGGTTAATAGAAAATTCAATAAAGAATTTATGCCACGGTTGCCACCAGCCTCCAACAAGCAAAAACTGGTGAGATGAGTAATGAAAGTAGGATAAAACTAAAATGTAATCTCAACAAAATATACTGACAAAATGATATTCTGAAAAGGCCAACCAATAATAGCAAATAACAAGATAATTATGTCACTATTCCCTCAAAATTCGGTTGGATTATTAGTGATTTCGAGGCGCCTTTGTCTTAACATTTCAAGACATATCAGGCTCATTTTTGGCATGTGTCACGGGAATATCGTTTTGACAGATGACTAATAAGATTGGGAATGGGACAGGGGATATTTCTCACATATCCGCCCATGGTATTAATGGTTTCGGTTACAGGTTGAATTACAAGCCTTACACACGTTAATGACAAAACTCCCTTGAATCATGCATGAGTTCTGAGTTCAAAATTGACATGAATAAATTTCATAATTATGATAAACATTTTTGTCTACACATTATCTACTTTCTCGAAAAGCGAGAGAAAATCATGCAGTGGTTGTGAAATGCAAATTTTTGACGATTATAATTCAATATTGCAAACTAAATGATGATGGAACGTCCCCCATCAGTCCTAATATGCGTAAAATACACAACGGATAGCTTCAAGGCAAGAACGTTTTTTCGTCTTTGTATTTCCTACATAAGTTTGAATATCAAATATACATAATTGTAAAGAAACACCACAGAATATCACGGTTACATTCTTTCGGTTGTTTTCCCTTTCCTTTCCAGTACTTGACATTCTGCACCGAATTCACGTCTTTGCCCAACATATTGCATACTACCTTCAAATATATTTAGAATATTCCATATTCGTTGAAATTAAGACTGACAAAACAGATTATGTACAATTAACATCTAATTCCTCGGGCCCCCATTTCAGACCTGTCTATCTTTAGATTCGCACAGAGAGATCTGTAAAACGATAACGCTCTAGCAACCGTCGTTCGGGACCCCTGTGCATGAATAAGTATCTGCTTTCCTGTTGCAGAGGAGGCCTGGGTGAAATTCAAGCGAACAATGGGTTATGGAAAAAAACAAACAGTCAAGTAGACATGATGTGATAGGCTTAGCATAGCTGTGATAGGTTTTCAAGATTGATCAGTAATTCGTGGCTTGAGAAGACATCAATCATCTTCATGATCTTGAAGCCTCGATAACAGGAGGCTTTCAATAGTAAGAAACAATGCATATTGTACACAGTTAAAGTACCTCCATTGTTACAGGGAGTGTTTTTTTTTTTGTTTTTTTTTTTTGAGCTGAATACTGCACTTAGAAGTATCAGGAGTCCAGTCAAACATGTCTAACATTTACCCTGTATTGTTAAACAAATTAGATTAGTTCTTCTGGAGCAGGAAATTAAAAACTAAACAGAGACTCACTAAATCGGTTGTCCGGATTAGGACTAAGGATCAACCTTGGTACCCAGACAATTACGACTGTAGTCATGGTAGTAGGCCTCCAGGCATTACACAGCAGACTCAGTCCCATTTCTTTGTCATTTGATGGTCAGTATTCAAGTATTGTCATCAAAGTCCTTTGTCATCTGTGACTTCCAGTCTTTGTCTACTAGTGAAATGTCTGGGTGATTTTGTGATTGTTTTACTTCTCCGCGTTGTACATGCAGGTCTTTTCATTATGACAGGGGTAGATGTATCACACTGATATGATACGATATCAACCTTATCTTGCTAATGCAATGAAGCCTTGCAATTAAAACGATGTACCAAGGTTATTTTCTAATTGACTAAAGTAATTGCATGGAAATCCAACAGAAAGGAAATCCTAAAAATGAATTTACTTTACATAATCCGGGAGATAAAGTGCCAAATATGTCTTATGGTACGGGCATAATATTTGTGCTGAAATATAGCTACCATGTTGAAAAGTGATTCCGAATATAGCTTGCATACACGAGAAATGTGCTGATTATGTTTCATTTCTAAACTTTTGTTACTGTTCATGACAAGTTCCTCTAGAAATTCTTCAAATATCGAAGGGGGGGGGGAGGGGGCTTCAGTTATCATCAGTTCAAGAATCCGGAATATATGATACGATTGTTATTGACCATGCCTTTCTGTTTATCGCATCATAAAAACCTACCAACACTACTTTCACTTTCTTGAAACCTTCCTTCGTGATATTCGGTGATGATGAAAATATATTTTCTATCAACCGTAATATAATTTTCAGATAGAGATCATGTATTTTTTTAAATCGCTTTAAATAAGGGTTTGCAAGAGATAGGCCTATTAATATACCAAACGAGCCTCTACTTGGCCCGGTACATGTATAATTATTTTGAAGACTCGGAACACATGCACGAACTTCGAAGGATGTTCTGTGCCAAAATTAGGTAGCGAATCCCCCTCTTTTCCTTAGCCGGCCTTCAAAGGGAGTCTGCTGAACACATTCATGTTCCAAGAAACAGTCCTTTGAGACCTTTAAAGGCGATGATTGATTATAGACAACCTTGTAGCGTGAGTGTACAGTGACGGTTACATATCGGATTATGTGAATCTTGATGTATCTTTTTTGTTGTCAGGTAACATCACTGATGAAGCACAGAACACACACCGTCGATCTGTTTGCTGTCAACTAACAGTCGAGTTACAATTGAATAATATGAAGAACATGCCCTCAGTACAACCAGGGTGTTTCTGTCTGAAACGTCATAATCATGGGGGTGACTAACTATTCTTTGAAGAAATAATTACTTACATAAAAAAAAATGAAGGAGGAAGGGGTGGGAAGAGAAAGTAATAATGGCCATGAAAAAAAATCCACCAAAAATCGTGAGTGAAGTCCTATAATCAATTAGTTAAAGGTTAACTTAAAACACTGAAAAAATAGAATTCACTGAATATTAGCAACAGCTTCCCTATTCTTATGTCTATTTTTTGTCAAAATGCATTATTTACATGTTGTTGTTTCAAATAATTTTAGCATAACGTTTGCGAATAGTTCATGCTCAGCGGTTTCAGTGGCTGACGTAAATGGGGCTTCAATCTAATATTACCCAGATTAGGGAACGAATCTGTTTTCAAGTTCTCGGTCTGGTCGACCACGTAATTACAAGATCGGACGGACTTGAGCTTCCTGGATGCTTTACACGTCGCCATAGTAACAGCTTATACTAAAACCTTCTTTCTCCTCGTCGGTTAGAATGACCCAACTGAAGTGGCCATAATCAACAATGAATGTGATTTTGGTCCTTCTATTTCTTGCTTTTATACGTATATGTATAGCAATCACTTAGTTGCTTAAAGGATTGCTATCTGAACACGACCGAGTGGTACCGTTGAATTGTTTTCATTGGCTATAAATGATCTCATCACTGACGATTGATGACCATCATAGGAGGTGGGAGAGTCATGACTGACATCGAATCACTCGTCATCGAATGTATAATGGGGTCCGACTTGTTGACGTTGAACTATGCAATGATATCACTCGTCATCGCATGTACACCTAGATATTGGGGTCCGACTTGTTGACGTTGAATTATGCGATAACAGTCTAGCACTTTTCGACTTAGAAAAAAAAAATAGCAAGGACTATTTACAACATCATATAACGATTATTACCATGAATTATATATTCTCAATTAGTCAATTTAGAATATTACTCGGGTCAGTCTAGCCTACAACGAGAAATTTTCAGTCGAAATTGTACTCTCTGGATTGTACTGTGGACCGAGTCTCTAAAAGCCCTAAGTATTTACCCTGCAATATGATAAGTGCCAGAAAGGGTAGTGGCGTTTAAGATGATCAGGATTATACTTTTTTAAAAATATATAATTAGAGGGAAACTGTTTCCCGCACTGCATCTAGTTATGGGACTAAGGTATTAGACATGCAGAATTTGACCACCCCCCCCCCCCCTCCCGTTCTGACAAGTTCCTGAATAAATCCTTGAAGAATCGTGTAGTGACATAACGTACTTTTACTAAACAAACCAGGATATTTCTCATCCCACGGAATGCATACTGGAATAAAATGTGCTTAAATATGTCCATTCCACAAATATTCATGATCACAGAGAGAATCTTACCATCCCTATTTCGACAGCATCGTCGTCATCATCATCCTCACTCGATGCTCCAACCAGAACCAACACCATCATCATTAGATGCAAGCATGTCGTCATTATCCCCTTCAAACTCATCCGCAGTAACTTCTTTTCGATTGACATTGTCGGGGAAGTCGACTAGACAAAATTATCGTCAAGGAATTCCCTTGATATCAGGAAAATATTCCTGTTTACGATGGCGACAAGTGGCAGGCGACTTGTACGATGGGCAGAAGAGATTTAAAGCGGCGGGAAAACGATAAAAATTTGTCCCTAGCATGTGTATATAAATTACGAGATGCAACGCAGCTCTATGAAATTCGATTTTAAGGACCGTTCTCTTCCTGTGGTGCCACTTTGATGTCTAAACAGATGGTTGAGTTCAATGAGGGAGAGAGATCGTTCTCCCTTCTTACTGGAACGAGGGACTGCAGCACCAGTGACTCGAAATGTGATCGATTAATAATAATAAAAAAAAGAAGATACCGGCTTGCGGGAATCCGCGCGCTCTCGACACTGACTCACTTTCCTGTACATGCATGCATGCGTATATTTGCCTGACTAGTGGCTGTGTAACCTCCGATTTTTGCACACGAATATCACGTCCTAGCTTCAAAGTCTTCAATGATAATGAAGAGACAGATCGACTAAAGAAATATTGGTTGTGCAGTGTATCCTAATGTAGATAAATAGAGATAACTGAAAAAAAAAACTTCTTGCTTCAGGGAAACGTAATTTTACGCCGCAACAGAGGAAGCTGCTGTGTAAACTACTTTCGAACAGAAAAAAATATAAGCTTCTGTATACAAAAAGCAGCTCAGAGTCAATCAACGTACACCCATACAGTCCTCATAATTTTATATATCACTCAAGATTTACCAACAGGCCCACTTCGATTTTCGGTTTGACTTAAAGAAACCCCTTGTACACATCCTTATGCAATGATGAATAAATTAATCCAAAAGATAAGAAAAAAAAAATGTTCAGCCCTGAGATTTTTTCTAACGTCCCTTTAAACTTATATACACCGTTACCGATATTTTATTGAGTCAGTTATGATTATTCCTTTATAAAAAAAAAATAAAAAAAAAACTTAACTTACATTATTCTTCTAAAAAAAAACCTTGGAGGAACAATTTTTTAAAACTTTCTCATACAAACTGAAAGTAGCTTTAATTAGTTTGTGACCATGTCAAAATATTAGATGAGACCTCTAACTCCAAGGTTTCAGCATGCAAGTCATGAACCCATTACGTGTGCCTTTGCAATGCACCTGTAGTCTACAGTATAAGGGGCTTAATCTTTGTAAGTTATTTTGCACCTGTTACAATCAGCCCTGTCTCTAGGTCCATAATTATTTAATTTAAATGTAATTTCAGATTTCAAATTGCAGTATACTTTAATCTACTTTAATGAAAGCCGTAATTCAGACTCCCTCTCACCTACACTATAATCCTTAATATAACAACATGTATATTATGACACCATTATTGAAGGCGCTATTTGACAATTTTGTGGCAAATAGCGTTCTGGATATAGCATGTCGGTCGTCTTTCGTTAGAGTGGTATTTGTGACTGATTAAGGATTTTATGCATCCAATGTATGATCATACTTTCAAAAATCCATGAGGATATTCGTAGAAGCCGGATGATCTTTAAGACATTTGTAAGTGATTATTTTGATGAATAAGTGCTTTGTTTTGGAGCAACGCACAGATCATTCATGCTTACTTATGGAAATGAGACAAAAAATGGGCTTAATAGTGTTTATGATCGTATCAAACTTCGACACGTGCATTTTTGTATGATAACCCAAACTCCCTTAGTTTCGCTTTAAAGATATCTTTAGATCTTACTCTAGCATAATCCAGATAAAAATTAACCTTATTGTAAATTTGCTTTGACAATAGCTTGATATTTTTAAAGCATAAGTTATACGTTATCTTTAAAATCTTGACATTATCGTAATATCATTACCACATAGGCAGAGATTACACAACAACAGAAAATCGACCAATATGTATAGAGTTTCCTCAACTCATACGTGAAATTAAATCTATTCCCTGTGGAAATTTGATACAGTTCTGGTTTTCATGGTTTCAGCTGTAATCTGAAATGAACTATTAAGAATTGATTATCAATGAACTTTTAAGTATTGAGTTTCAAATTATGATGACCAAAAGTTTACACTCTTCGCAAAAAAAAAAATAGCGTTGATTGAAGTGCTAGGCAATTTCCCTCTGAATAAGATCATAATTGTAAGGATATGTATAGTATTCGCCGTAACTAGGTGTTGACAGAAATATTAAGGCTTCGGCTCTCCCAATTATGCCATATTATGCATCAGTTGTGCACGACTACCTACTAATTTGACGCAGAGACATGATAGAAAAAAGCAACACATTTTGATTAGTTTTTGGCATCGTAAAAAACCCAGTTCAATAAATGATGCATTTGTAAGATAAAAAAATAATTCGTCGTTGTGGATACTGTGGAATATCACCCTGTTGCAGTAAAATGCCTTTTGTTTCATGTCCAATAGTTATTATGATAATATATGTCTGCACCCTTGAACACGTCCTCCTACTTTATCCTGTGTTATTCTAAAATCTTGATTTATGCCATTATATTTTCAAGACCAAAACTAATTCATTTTACTATCTCACAAATTAATTCGAATCCCTCTTATTTGATCATTATTGTAAGTTTATTCATATATTCATATCATACTCTGAATTGACGCCACGTCTCCGTATGACCATGTTACTGTAAAATTGCAACTTTGTATGTATTATGTATTGTTTGTATATCATTTTCTGATGTTGTATATTTGAATGTAATGCCACCAAAACGAATTTCCTTAATGGACCAATAAATCCATCTGAATCTGAATCTGAATTTTTGTAATACACGTCAACCATTCCCTCGTATTCGTTTTTTAAATATGCTTAAAGCTCCGATAAGCTCTGTTCATGGTACATAAGTAATACTGATTTAGGCTTGTAAAGGTATTTACAAACTATGAAAACATATGAAATGTAGCCTCTCCTATTCATAAAACTTGCCAAATCCAGCAAATATTAGATATATTTTTGTGTCTACTGAATTCCTCAAATCAATATCATCATTCCGTCTAATTCCATCTATTCGCTTTTCTTTTTCTATTTTTTTGAAAAAAAAAAGACTCCATCTCTTATTTTCAAAACGCACGTTGACATTTTAGCTGTACCCCATTAGTTCCATCGGAGGGGGGGGGATAAAAATGCCTCATTTTGAAGGCATGCATAATTGCATATGAAATGGGGTGCCATTATACTTACAACTTCTCACAATTCGACATGTTACAAAATCAGTCAGACTCACAATCAACTATGTTGACTGAATCATTAAACATGCTATTTCAAGAGAATATGCTGATTCATATATCCCTAGATACTATTTTCTACATCCGATCTTCTCTGCATTAGTCATAAGTTTACCTAAAGGGGGCTTATATTCCAAGAATAATGCCCATTGCGCAGGTGACGCATTCGTACAATAGTCATTGTTTTAGAGACCCATTAACGAATAGTTATCGCAGCATTGTTCTCCAATTGATCTCCAGAGAATCGAGGCTCTTCAATGTTCTTGGGGTCACCGTGATCCTGAACATGAGGTCAAGACATAGGTTGGACGGCATCGACAAATTATGATTACTCTAACTAAAATTGACTCGATTCGAACCGTAAATATAGTCTCACATTTAGCTTTATTGGATATTAGCTTGGCTAAGTGATGTTACTCCAAAAAATAGATGGAGTCATTGCATGCAGGAAATGCATTGTTATCATTGTCAACCTTTTTTGATTTAAAAAACAGAGCGAAAACTCGTTTGTAAGTCCACCCTGTTAAGGCCTGAAAATAAATATAAGAGTAAGGGATATATACGCTTGGCGATCCAACTGCTTTCAAACTCTGACTTTGAAAATTAACTACAAATTTCTTTTATTTGCTTAGTTGATCATTATGACTACCATTACTATTTCGCTTGAATTCATTATAATTTTCAAATTAAAAAAATACTTCGGAGGTAGCCTTGATGATATGGTAAAACGAGATCTTTTACTTTAATTAAATAATCGTAAGTTTCCCATAAAGAATTATTTACTCCCCTTATCACATTTTTCTGGAGGGAATATAATCATCAGAGCGTTGAGCAAATAAAGGATTTTATAACTACCTTACCATTCTATTCATTTCAAGTAGACCTCTATGACACTTCATGATGAGCTAGGAATCTTCTGAGTTGGCAAAGCCAGGTAATTTCTTGGAGCTACCCTGGACATAAAAGTGCAGCCAGAACACTTGGCAAGCCACGTAGAGGAGAGTAATGTATAAAAGAAACCTTGAGGTGACACGGCTGACTCAAAAAACAAAAAGGACATCTTTAACGAGGTCAATCATTAAAGGTACGATTGAATTTCTTCCTTTCAGCTCTCCAAATGAACTTTACAATTTACGGAAAAAAAATACAAAAAGTAAGAGAAAGTAATCTGAATTGTTCTGAATATTCTATCATCTAGTGTAATAGGTCAGGGGGGCCTTATCAATGATATTATTGGTTCAAATAGACCGAAGTCAGACTCACTGCTGTCATGCCTGAAAATGATTTTTTTTTTTAATTCTTAGATATACATAGTGAAATTTCTCTTTCCGAAAATTTTGAAATGATAGTACCAAGAACTAAATAAGATTTTGGCTGCATCAACATAATGTAAACATAGTATTTGCTATATTTGAATAAGTTATGCCTTTGAGTTAGATATTCTTTTTAGGGATTTTCAGAATCTATACTGATAAATTGTTTTCGGATTATTTTCTGCTTTATGGCCCCTATCTCTCTTGACACCTGGTTTATAGCATTGATGTTACCACAGGTAACAAAAAATTCTAAAGTCTCGGAAAGGTGACGAATGGAGAGCTCTTACTTGGATATAACGAGCGCCCGCCCCAGGCGCGTCGCCCACCCCTCGCCATACTCAACCTAATTGTCACTATATTGCACCTTTGAATATGTCACTGTATACCCTTTGCAAAATGAATTCGGTGAATGATGTCACTCCGTAGACTTCTTCCATTTGGCTTACTATCATTGATGATGGATTTCCCCTCAGAACATCCGTCCCACTTTGTCCCGTCTAATGAAACTTTGAAGCCCAAACCATACTAATGCACCTAGTTTCCCATGTAGTCCATTCAATTTCCTGATTGCAACTTTTCAAATATATAGTTTCTTTAAAGTTAGTTAGAACCTACAACATAGGCCGCGCATCAATTATATCTTGGAAGGATATTTCGATATCAAAGACTATGGCTGCGTTTCACGAAACGGTCATAAGTCTAACTTCTTGGACATCCCATTGAAACGCGTGTCGTAGAATTAACACGCGTTTCAATGGGATGTCCATGAACTTAGACTTGTGACGGTTTCGTGAACATGTGAACTGCTCGACCTGACATTGATAAGGACGGGGAAAACTAAGAATGTGGATGGCTCTTAATGTGCACAAATAGTATACTGTTTGAATTTTGCCTATTAAAGCATGTTCAGTAGTAAAACTGAACTCACCAAAAAAAATTTAACATGATTATGATGCTATTATGTTTGTGAACTTCAAATGACCAAAAGTTGATAGAAGGAAAGAGTATTAATAGATTGTGTGGTCATCATGTATCCGTACTATTGTGATTAACTCGAGTATTATTACTGTCTCATATTCCAGTAATTAATACGTGGCAATTAACCTAATTAGCTTCGATATCATAGCTAGGCGTGGACGGTGTTTTATTCACTATAATCCTGGCACATATTTCACATGACAAACAGTGCAAATATCAAAATTTTCAAGTGGAAATATCAGTTTTGAATAACGTGAACGTAAAACAATGGGAAGCATGCTTACGGAAGGTTTAAAAAGGAAAAAAAAAGGAAGAAAAAAGTGAGCGTTTGACTTAATGCCATTACGAAAGGTGTAATATTCAATGTCACAGTGTCATTAAGTGGCATGTAGGCCTACTATCCGCTTTCCTAGACAATGAACTATTTGGAATCTACTGCAGTCATTCAACAAACATACCCCACCACCTCTTCTCATACTCATTGGAAACTGGGAAACACGGAGGGGAACATGATATTTGTTTGTGATGTTTGTATCTTTGTTTTAACACACTGTCATATTTCATGCATTAAGTTGAAGTGCAGGTCTTTCTTGTATTACAGTTATTACAACCAGATGAGCCACCCTGGGTAAAAAAAATTAATAAATACATCTTATAAACAAACAAATAATAGAAAAATAAAGAGAAAAATAAAAGAGACAAAGAATAAAGTAAATATACTGCAAAGATGATGATGGTGATTTATTACATCTGACAGCTAAAAAAAAAAGCAAGCACATGCTCGTAGGTTGTCGGCAATGGACCAATGACTTTAAGTCCTTACCAAGGTCTTCGATTGAAGACTATTGCTTTACAAAGGGCACAGGCTTCATCGACTTGGTTTCGAACTGGGACCTTCAGGTTCGAGACCTGCATTACTCTACCACTGAGCTATTGCACATATTGGGAATGAAGGGACTGTATGGTAGAACTGCTGGAGAACAATAAAATAGAGCTGGGAAATATACAAGGAACAGGAAAATTCAAGACATATCAAATGTTACCCCGACAGGACTTCTGCTCATTCGTCACTCACTTCATTATTTGTTTCAACTAATGACCATCTTGAATCCAGACACGATGACCCATCTTTCTGGTGATGAAGGATCTAGGAATTAATCAAAATCTAAGTAACCACAATGATGTAATCATTCCAAGAGACTTAGGGCGATGTTTGGAAAAAGGGGGCAAGAAAGGGGAAATAGATGGGGTTAACACGTAGAGAGGATTAAAGCAGCAAGGACACGAACACAGAGTATAATGGAAAAGATGGAGAGCGGGGGATAGAAGAAAATCAAATTTCAGAGGGTAATTAGAATCAGTGGTTATAATTATGCAAAGATACAAGCATATAAAACTTTTGAAGGTATTAGCGTTATTTCATTTCGATCCGACTTAAAAATAAAAGATATTCAGTAATATAAAGTTTTTGATTAGAATTCGATAAAATCAATGTATAATTATCAATCAAATCCTGTAACTCATAACAAGATGAACTGAATTTTATCGTAAAATAAAAGACTATTATTGTATTGTTTTATTCCAAGCTTATTATAATCGTGTTTAGGACAAACTGAAACCACTACTTGATCATACTGATATGCAGCGCTTAGAAACATTTGTATTAAGCGCTATATAAATGT
>CM057154.1:29583913-29611447 GCA_029962745.1 Echinometra lucunter | reverse complement strand
GCGTAGGGAAGAGAGAATCTTGTTACTCTTAGTGTTCGGAATAAAAGCTGACAGCGATATCTTCATCAACTTGAATTCTGGACACATTATCAACCAAAACGATGAGGAAATAATTGATTATATAAACGAAGATTCAAGTCAGTCACAATATATCATGTATACAGAAAAAGTTATCAAGTAGAAGGACGATGTGCCAATTTGCCACAGTCACGTACAAATATCGTTTCAGACCTGTAAAAATCTTGATTGGACTCACGTTTAAGGTTAATAGAAAATCAATAAAGAATTTATGCCACGGTTGCCACCAGCCTCCAAACAAGCAAAAACTGGTGAGATGAGTAATGAAAGTAGGATTAAAACTAAAATGTAAATCTCAACAAATATACTGGACAAAATGATATTCTGAAAGGCCAACCCAATAATAGCAAATAACAAGATAATTATGTCACTATTCCCTCAAATTCGGTTTGGATATTAGTGATTTCGAGGCGCCTTTGTCTTAACATTTCAAGTACATATCAGGCTCATTTTGGCATGTGTCACGGGAATATTCGTTTTGACCAGATGACTAATAAGATTGGGAATGGGACAGGGGATATTTCTCACATATCCGCCCATGGTATTAATGGTTTCGGTTACAGGTTGGAATTACAAGCCTTACACACGTTAATGACAAAACTCCCTTGAATCATGCATGAGTTCTGAGTTCAAAATTGACATGAATAAATTTCATAATTATGATAACATTTTTGTCTACACATTATCTACTTTCTCGAAAAGCGAGAGAAAATCATGCAGTGGTTGTGAAATGCAAATTTTGACGATTATAATTCAATATTGCAAACTAAATGATGATGGAAACGTCCCCCATCAGTCCTAATATGCGTAAAATACACAACGGATAGCTTCAAGGCAAGAACGTTTTTTTCGTCTTTGTATTTCCTACATAAGTTTGAATATCAAATATACATAATTGTAAAGAAACACCACAGAATATCACGGTTACATTCTTTCGGTTGTTTTCCCTTTCCTTTCCAGTACTTGAACATTCTGCACGATTCACGTCTTTGCCCAACATATTGCATACTACCTTCAAAATATTTAGAATATTCCATATTCGTTGAAATTAAGACTGACAAAACAGATTATGTACAATAACATCTAATTCCTCGGGCCCCCATTTCAGACCTGTCTATCTTTAGATTCGCACAGAGAGATCTGTAAAAACGATAACGCTCTAGCAACCGTCGTTCGGGACCCCTGTGCATGAATAAGTATCTGCTTTCCTGTTGCAGAGGAGGCCTGGGTGAAATTCAAGCGAACAATGGGTTATGGAAAAAACAAACAGTCAAAGTAGACATGATGTGATAGGCTTAGCATAGCTGTGATAGGTTTTCAAGATTGATCAGTAATTCGTGGCTTGAGGAAGACATCACTCATCTTCATGATCTTGAAGCCTCGATAACAGGAGGCTTTCAATAGTAAGAACAATGCATATTGTACACAGTTTAAAGTACCTCCATTGTTACAGGGAGTGTTTTTTTTTTTTGGTTTTTTTTTTTTGAGCTGAATACCTGCACTTTAGAAGTATCAGGAGTCCAGTCAAACATGTCTAACATTTACCCCTGTATTGTTAACAAATTAGATTAGTTCTTCTGGAAGCAGGAAATTAAAAAACTAAACAGAGACTCACTAAATCGGTTGTCCGGATTAGGACTAAGGATCAACCTTGGTACCCAGACAATTACGACTGTAGTCATGGTAGTAGGGCCTCCAGGCATTACACAGCAGACTCAGTCCCATTTCTTTGTCATTTGATGGTCAGTATTCAAGTATTGGTCATCAAAGTCCTTTGTCATCTGTGACTTTCCAGTCTTTGTCTACTAGTGAAATGTCTGGGTGATTTTTGTGATTGTTTTACTTCTCCGCGTTGTACATGCAGGTCTTTTCATTATGACAGGGGTAGATGTATCACACTGATATGATACGATATCAACCTTATCTTGCTAATGCAATGAAGCCTTGCAATTAAAACGATGTACCAAGGTTATTTTCTAATTGACTAAAGTAATTGCATGGAAATCCAACAGAAAGGAAATCCTAAAAATGAATTTACTTTACATAATCCGGGAGATAAAGTGCCAAATATGTCTTATGGTACGGGCATAATATTTGTGCTGAAATATAGCTACCATGTTGAAAAGTGATTCCGAATATAGCTTGCATACACGAGAAATGTGCTGATTAGTTTCATTTCTAAACTTTTGTTACTGTTCATGACAAGTTCCTCTAGAAATTCTTCAAATATCGAAGGGGGGGGGGGAGGGGCTTCAGTTATCATCAGTTCAAGAATCACGGAATATATGATACGATTGTTATTGACCATGCCTTTCTGTTTATCGCATCATAAAAACCTACCAACACTACTTTCACTTTCTTGAAACCTTCCTTCGTGATATTCGGTGATGATGAAAATATATTTCTACTTCAACCGTAATATAATTTCAGATAGAGATCATGTATTTTTTTAAATCGCTTTAAATAAGGGTTTGCAAAGAGATAGGCCTATTAAATATACCAAACGAGCCTCTACTTGGCCCGGTACATGTATAATTATTTTGAAGACTTCGGAACACATGCACGAACTCGAAGGATGTTCTGTGCCAAAATTAGGTAGCGAATCCCCCCTCTTTCCTTAGCCGGGCCCTTCAAAGGGAGTCTGCTGAACACATTCATGTTCCAAGAAACAGTCCCTTTGAGACCTTTAAAGGCGATGATTGATTATAGACAACCTTGTAGCGTGAGTGTACAGTGACGGTTACATATCGGATTATGTGAATCTTGATGTATCTTTTTTGTTGTCAGGTAACATCACTGATGAAGCACAGACACAACACCGTCGATCTGTTTGCTGTCAACTAACAGTCGAGTTACAATTGATAATATGAAGAACATGCCCTCAGTACAACCAGGGTTGTTTTCTGTCTGAAACGTCATTAATCATGGGGGTGACTAACTATTCTTTGAAGAAATAATTACTTACATAAAAAAAAATGAAGGAGGAAGGGGTGGGAAGAGAAAGTAATAATGGCCATGAAAAAAAATCCACCAAAAATCGTGAGTGAAGTCCTATAATCAATTAGTTAAAGGTTAACTTAAAACACTGAAAAATAGAATTCACTGAATATTAGCAACAGCTTCCCTATTCTTATGTCTATTTTTGTCAAAATGCATTATTTACATGTTGTTGTTTCAAATAATTTTAGCATAACGTTTGCGAATAGTTCATGCTCAGCGGTTTCAGTGGCTGACGTAACGTAAATGGGGCTTCAATCTAATAATTACCCAGATTAGGGGAACGAATCTGTTTTCAAGTTCTCGGTCTGGTCGACCACGTATTACAAGATCGGACCGGACTTGAGCCTTCCTGATGCTTTACACGTCGCCATAGTAACAGCTTATACTAAAACCTTCTTTCTCCTCGTCGGTTAGAATGAACCCAACTGAAGTGGCCATAATCAACAATGAATGTGATTTTGGTCCTTCTATTTCTTGCTTTATACGTATATGTATAGCAATCACTTAGTTGCTTAAAGGATTGCTATCTGAACACGACCGAGTGGTACCGTTGAATTGTTTTCATTGGCTTAAATGATTCTCATCACTGACGATTGATGACCATCATAGGAGGTGGGAGAGTCATGACTGACATCGAATCACTCGTCATCGAATGTATAATGGGGTCACGACTTGTTGACGTTGAACTATGCAATGATATCACTCGTCTCGCATGTACACCTAGATATTGGGGTCCGACTTGTTGACGTTGAATTATGCGATAACAGTCTAGCACTTTCGACTTAGAAAAAAAAAAATAGCAAGGACTATTTACAACATCATATAACGATTATTACCATGAATTATATATTCTCAATTAGTCAATTTAGAATATTACTCGGGTCAGTCTAGCCTACAACGAGAATTTTCAGTCGAAATTGTACTCTCTGGATTGTACTGTGGACCGAGTCTCTAAAAGCCCTAAGTATTTACCCTGCAATATGATAAGTGCCAGAAAGGGTAGTGGCGTTTAAGATGATCAGGATTATACTTTTTTTTAAAATATATAATTAGAGGGAAACTGTTTCCCGCACTGCATCTAGTTATGGGACTAAGGTATTAGACATGCAGAATTTGACCACCCCCCCCCCCCTCCCGTTCTGACAAGTTCCTGAATAAATCCTTGAAGAATCGTGTAGTGAACATAACGTACTTTTACTAAACAAACCAGGATATTTCTCATCCCACGGAATGCATACTGGAATAAAATGTGCTTAAATATGGTCCATTCCACAAATATTCATGATCACAGAGAGAATCTTACCATCCCTATTTCGACAGCATCGTCGTCATCATCATCCTCACTCGATGCTCCAACCAGAACCAACACCATCATCATTAGATGCAAGCATGTCGTCATTATCCCCTTCAAACTCATCCGCAAGTAACTTCTTTTCGATTGACATTGTCGGGGAAGTCGATAGACAAAATTATCGTCAAGGAATTCCCTTGATATCAGGAAAATATTCCTGTTTACGATGGCGACAAGTGGCAGGCGACTTGTACGATGGGCAGAAGAGATTTAAAGCGGCGGGGAAAAACGATAAAAATTTGTCCCTAGCAATGTGTATATAAATTACGAGATGCAACGCAGCTCTATGAAATTCGATTTTAAGGGACCGTTCTCTTCCTGTGGTGCCACTTTGATGTCTAAACAGATGGTTGAGTCAATGAGGGAGAGAGATCGTTCTCCCTTCTTACTGGAACGAGGGACTGCAGCACCAGTGACTCGAAATGTGATCGATTAATAATAATAAAAAAAAGAAGATACCGGCTTGCGGGAATCCGCGCGCTCTCGACACTGACTCACTTTCCTGTACATGCATGCATGCGTATATTTGCCTGACTAGTGGCTGTGTAACCTCCGATTTTTGCACACGAATATCACGTCCTAGCTTCAAAGTCTTCAATGATAATGAAGAGACAGATCGACTAAAGAAATATTGGTTGTGCAGTGTATCCTAATGTAGATAAATAGAGATAACTGAAAAAAAAAAACTTCTTGCTTCAGGGAAACGTAATTTACTACGCCCGCAACAGAGGAAGCTGCTGTGTAAACTACTTTCGAACAGAAAAAAATATAAGCTTCTGTATACAAAAAGCAGCTCAGAGTCAATCAACGTACACCCATACAGTCCTCATAATTTTATATATCACTCAAGATTTACCAACAGGCCCACTTCGATTTTCGGTTTGACTTAAAGAAACCCCTTGTACACATCCTTATGCAATGATGAATAAATTAATCCAAAAGATAAGAAAAAAAAAATGTTCAGCCCTGAGATTTTTTCTAACGTCCCTTTAAACTTATATACACCGTTACCGATATTTTATTGAGTCAGTTATGATTATTCCTTTATAAAAAAAAAAAAAAAAAAAAACTTAACTTACATTATTCTTCTAAAAAAAAACCTTGGAGGAACAATTTTTTAAAACTTTCTCATACAAACTGAAAGTAGCTTTAATTAGTTTGTGACCATGTCAAAATATTAGATGAGACCTCTAACTCCAAGGTTTCAGCATGCAAGTCATGAACCCATTACGTGTGCCTTTGCAATGCACCTGTAGTCTACAGTATAAGGGGCTTAATCTTTGTAAGTTATTTTGCACCTGTTACAATCAGCCCTGTCTCTAGGTCCATAATTATTTAATTTAAATGTAATTTCAGATTTCAAATTGCAGTATACTTTAATCTACTTTAATGAAAGCCGTAATTCAGACTCCCTCTCACCTACACTATAATCCTTAATATAACAACATGTATATTATGACACCATTATTGAAGGCGCTATTTGACAATTTTGTGGCAAATAGCGTTCTGGATATAGCATGTCGGTCGTCTTTCGTTAGAGTGGTATTTGTGACTGATTAAGGATTTTATGCATCCAATGTATGATCATACTTTCAAAAATCCATGAGGATATTCGTAGAAGCCGGATGATCTTTAAGACATTTGTAAGTGATTATTTTGATGAATAAGTGCTTTGTTTTGGAGCAACGCACAGATCATTCATGCTTACTTATGGAAATGAGACAAAAATGGGCTTAATAGTGTTTATGATCGTATCAAACTTCGACACGTGCATTTTTGTATGATAACCCAAACTCCCTTAGTTTCGCTTTAAAGATATCTTTAGATCTTACTCTAGCATAATCCAGATAAAAATTAACCTTATTGTAAATTTGCTTTGACAATAGCTTGATATTTTTAAAGCATAAGTTATACGTTATCTTTAAAATCTTGACATTATCGTAATATCATTACCACATAGGCAGAGATTACACAACAACAGAAAATCGACCAATATGTATAGAGTTTCCTCAACTCATACGTGAAATTAAATCTATTCCCTGTGGAAATTTGATACAGTTCTGGTTTTCATGGTTCAGCTGTAATCTGAAATGAACTATTAAGAATTGATTATCAATGAACTTTTAAGTATTGAGTTTCAAATTATGATGACCAAAAGTTTACACTCTTCGCAAAAAAAAAAAATAGCGTTGATTGAAGTGCTAGGCAATTTCCCTCTGAATAAGATCATAATTGTAAGGATATGTATAGTATTCGCCGTAACTAGGTGTTGACAGAAATATTAAGGCTTCGGCTCTCCCAATTATGCCATATTATGCATCAGTTGTGCACGACTACCTACTAATTTGACGCAGAGACATGATAGAAAAAAGCAACACATTTTGATTAGTTTTTGGCATCGTAAAAAACCCAGTTCAATAAATGATGCATTTGTAAGATAAAAAAATAATTCGTCGTTGTGGATACTGTGGAATATCACCCTGTTGCAGTAAAATGCCTTTTGTTTCATGTCCAATAGTTATTATGATAATATATGTCTGCACCCTTGAACACGTCCTCCTACTTTATCCTGTGTTATTCTAAAATCTTGATTTATGCCATTATATTTTCAAGACCAAAACTAATTCATTTTACTATCTCACAAATTAATTCGAATCCCTCTTATTTGATCATTATTGTAAGTTTATTCATATATTCATATCATACTCTGAATTGACGCCACGTCTCCGTATGACCATGTTACTGTAAAATTGCAACTTTGTATGTATTATGTATTGTTTGTATATCATTTTCTGATGTTGTATATTTGAATGTAATGCCACCAAAACGAATTTCCTTAATGGACCAATAAATCCATCTGAATCTGAATCTGAATTTTTGTAATACACGTCAACCATTCCCTCGTATTCGTTTTTTAAATATGCTTAAAGCTCCGATAAGCTCTGTTCATGGTACATAAGTAATACTGATTTAGGCTTGTAAAGGTATTTACAAACTATGAAAACATATGAAATGTAGCCTCTCCTATTCATAAAACTTGCCAAATCCAGCAAATATTAGATATATTTTTGTGTCTACTGAATTCCTCAAATCAATATCATCATTCCGTCTAATTCCATCTATTCGCTTTTCTTTTTCTATTTTTTTGAAAAAAAAAAGACTCCATCTCTTATTTTCAAAACGCACGTTGACATTTTAGCTGTACCCCATTAGTTCCATCGGAGGGGGGGGGATAAAAATGCCTCATTTTGAAGGCATGCATAATTGCATATGAAATGGGGTGCCATTATACTTACAACTTCTCACAATTCGACATGTTACAAAATCAGTCAGACTCACAATCAACTATGTTGACTGAATCATTAAACATGCTATTTCAAGAGAATATGCTGATTCATATATCCCTAGATACTATTTTCTACATCCGATCTTCTCTGCATTAGTCATAAGTTTACCTAAAGGGGGCTTATATTCCAAAGAATAATGCCCATTGCGCAGGTGACGCATTCGTACAATAGTCATTGTTTTAGAGACCCATTAACGAATAGTTATCGCAGCATTGTTCTCCAATTGATCTCCAGAGAATCGAGGCTCTTCAATGTTCTTGGGGTCACCGTGATCCTGAACATGAGGTCAAGACATAGGTTGGACGGCATCGACAAATTATGATTACTCTAACTAAAAATTGACTCGATTCGAACCGTAAATATAGTCTCACATTTAGCTTTATTGGATATTGCTTGGCTAAGTGATGTTACTCCAAAAAAATAGATGGAGTCATTGCATGCAGGAAATGCATTGTTATTATTGTCAACCTTTTTGATTTAAAAAAAGAACGAAAACTCGTTTGTAAGTCCACCCTGTTAAGGCCTGAAAATAAATATAAGAGTAAGGGTATATACGCTTGGCGATCCAACTGCTTTCAAACTCTGACTTTGAAAATTAACTACAAATTTCTTTTATTTGCTTAGTTGATCATTATGACTACCATTACTATTTCCCTTGAATTCATTATAATTTTCAAATTAAAAATACTTCGGAGGTAGCCTTGATGATATGGTAAAACGAGATCTTTTACTTTAATTAAATAATCGTAAGTTTCCCATAAAGAATTATTTACTCCCCTTATCACATTTTTCTGGAGGGAATATAATCATCAGAGCGTTGAGCAAATAAAGGATTTTATAACTACCTTACCATTCTATTCATTTCAAGTAGACCTATGTGACACTTCATGATGAGCTAGGAATCTTCTGAGTTTGGCAAAGCCAGGTAATTTCTTGGAGCTACCCTGGACATAAAAGTGCAGCCAGAACACTTGGCAAGCCACGTAGAGGAGATTAATGTATAAAAGAAACCTTGAGGTGACACGGCTGACTCAAAAAACAAAAAGGACATCTTTAACGAGGTCAAATTAAAGGTACGATTGAATTTCTTCCTTTCAGCTCTCCAAATGAACTTTACAATTTACGAAAAAAAAATACAAAAAGTAAGAGAAAGCAATCTGAATTGTTCTGAATATTTTATTCATCTAGTGTAATAGGTCAGGGTGGCCTTATCAATGATATTTATTGGTTCAAATAGACCGAAGTCAGGTGAGACTCACTGCTGTCATGCCTGAAAATGATTTTTTTTTCTTTAATTCTTAGATAAACATAATGAAATTTCTCTTTCCGAAAATTTGAAATGATAGTACCAAGAACTAAGTGAAGATTTTGCTGCATCAACATAATGTAAACACAGTATTTGCTATATTTGAATAAGTTATGTTTTTGAGTTAGATATTCTTTTTAAGGGATTTTTCAGGAATCTATACTGATCGAATTGTTTTCGGATTATTTTCAGCTTTATGGCCCCTATCTCTCTTGACACCTGGTTTATAGCATTGATGTTACCATGGTAACAAAAAAAGTTCTAAAGTCTCGGAAAGGTGACGAATGGAGAGCTCTTACTTGGATTAACGAGCGCCCGCCCCGGCGCGCCGCCCACCCCTCACCATGCTCACCCTAATTGTCACTACATTGCACCTTTATATGTCACTGTATACCCTTTGCAAAATGAATCTGTGAACCATAGGTTTGTCACTAATGTCACTCCGTAGACTTCTTCCATTTGGTTTACTATATCATTGATGATGGATTTTCCCCTCATAATATCTGTCCCATTTGGTCCCTCTAATGAAACTTTGAAGTTCAAATCATTTTGCACATAGTTTCCTATGGAGTCCATTCAATTTCCTGACTTTAACTTTTTAAAAAAGTTTCTTTAAATTTAGTTAGAACCTACGACATAATTATGCACGAAGGATATTTCGATATCAAAGACTTGTTTTTTACGTGAACATGTGAACTGCTCGACCTGACATTGATAAAGACGGGGGAAAATAAGAATGTGTATGGCTCTTAATGTGCAAAAATAGTATACTGTTTGAATTTTGCCTTTAAAGCATGTTCCGTAGTAAAAACTGAACTCAGCAAAAAATATTTTAACATAATTATGATGCTATTATGTTTGTGAACTTCAAATGACCAAAAGTTGATAGAAGGAAAGAGTATTAATAGATTGTGTGGTCATCATGTATCCGTACTATTGTGATTAACTCGAGTAATATTACTGTCTCATATTTCCAGTAATTAATACGTGGCAATTAACCTAATTAGCTTCGATATCATAGCTAGGCGTGGACGGTGTTTTATTCACTATAATCCTGGCACATATTTCACATGACAAACAGTGCAAATATATCAAAATTTTCAAGTGGAAATATCAGTTTTGAATAACGTGAACCCAAAACAATGAAAGCATGCTTACGGAAGGTTTAAAAAAGAAAAAAGGAAGAAAAAAGTGAGCGTTTGACTTAATGCCATTACGAAAGGTGTAATATTCATGTTACAGTGTCATTAGGTGCATGTAGGCCTACTATCGCTTGTCCCTCAGACAATGAACTATTTGGAATCTACTGCAGTCATTCAACAAACATACCCCACCCCTCTTCTCATACTCATTGGAAACTGGAACACACGGAGGGGAACATGATATTTTGTTTGTGATGTTTGTATCTTGTTTTACACTGTCATATTTCATGCATTAATGTTGAAGTGCAGGTCTTTCTTGTATTACAGTTCTTACACCAAGGATGAAGCCACCCTGGGTAAAAAAATTTAATCAAATACATCTTATAAACAAACAAATAAATAGAACAATAAAGAGAAAAATAAAGAGACAAATGAATAAAGTAAATATGCTGCAAAGATGATGATGGTGATTTATTACATCTGACAGCTAAAAAAACAAAAAAACAAGCACATGCTCGTAGGTTGTCGGCAATGGACCAATGACTTTAAGTCCTTACCAAGGTCTTGTCGATTAAAGACTAATGCTTTACAAAGGGCACAAGGCTCATCGACTTGGTTTCGAACTGGGACCTTCAAGTTACGAGACCTGCATTACTCTACCACTGAGCTATTGCACATATTGGGAATGAAGGGACTGTATGGTAAGAACTGCTGGAGAACAAATGAAAATAGGAGCTGGGAAATATACAAGGAAACAGAGAAAATTCAAGACATATCAAATTTACCCCGACAGGACTTCTGCTCATTCGTCACTTCATTATTTGTTCAACTAATGACCATTTTGAATCCAGACACGATGACCCATCTTTCTGGTGATGAAGGATCTAGGAATTAATCAAAATCTAAGTAACCACAATGATGTAATCATTCCAAGAGACTTAGGGGCGATGTTTGGAAAAAGGGGGCAAGAAAGGGGAAAATAGATGGGTTAACACGTAGAGAGGATTAAAGCAGCAAAGGACACGAACACAGAGTATAATGGAAAAGATGGAGAGCGGGGGATAGAAGAAAATCAAATTTCAGAGGGTAATTAGAATCAGTGGTTATAATTATGCAAAGATACAAGCATATAAAACTTTTGAAGGTATTAGCGTTATTTCATTTCGATCCGACTTAAAAATAAAAGATATTCAGTAATATAAAGTTTTTGATTAGAATTCGATAAAATTCAATTGTAATTATCAATCAAATCCTGTAACTCATAACAAGATGAACTGAATTTTATCGTAAAATAAAAGACTATTATTGTATTGTTTTATTCCAAGCTTATTATAATCGTGTTTAGGACAAACTGAAACCACTACTTGATCATACTTGATATGCAGCGCTTAGAAACATTTGTATTAAGCGCTATATAAATGTTGCATATTATTTTTATTATTATCATTATTATTATTATTATTATTATTATTATTATTATTATTATTATTATTATTATTATTATTATTATTATTATTATTATTATTATTATTATATTTTTTTATTATTATTATCTGCTCATTTTTAGGAGAAAAATTTTCTCTTACTTAAAAATCTTGACTTCTGAATTACTTGAATCTATTAGCTTTATAGAGTCTGAGTACCTTAAACTTCGATCTTAATGCTGTAAATTGCCTCGAGGTTTTTTTTTCTCACTTTAATGAATGAAACTTTGCTACGGAACTGAATCTTGGGTTATATTTTGTTATACTGAGCTTATCTTTGAACAAAGTAAGAATCCTAAAGAGACTGAATTAGTGATGGTACGAGCATTGTGGTTATTGATAAAAAGTACAGAAACAAATTCCATATAAATCAGTTGCCTCACAGGTTACACATTGACAAAATATATTTCAACTATCTTTTGTTTTCGATATATTTAATCTAATGACACCTCAGCCAACTTCTGAATTGTTAAAAACAACTATAGAACCATGGAATCTGATCACCTTAAATTAAAACTATTCAGAAAACAATGGAGCCCGAAATGAAAAGAAAAAGATCACGGACTGATGCGTATAGGTCTATCTTTAGAACAGCATTTTTAAATGAAGGCTTTTCAGCCCTTGTTAATTTCCTCATTACAAATATATCACTTAATTGAAAAGGAACTCTCTTTCATGGCATTGGACTGTATCCAGATAGGATTACATCTCTGTATTTTAGGCTTTCAATTGTTCTACGTGATTATTGTTACTTATCTGCAATTTATTTTGAATTTTACATGTTACTGGATTTAATCTTACAATTTTGATTTTTCGATCCATCTTTATGACGCGTTTTTATGAAGACTGTGTGGAGAAAATGTCTGATTTGGAGCAATGTGTATCAGTATCAGTTTATCGAGAATCATAATGCATAATAAAAAGGGAAGCTACAACTGCATATGCGACAAACACAAATATCTGAGATGCAACAACAACAGAGACAGCAGCAACAACACCACCACCACCACCAACATCACATTCATAGCTACATCCTAGGTTAAACATACAGCACATTGTGTTATCAAGGTATGGGGGACCAGGGGAGTGTTTCATAAAGCTGATCGTAAAGTTACGAATAACTTGAATATGGCAAGCCAAATGAGGTTTTCAGTCATTATAGATCGCATCAGCTAATATGTGAATATGTATGCGTAGATTAACATAACTGTTGTTTATAAGTATTTTTATTGTGAAGTATTTTTTGCCACACTTTTATTGAGATTAAGGGAAATACAGTTATACTATGTTTAAACATCAGGAAAAACTTTCGACATCCCATTTTGCACTTCATATTCCAGTCGTTCGTAAAGTCATTCGCAACTTTACGAATTGCTTAATGAAACACCCCCCCCCCCGTATTGAAATTGGACCAGTTGTGCCCTCTCCTGCTGTCAGATTGAAAAGAAGAAGAAGAAGAAGAAGAAGAAGAAGAAGGAGAAGGAGAAAGAAGAAGAAGAAGAAGAAGAAGAAGAAGAAGAAGAAGAAGAAGAAGAAGAAGAAGAAGAAGAAGAAGAAGAAGAAGAAGAAGAAGAAAAAGGAGAAGGAGAAGAAGAAGAAGATGATGATGAAGAAGAAGAAAATCGTAGAAGAAGAAAGGGAGTGGGGGAATGTGCGTGTGTATGCGTGCATGTGTATGTGTGCGAGAAAGGTAAAGAGAGAAGGGAAAAATTGTAAGAGAGAGGAAGAGGAAGAGAAAGAGAGAGAGAGAGGTAGAAGCATAGAGCATAGGGATATATAACGGGAAAGAGAAAAAGAGAAAATGAAGGTGAAGGAGTAACAAGAACAAGGTTCGAAAGCGACGGAGAGAGAATGAAATGAGACAGAGTAAGAAAGAGAATATGGGGAGAGGGAGAAAGATGAAGAGAGAAATAAAAAAAGCAGAGAGAAAAAACAGAGAGAGTGAGATAGAGAGAGGGAGAGAGAGAGAGAGAGAGAGCAGGCATCAATTTTTGCATCCCAAGAACCCCAGGAGAAAGGCCTCTAGCTGCCAAACCGTACATCAAGAAGCATTGTACGAAATGATTCACAATAGACCATTGTCTAAATGTCAAATGACTCAACAAACCAAGTAGATTGTCCCTCATCAAATACAGAATAGCACTCGGAAATCTTTTACTTCCAGATTCTCACTATATCTGATGAATTGATAAAGCCGCTGATGGAAATACATCCTCATTTCCACCATTGTCAGAATGTAAAACGAGTGAGATTGATTTATACCTAGCCTATATAAGTAACTTATAATAATTAATTTTGAAAGTTTCAGTATTCATGCAATCTTCACCACTTTATTGCAGCGATGTGGATGTAATGTTCATAATTTCATGATAAAGGTATATTTTAACGATATCCAAAACTACAATGCCCTCATGGCCAATGTACTCTTTTTCTTGAAAAGTAAATGCTGCAGAGGGTCAAGAAAAATGGTTAAGTGCATCTCAGTCAACCAGTAAATCTGTATTTATGGAGGTACAATCAAAAACTATGGGAAGGATAAAGCATATTCCGGCGTTCTCGGAATCTGAAAGTTCGAGCACAGCACATCCTTCGACAGACCATACCACTAGCTTTTCACCCCTCCGCATCATAGAAAAATGACACAGCTCACAAAAGACGACAGTTTGGATTTCAGGAAGGAATCGAAGGATATCAAGCTTTTACAGACTAGGTTGCGATGAATCAGAGATATAACCCTGACATGCTCCCCGTGAGTATGACTTCATTATCCTAAAACAAACGTTAGTAAACTAGCACGAGTGACGACCCCTTTACCTTGGGAATTCACTCGCTTTTATAATTTCCGCCTTGCTTTACCCTTTGTTTTGCATACGACTGATATTTGCAAGATCAACCTGCAGATGAGAGAAAACGTGACAGGAAAAGGGGAGCCTTTTCACCAATGTCTTGATTGAAATTGCTAAGGAATACCTTTAAGCCTTAAGTACCACCCATCCCCCTTAAAACCGCGACAAAAACTTATAGTGGCGTTATACAGATTTATACAGATGAAAAAAAAATGGCATTTCATAAAATGAAATATGAAATAATACTACTTCAGAGTCCTTCAAAAGCGCTCTCTACGTTGAATGAGGTTTATCACTAATTTCTTTGTACATGTACTTGTAGCGTTTTGCTTGTAAAGATATGACATAAAATAGCTACTATTTTTGTAAATTTACAGGGAAACTTTGTATTTCTAAGACAAAATGGTGAAACTTGTGTTACAGGAAAAGATCCTGTAAATTTAAAGTAATATTTTAGCGTCCTGTTATTTGATAGGATTGGTCGTAGGTTGGGAGAGAAACTCTTTTTTTTTTTTTTTTTTTTTTTGGTTATATTACTGGTGCCTGTAAATATGCGTATATTTCTCGCAAAATAGGCAAACAGGCAAACTGTATTTTTAAGTTGGGAAAATGCTTTCCTTGGAGACATTATGTAACCAGCCATGAATCCATGCATCTCCATGCACACAAACACACACACACACACACACACCAAAACAAAAACAAGAACAAAAACAAGAACGAAAAATCAATACAGGTTAAACGAGAGAGAGAGAGAGAGAGAGAGAGAGAGAGAGAGAGAGAGAGAGAGAAACTAAAATAGGATTTGAATGAGCACTTCATATTTTCTCTTTTTGAACTCTTGCATTCAGAATACATGTAAGTTCCTATTTAGCCACTCCCAGAGCCCTTTCCTTACATTATGTTCAAAGAAACACTCTTGCTCCAATCATCACTCCGAGTCCCACTCCCCATTTCCCAGTGCACATGAAAGCAGTGCGATGCCTAATGCAATCACAAGAATCACTATCCATTGCCGTATCGAGAGCCCTTTCAATTTCCATTTTTAATAGATGCATTCAGTTAACATAATCACATGGATAGATATGGGGGATAAAAGAAATTTCAGGACGAAGTTAGATGAATCGACACAACTTTGAAGTCTGGTGAATTTTGCAGTTTCTTTGCATACGACAATATTTATTATTTATTTGCAATTTTACACAGGGTAGCATTGTCAGTTACAGAACTGCTTTTCACACAGGCCCTGATGGCTTACTTTAGGTAGATAATCGATTGAAAAAATATTTTGAAAATGAATCCATTTCAAAAAAATAATAAAATAAAATCATATTTCCTTACAAGTTGAAAAGAGAAAGTATTGATCTTTAAGACATGAAGATGTAAGAGGAACGCCCAAGGTATATACAAACGTAATAACTAAGAGATTTACAAAAAGATGTTTTTAAAAATTCGATTGCAAAAATTTTCTCAAAATATCCCATTCCACGTTTTTCTTAAATATAAAACCGATACAAAACTCGTTATATAAGGAAGAAATGGCAAATTCATACTATTGAAAAGTAATTGCATTTCAAAATGAGGTCGAAATGTATTCTTAACAAAATATATTTAGCTTTTAAATAGAAAAGTAATTCAGTAATTTTTCAGAAAGCTGTTATGAAAATAATCACAATCGTCAAACAAAACTTGCCCGCAAGTTTATCAATTGCAAAAATAAAAAGAAGGCGATACAGCTCAATCATCAACAAAAGGTAGAATAAAATGGAATCCGTACATTGCATGATACTGATGAAAGAGATCCCAAAATGTTTTTGTGTATGAAATATAATTACAACATTCACATACGCCCGACATTCCTTGTATATAATTATGTAAGAAGACTAGAAGAGAAATACATGTATTAAGAAAGGTGTTGATACGAAACAAGAGATTGAAAATTGCACATACTTTGAAACTCGCCCGCGAGTGATGCATATGGCAATACTGAAAGATGACATGGTCATCTACATGATGAAAAGAATGATATCGCTACAATTTAGAAGACGATGTTTTAAAGAACTATTACATAAGCCTATACTACAATTCTACAACATTATTAGCAAACCTTTACGTTCATGTAAAAATCACATAAATAATGTATAGTTTGTAAAGGAGTTTGTATAAATAACAACTAACGGTCATACTATAGCGATTAATAAAAAGTTATAGCGCCATCACAAAAGCAGCTGATATTCGTCAACAATTACATTATTTCGAAATAGAGCAACTCACCTTCCACATGTTCCACGCAAGTTTCCTCATTCTACTATGTTTGGCGGATTATTACTCATGAATTTGTTTAAAAGATTTAAATAGGAAGCTAATATACATATCGTCAAGTATATTTTGCAAGACTATGTTGACATCGCCCTCTCTGAAGGGGCAGAAAAGTTCGAAGCATTGTTTTTATGAAAAGTTTATAGTCAAAACACAACATGATAAAAACTACTTTCGAAAAATCAACTTAAGGCAATTTCAATAGATCTGTCTATCACCATTAGAATCCGACCATGATTTGTATGGGCAGTAAAATAGGCTTTCGAAATTGCACTTGAGTTGATTTTTTGAAATCGGAGTTGATTTTTCGAAAGTAGTTTTTATCGTGTTACACCATTAAATAAGGTTTCTGTCGTCTGACATATAGTGTTTGTGGCAACAAAACTCAGACATCTTTATGATGTCATAAGCCAACTAAAGCTTCTGAAGTAACTTTTACGAAGATGATGTAATGATGATGATTTCGACAACTGGTAACAAAAATATCATGATGCCTGTATTTTTCCTTGGAGATAATTTACCTACATTTCAATGCCCTCAAATGGGATTTTTTTTTCGAAGTACATGAATAAAGTACAAACAGACTTTGCCCCTTTATTGGAAAATGGAATAAAAGACAGCTACAATAGTTAATAAGAAAATGGAAACTTTTGTTGGTTGGTTGATGTTGCTATTGCCTGTATTATCGAGACCAAGCTGGACCAGCTTGCTTGGATCGCATCCCAAGAAATCGACGCCAAACCTCCGGGGATAACCATCCTCCACTCGCTTCAAGGTGTCGTTGTAGCGGTAATACTCATACCCTTTCAAGAAATAAGCCGCACCATCTAAAATGTAAGATGAAAAAAGGGATATGTAAAGATAAACATTATATGACATCAACTCTGGAGGGGGAAAAATGTTACTATCAAATTGGTATCATTCTGTTTGATCAATTTGGATTATAATATCTGATGATCACAATTAATGTATAACATACACGCTAAACGTAGCCAAATTCTCAGTACTCACTTTGAAAGATAAGGAGTATGTTCAACAGAGAAAATATTGTTAGGATACGAAGAACTTTTGAAAATTCAAAGTCCGGCAACAAAATTTACTGTGAAATGGATTTTGTCAAGGGATAATGTAAGAACCCTTAGCAAAGAATGAGGGTATAATAGTTTTGGGCTCATGATAACTGAGTTGAGAATTTGGCTACGTTTAGAAACTGACCGTGAAGCCATTCTCGCAAAAAGATTTTTGCCAGAATAATGAAAGAAAAATAATGAAACAAATAAGTATTTTAAGCATAGTGGCAAAGCAAAATCATTCATTGATGTTATGTTTCCACTTGGTACTAACCGTTGTGCAAGAAAGCGGAAGAAATTGGACTCGGCACTCCAGGAAACACTCGTTTGATATTGATCGGATAACCGTCGTCCACCCGTTGTGCTATCTCATCGAATCGCCACACCTTGCGACCCTTGATAAAATAAGTCTTCGAATACTCGCTAAAACTGATAACTCCGTCTAAGTGGCCGGGAAGATTGGGGTCAAGAGTTTTGATCGGTTTCGGGTATCCGTCTACTAGCTGCAGCCCATTGTATTTGTAGTATTCATTTCCTGTGTAAAGGGCGATGGAACAAGCAGTGATCAAGAGAGTACAATCTATGATCCAGTTGCACTGATATCTTCCTCTCTTATCAAGAGAAGCTGACATCGAACATCAGTTAGAAAAACTACCCTAGTAACTGTTGATGACGCATAATTATAGGATTTCCTTTTTTCTTGCAAAAAGAACAGGGATAAAAACTTTGGGGCATTTCTAAAGATTATTACCTTGCGTAATGACTTCAAAATAATAAAAAAATAGAGCAACAAAAAGTCTTAAACTTATATCGATTACATACAAACAATGATAGGTTTTCAATTTATTCATTTCATTCACATTCCACTGGAGAGCTTTTAATTTCTGAGTTTTTCAGGATATCAAAGGATGCCCAAACAATGTGACTTCTAATTTCAAAACCAGCGTATGATTAATGCAAATTGTAAGGTCATTTATTGTATCATTTAAGAAACAGAGCGTCTGATTATACTTGTCATGGCCATCGATGACATCATGGCAAACTTCTACTAGTGCATTATCCATAACTATAAAGGCAAAGAAGTCACTGTGCCTACTGCTTTCCAAATATTGCGATGTTTGGATGGACTTTGTTTAGCAACTGGGACATCATTTCTAATTACATTGCAACCAAAAAAATAATAATAATAATAAAATCGCTATATTAGGAAATTGATACATTGGTCTGTTCGGAAACCACAAAAGCCTTTAAACAATGGAAGAATGGAACGCTCATCAACCCTGGATGGTGGCAGCGTCACGCCACTGACTGACGAACTAACTGACCTTTAAAAAAGAAGATCATGTGATCAAAATATCTCTCGTAGGCGGCGTCTATTTGATTCGGGAACGATTGCCAGAAGTGAGAGGTGAGTTCGCCAACGTCCCGTGAGATCAGTTCTTGTGGAAAGCGTAGTCTCCAGTAAATGTCATTCTGTATTTAAAACGGAAAGAGAAATAGAGTGGGAGGTGTTAAGACTGGAATCCGGTGATCTTGACAATGAGGGGAAAATTTGTATTCCTCCCCATATGATTTCGAGAAGTAAGCTAGGAAGTTACATTTGGAGATGTTGTTCTTGCTGTCTGCAACTTTGTGAACTATTTTTCTTTTTAATTTATAACTATATAGATGCATTATGGCATGTTATCGGTGACAAAATTACACTTAAATTTTCAAAATAAAACAAAATGCCATACCAGAGACTGGCACAATGAAAAAAAAACGAAGAAAACTTTTCTCGCTAATATTTTTAAACAGAAAAGTTGATGGCAAGAGACGACTGCCCCAATCATTTTTTGCCTAAACATCTATCAATCCACTAAACCGCGCGAAGTTGCCAATTTCCTTTTACTTGTACTGGAACACTTTTACTGACGTGAAACATATTTCTTATACCATATTTCTTAGTATGCCAAGCAAAAAAAAAAAAAAAAGCAACAACAACAAACAACAACAAAATGTCCACGTTGACTTTATCCATAATTATACCTGAAAAGCGAAAAGTTCTCCTCTGATGAGGGAGATGGCATCGTACGTCTTCTTGCATCTTACGTCAGGGACCATGGTGGTAGGACCGGGATTGGGGCCGGGCTTTGGTCCAGGCTTTGGCTTCTTTGTCGTCGGTCTAACTGGGGGTGTTCTACCACCTGTTATCATGTTTGAAAGGGTTTCACAGAGTAAGAAAAGGTTGTTGTTTTTTAACATACACACTTAGAATGAAAGGTTCAATTTAGCACCCTAAATGCAACACTGGCAGCACCTTTTGGGGTATAATCTTGCACCCTACTTTAAAAAAGGTACAAAGATGCGCCCTTTGAACTTGTTTGCACCCGGAAATGCCCCTCTGTACATTTAAGGTGCAACTATGCACCTTTAAGGGTGCAGAAATTTATGCATTCAAAAGGGTGCAAATTTGCACCTTCCCGAAAGGGTACAACTGTGCACGCTTGAGGGTGCATAATGTAGCTCACTGCACTTAATGGTGCATAATGCTTCTTTGGGTGCAAAACTGTGCCCATAAAGGAGCTTCCAGTGTTGCATTTGAAGGGTGCAAAATTGAACATTTTTTCTTAGTCTAAGAGAAAAGAATGTGGGAAGCCTTGTCAAGCTTCCCACATTCCTTTAGCATGCATTATGAGTAATCGTGCTTTTTGTAAATAATGTTGATGACGTAGTATCAAAAGTACAATAACGCAGTCTTGAATTTGAAATGCTAAATCAAATAATTATGAAATATTTAGTTATACTATAGCAGAAGAATTGTCCTAGAGGTTGGGGTCCTTTTTAACAATGTTTCATGCAACGAAAACTATTCATGCTCAGGCACATTTTACGAATATCTGGCACATTTGGGCTAATCCAAGGATTCCTTTGAGTTTCAACATGAAAAAAAATTATTGGTCAAGGGAACATTTTATGGAAATGGAAGGGGCTAAATCAAATTTGCCGACTGGTTTTTAATAGTTTTGCAGACAGGTTTACAGAACAAGAATAACGGCGAAACCGATGAGCACCCGTGTAAGAATGGAGGCATCGTTAGACACTTTTTGATAGTGGTGCATAACGTGGATATTGAGGAGGCACCGGCATGATCCGGCATCAGTTGGGGGGGGGGGGGGGAGGGCAACGTCTTTAATACCTTTTGAATAAAATGCGAATGACTAAAATGATCTTAATATGGGGGAAGCGCAAAAAGAGTCCCTATCGTCTGATTTTGCACTGATTTTGCACTTCCCCGCCGTTTCCTTTTCTCTTCCCTCGTTTATTGCCATTCATTCATGTTCATAATGCTCCGAGCCTCTCGTAGCTACCCCACTGTTTTGGAGGCTCACCATAAAGTTTCTGGATTCCTAGCTGGTCATCGTATGGAAGTCTGAAGTTCTGGATGTAGCCTGCGTAGAAGGGGGCCATGAGGGCGCTCGAGTCGGTAGAGTGACCCAAACCAAGACTGTGGCCTATCTCATGAGCAGCTACTTGGAACAGGTTTGTACCTAGATAAGGAAGGTATTTAAAAATATTTTATTATTGCTTAAGCTGTATGAGCTGACCTTCAACTGAACAATAGCACAAAACAAACAGAAAATGTTCCTTTCCCTCTTTGGGATACTTGGTATCAGATATAGACATGATAGAGTAGGTTCAGTATGGTCATGCTCATCACGGAATGGAAACAATAAAACATGACTTGTATCGGTCAGTATGTTGCGAATTGGGACAGTCATTTGCAGAAAGATATATATCAATCAATCATAAGCTGTTTAGAAAGCTGCTTAGAAATATTCATGTAAAAGTGCGAGCAGTCCCTTGAAATTTAACTAAATGTATTTTTCCCTCTGTCTGATAAGAGAGTTTTCTTGTTAAGACCCATTTTCTCCTCGCATAATAAACTCGTACCCTGGAATGATCCAATCGTGAAGGTCTCCGCGTCATCAAAGTGCACATCACCATCTAAGTCTCCCCATCCACTCTGCGGAGGGAAGGCATGAGCCAGTGTGAAGCCTGGTCCATCGAAGGGGAACTGATCACCGTGATCGCCTGCGCCGAATTTGAGGTAGATATCGGCCCGACCGTTGCCTGAGACCTCCGTGAACTTGAGCGGGGTGACGTCCTCCCATACCTTGAAGGCTCTACGTATCTCATCGTCGGTCTCCTGTCCCCGAAGCCCTCTTGGTGCATTGAGGATTCTGAGGTTGTATAATGGATAAAGGGAGGAGAAGTTACTTGCTAGCGTATATTTACGACGACTGCAACAATTTATCACCGATAAGAGCAGCAGAGAAGAAAGAGAAGGTGCAGAGGTGGGCGGAAACAGTTCCTCTTCCCTCTGGATACTGAGAGATAGAGAAGAGTGTCACATCGATATTAAAATTTCGTTTCACCTTTTCTCCTCCCCCACATCTGGGAGGGCAACTAGGCGGGGATCCCCCAAATATTTTCCCAGGAATCCCTCTCTGATCACATATCCAAAAGCTCAAACGTCTGTACCCCCCCTCCGAATATTACGATAGGTCCCCCCCCCCCCCGAAAACTGGTGGGGGTGGGGTCTCACTGGAAGATAGTCAATACATCCCGCTGATCCAGTTTGCTACTTACCGAAATGTTAAATTAGGATTCTCCCACTTTCCTCCCGTGTGTGCATACCGCCTCATCCTACCCCCAAGGGCATGGCCCTCTGCATCCTGGCCCGTCGGGTCGGGTACCCCACACCTCGGCTGGCTCATCTTGGCTTTGGTAGCTGCATCAATGCGGCCAGTCAGGGAGACGTTCATATACCTCTGCATGTTCCGCACACTTGACGCCATATCTGTATGGCTGATCAGTGACATACGGGTGTTGGGGTCGTTGGACATAGCGAGGCCCTGGTACTTGCTCATGTAGTTCTGGTATACAAGAAATAATATTTAAAAAATAAATGTTTTGAATGGTAAATTATACCTACTGGAAGGAAAGCTCAAGAAGATTAAAAATTGGACATTAAGACTGGACCTTGAAACTACGTTGTTTCACCCTGATAGGCCTAAATTAATGTCAGTTCTCACTGTAGGAGTTTTAAGGTTAACATTGCTAAGCATGAGTAGTTCCATTCAACTTGACTGGTTTGTAATCCTTTTCAGGTAGGTTCTTGAAACGCAATTCTGCATTTAGAGAATAATTGCACCTTGATCTGTATGATTCAAAATGGTAAATACATGTAAATTACGAAATTTAATGAACGCTCCTGCCTGGACGTTTTTCTTGTGTGATAAAAAGACACGTTCGCATTTTGAATAGCGTACTGGAGGGCTTATAAAGTTTAATACGTTGAAAAATATTATCATATAAAGTAACATGAGTTTCATTTCATTTAAGCCACATGACATGATTAATTGTTGTTTTTTAGATTATCCTATTCAGGAAACAAGCCAGGTATTGTTTGTTTTCATTGGGTGGAAGTTTACAAGCAGCGCCTTCCTTTGAACATAAATGCATGGAAGGCAAGATTTATAAGTGAATATCCAAAGCGCCTTTGTCATTTTTACCTCACAAATTCAGTTATGTTTAAAGGCCTACACCGATCAAGACATTTTGAAACACATACTTCAGTGACATCACAGGATTATTTTGATACAAGTTTAGTTGCAAGCATTTGTGCAAACGTTTGATAAAACAATGACATATGTACATCCTAAATTCAAAACATAATAAAGATTAAGAGTGAGTGTCAAAAAGAGGGTTTTTTTTTTCTTTTCTTAAAAGCCAACCGATATCTTTTAGCATGTTTAGAAGTGATGGATAAGGACGGAAAAAGGACATGTGCCCCCCCCCCTAAAAAAAGGTGACTTTTTTCTCACTCTCCCTTTGTCCTCTTTTCTGTTCAAATGGTGACGAAGAACTATTTAATTCTTATCAACTTTACGTAATGATATTTTGTACATAGCACTATTTAGACCGGGGTATTCGAGTCACTTACTTTGCCTGAATATCATATGGAGTGTGATCCTTCATTATAGATCCCCTTGATTTTATATTTTCACGTTGATTTTTCTTCATTTGTCGTAAATGACATCATTTTTTTCCATTTATTTATTTATCTTTATTATCATTTTTTTTACATTTTCATTTTGCACATCTTTTACATTCTGGGTCATTTAGTATTATCATGTATTACGAGTACCTTCTTATAGTTTAGTGTATTGTATATACAGTTAATAGGCCTATATCTCTCTTCATATTTTTGATTTTCATGTGTTTAATTCCAGCGAGACAGAGATAGAAAACAGCCATGTTACTGATCATATCATCCTGGTGAATATGTTTAATAGATAAACTAATAAATAAATAAGTAAATTAACTAAATAAGAAACAAACAAAAAATAAAATAAGGATACTATTCTTTCTCTTTCCCATGATTCCTACTTTCGGACATACTAGGAAATGAAGGTCCATGCTGGTTAAAAACCAAAATCGGTTCTTTGCTCAAAAGCTGTGGTGTACCCAGCCTTTGATAACAATGACAATCACTATCTCGTCAAGGCATATCAAAATACATCTACGAGGTAGAGTGCATCCCGCGATGACTCATATGAAGTAATCATGAACTTCAGGACATCAGGACCAGACAAAATAAATAGAGCACGTGTAACGTGAGAGGGAAGACAAATCAGGAAGACAGATGGAGAGAAAGAGAGAGAGAGAGAGAGAGAGAGAGAGGGGGGGTAGGGGAGAAAAGATACTGTAACTTGAGGGGGAAGAGATAGAAAGTACAAAATTATTGTGCGCTTAATTTCTTATTTCGTTATCAATAATAATAATAATAATAATAATAATAATAATAATAAAACTCAAACAAATATTTCTATTTCAACGATCAGTATCCATAAATGCATATTTTGCAAGAAAGGATGATAGTAAAATTTCAAGGGCAGAAAATGGGGCGGGTTACTCCCGTTTAAGGAAACTAATCGAGACAAAACAAAACTTGTAGTATAGATCGACGGTTTGCGGAACCGCCCTCAACAACCCAAGTACGTCCCCTTTTCCCCGTTTGAGGTGCATGTTATATATCGAATCTCGCCCCTCCCTCCTTGTTTATCAATTCTGGTTACGCCACTGCTTGTGATCGAGCTTGGCAAAATCGTATACATACATAATGTGCAATGCAAACCACACTATTATTTTTATGGACTCATGCTCTGGGTGTTTGTTGTTTAATCTATCCAGGCAACAGGCCATACCTGATCATTACCCATGGGAACTTTGCATTATCCAGTTAAAACATCCTGCTGAAATAAGGCAAAACTTTATTTTTGTCATTTCCAGTACACGGTCACGTACAAGGCCGTTAAATTTAGGAGGCTGAATGGCACGGTTTAAGAAGGGTTCAAAAATAGTGTATAAACACGTCATTGCCTGTATGCAAGGGTCAGATGGAAGTCCCTTCCCAATGCACTTTTTGATGAATGTTCTGAACTAGATTGGCAAAAGTCGTTATGAGGTAAATTTTATTAATCCCCGGACGAAGAAAAGGAAGGGAACACGTCCCTTGGAAAAACTACAAGGAGTCGTTTTCCCACAATCTCACTCCGATAAAGTGAGAAATTGCAAATGGGTTGTAAGGCCGAATGCGAAGTTTCAGTACTCCAAAAATGGAGTTAGTATTTTTGCTCTGTCGCTGGGCAGTATATGCTCCCACGAACATTATTCTCCTCCTCCTCCTCCTCCTCCTCCTCCTCCTCCTCCTCCTCCTCCTCCTCCTCCTCCTCCTCCTCCTCCTCCTCCTCCCCCTCCCCCTCCTCCTTCCCTACTTCTCCCCTACTTCTCCTCCTCCTCCCCCTCCTTCTCCTCCCTGCTTCATGATCTTCTTTTTCTGCCATTTATTCTTCCTTTTTCTTTTGCTTTCGTTTTTCTCTTTCTCTTCTTCGTCTTCTTCTACTATTTATACTTTTTCTCTCCCTCTTCTTCCTCCTCTCCTTCATCATACTCTTTCTCCTCCTCCTCCTTCTCATCCTCCTTCTTATTCATCCTCTCTTTTCCCCCTTTTCTTTGTTTCCTCTCCATAATATCATATTTCACTCTGAAATATTTCTTTTCTGTCATTTCTGTCAAAGTTTATACTTCTATCAGAGTCTGTAGTGTACATATCAGCAACACAGTGGTGGTTCTCGCCATTTTGCGGTGGCCGACATACATAGAATCAGGAGACCTGGAAGAACTTTCTGAAACCGAGGCATGCAGAAAGCAACAATTTTTTGTCAAATCAGGGGATTGTGCCTATCCCTTACGGTGGTCCAGTTTCAAGAGCGTCTATCCAATTTAACATTCAACTATTGTATTATCATGTATATGAGCAAAAAATTAATATTATTGTTGACAGAAATGGTTACACTACTCCATCCTTATGTTGATCATGTTGATGTCGGTATACATTCAGAAAATACCTGTGTTGCTCTCATAGACCCCGAAACGCTGACAGATGACAAATGATGGGGGGGGGGGGGGGAGGGCAGAGATTTGTAATCGAACAATTCCCCCCCCCCCCCCCCCAATCCATTGTCTCTCTCACGGTTCCGGCGCCTATGGTCATGATGGCTACACTCCCGTTGATGATTTTAGCACAAATCACTGATGTTTTGAGCCACGTACGCCTGCCTAATGGAAGAGGATGGTTATTGGTTCCTATATGAAATCTATGGGAATCTTTACAGGATTCAGTAGTCAAGTAACCATTGATTGATTTTATGGTCAATATTCATATTTTTGCCTTCATTAGTTTGACGTAATGAACGAATACAACAGTTTTTCGCTCAACCTTCGCAAAGCATAACCGTCATAATCATGACATGAACTGGTGAATATGGCACATGGTGTGAATGACTGGTCACGAGTCGGCTGTATGACCAAGGAGGTACCATAAACCTCCTTGGTATGACAAATGATCATGTGCTTCAAAAAGGGGCGGATCCATAAATTTTAAAGAAAGGTGGCACAAAACAACCCATGCAAACAACGAACAAGTAAAAAATAGAACAAAGTACAAAAAAATTATCAGATTGGACATATGGACCTAAAATTTGAAAGGGAGTAATGTATGTGTGTGTGGGGGGGGGGGGGGGGGGGAGGGTTACACGCAGTACATTCCCAAGCTCTATAGATTTGACTCTCCCGTAATATAATTATTACACGTCGTTTAAAAGACTGGAAATTCAGAAAAATCTTGAAAATATTTCGGTTTATTGTGAGATGAAAGAACTTTAAAAATTTAGCGTTATATGACTTGACAGGAAATATCTATCTGTACATGAATTGTGCTTGAACTCTTGACCTACCATTGTTGTCTTAACGCACCTCAAATCTAAGGAAATGGTTTGAGTATGATAGCTTCCATGCAGGTCGATGATGCAAACAAATTATATAAAAGTATGGATTTGAAGCGAATTATTGAAAAGCTCTATAAATGGATGTAGATACCTTTCAATAATGCAACATTTTGATACTCGTGACAAAATGACATTTGTGCGAATCTTCGCTGTAAAAACTTTTAGAACATGCACTATGGCAATGTACCTATGTTCA
>CM057154.1:29445487-29583413 GCA_029962745.1 Echinometra lucunter | reverse complement strand
ATTGTTATGTGATAATAAGACCAATTTCACATTTTCTATAATTTATCAATACTTAATCAGTACTTCTACAGGAAGTGAAACAGGAAGTTAAATGTTTACAAACTTCACTCTTCTTCAGAAAATATTACTCATACATCTTCCAACTAAAACTATCACGCACTGGTCACTTTATGGTCTTCTTATCCACTACATCACTCCTTCCAGATAACTGACCCACTCCCCCAATACTGAGTAAAAGTTATGACGTACATTAGGCCTTTGGTCAAGAGCTCAAGGTTGACCAACTCCCAGTAGAGGGTTTACCCATTATAAAAGGGATTCACTTCAGGACTCCAACCAGAGATAGAGAGACAGAGACAGAGAGAACCAGAATACTTCAGAATACTTCAGACTACATCAGAGTACAGTCACCATCAGACTTACTCTTAGACTTCTGTTTGTAATTCTTATGTTCGAGTTATACATCACCTAAATAAATGTTACACGTTATCCTTTAACTTTGAGTATTCGTGTCTTCAATGTACATGTTCTCTGTTGCTGGATGGTTGAACTAAACACTGAAATCCGATCCCTACACGACATGGTGGAGAACCCGTTTTCAATTTAATCCAGCTAAGGACAACCCGGTTTTGACCAGCTTAAGTACAGACAGTGTTGATAATTGATATCATCATGGCGAGATTATTTGACGAGAGATTGAGGATAGCTCTCATTTGAGCACTCTAACGAACACACCTTCTCCTGAACTGCGACTCCTGAATTTTTACATTATATTATCTTGATCTGATCGACTACTAAACCATACATGATGACAACGAAGACAACGAAGACAACATGACAGACGGAAGAAGAAACAGACTGACGAACAAACACATTGCAACGAAGACGACGACGAGGAGGACAGCGATGAAAGCAGAGACAACATGAAGGACAACGACTACGACAACAGGGACAATTAAGAGACCTACAGATCGAGCTGAGATCCACAACAACAAACTTTGACATCTAATTTCATCCCAAGAATGACCAGATGGAGGATCATGACAGATTGACGAAATTATTGACATTAAGTCTGGAAGACAGACTTTTGAGAGGACTGCTTCTATTCTACTAAGTTTTTTGTTGTGTGTGTGTGTTTAATTATCTATGTCTTTTGATGTTTTCACTAATTTTCCAGACTTTTTTTGTGATTTGGATGGCTGCTGTAAGTCAAACCAATTTTCTTAATTAACCAATTTTCTCTTTGCTTAATTTACTACTAGTATTTTTATTCTGAATTGATATTTTCATTCAAGAGTTTGCTTAGATAGTTTTTTTGTTAGTGTATTACTGTAAGAATATAGTATAAGCGATTGATTGATGTATCCATGCGTTGTTATTACTGGTTTGATAAGCCCCTCTATTACCGCTGACAATTAATTTTTAAAGGAATAAAACAATGAATATTTCACCCCAATTAAAGGCTACCAACAAAAACAAGACTGAACTATTTCATTTCTCATATTTTTTCTCAAAAATCTAAGATTTGTAATCATTGAACATCGCACATGTATCCAAAAGTTCCTAGAAAAGTATTAAAGGCATATTGATCAAGTGACGTAAGCGTGAAATCCCCTATGGGAAACTTTAAATGCATTCATGGAAATGATGCTAACACGCAAAAGCTTGATTGGAATTATGTTGCGTATGTTTCACCCGCAATGCTGAACAATCACATTATGATATAATCAAAATAGATACTACAAAGCAATAATTTATGTATTTCAGTCTAAACTTTATAATGTCATAATACGGTTAACATGTAAAGCAAAGCAATTTTCCAGTTTGAATTATACTGGACTACACTATAATGTGTCAAGGAATACCAATAAAGGCATTGTGTGCTCCAATGTTAGAGTATTTCAACGCTCTGTGTATAGCATGAATAAAAATCAAGTTTGAAAGTACTTGAAAAACCGTCAGAGAGACGTTATCCGAGCAAATTGGAGTAAAATTCATATAGGATGATTTGGGGTTAGTGCGAAATTCTATGTTTTATATGCTTCAGAGGAGGAAGTACAAACTGATTTAAATTTTGGCATAGATGCACATCTCCCTATGATGAGAATGCCCGCAGCTCGAAACTGATTGATTTATATGATGTTATTGTGAAGTAAGGCAACTATTTTGATCACATCATAATTTGTTATACTACCCCAACTTCAATTCGTCAAAGTTATAATTCATCTTGCCATAGTTCAAGGAGGTAAACAATAGCCGGAAACTACCAACAGTATGTTTCAGTTTTGGATTTATTGTTTACCCCAACTTCAGTTTTATTGCTTTCTATAATGACTTTCAAATGATGCTGATTTGGTATTGTATTGCAGGATTTCTGTATAACTTCATGGTATTAGTAACTCATTAATCTTCAAAGTATAATGAAGAATAGTTGAAATGTCGTTATTTCTTAAAGCGACTAGTAAGTTTGGTTTAAGTTACAATTATTATCTTCATTAACAGATCAAAGTGAATTTAGAAGTTAGATTGATATTTGTTTGGAATAGATTTTGATTGAATATTCTTTAAAATCCTTTTTCTTCTTTTCTTTCTGATTTTCTTTCTTTTTCTCCTCTTCTTATGTTGTAAAAATATTGTTTGAGATAAAGTTTTGATAATTTGATGTATTGTGTGGTAAACGAGTTTGTTAGGATATAATAGATAGTAGAATAGAATGTTGCTTATCTTATACAGTGAATTTCTATCTTTTTCTGTTGATTATCCATTTAAGTTGATTGAGAAGTAATTTACTTTGAACAAATGAGGGAAAGCCACATTTTCTAACAAAAGGGGATGTTATGTGATAATAAGACCAATTTCACATTTTCTATAATTTATCAATACTTAATCAGTACTTCTACAGGAAGTGAAACAGGAAGTTAAATGTTTACAAACTTCACTCTTCTTCAGAAAGTATTACTCATACATCTTCCAACTAAAACTATCACGTACTGGTCACTTTATGGTCTTCTTATCCACTACATCACTCCTTCCAGATAACTGACCCACTCCCCCAATACTGAGTAAAAGTTATGACGTACATTAGGCCTTTGGTCAAGAGCTCAAGGTTGACCAACTCCCAGTAGAGGGTTTACCCATTATAAAAGGGGTTCACTTCAGGACTCCAACCAGAGATAGAGAGACAGAGACAGAGAGAACCAGAATACTTCAGAATACTTCAGACTACATCAGAGTACAGTCACCATCAGACTTACTCTTAGACTTCTGTTTGTAATTCTTATGTTCGAGTTATACATCACCTAAATAAATGTTACACGTTATCCTTTAACTTTGAGTATTCGTGTCTTCAATGTACATGTTCTCTGTTGCTGGATGGTTGAACTAAACACTGAAATCCGATCCCTACACGACACTATGTTCAAACATTTTGGAATGAACTTATAATCCTATTGCCTATGTTCGATTTTTTTTTGTTATGAAAAGACAGTTATTGTTTTTTTTTTTTAAGAAAAACACCCAAACAACACAATAATAAATCATATACTACTCATATAGCAAAGCGATATATTATGTGTAAACAACCTGAACAAGAAAAATAAACCGACCACCGAATGTTTTAAAAGGATGTTATTTACTTTTTTTAAATGAAAGATATCTTGCTAGTCGAAAAGGCAAACTCTCGTTTCATTAAAAGTGGAATTGTTTACTGCCATTCTTCAATACTCATTAGTTTTATCCATTCTCTGTACTACTTTGTAATAGAACTTGAAACGTTTCGTATTGATTATGTGGCACTATATACATATAATTATGCATGCATTAACAGCGTACACTGTATCAGATATGGCAAGGACATTATTTGTATCATTATGTTAAATATGTTATGTTAAAAGTATGTATCGATAAAACATGACTCAAATGTAATAAAATTGAGCGAATCCTCCCCCCCCCCCCCATGGTACTTATTTACTTATTTACATATTGTACGGCTGAAAATTGAAGAAAAGGCAAAATTGCGAAGCTGAAAAAAGACCACATTATGATTATTTGTCATTTATCATATTGAGGGTTGGAAGCAGTCATTTCGTACATTGACTATAAAAGATCAATAACACTGTTTATCCAAAAATGTTAAGTCGTTGAAATAGAAATTCAACAAGGAAGTGAATGGAGAAATTTAATTGGTTTGTTCAAAGAGCACTTATGAAACGAAAGGGGAAGCATTTTCGCCACCCACAGACGTAATCTGAGAGTGGAAACACAAGGGAAACCAGAAGGAAATTAAAAGTAAAAATATTGTATGGCTCATAGTATGTTCATATTCTGTTATTTGTGAAATATCATGAGATAGTTCAAACACACTACTCAATTTCAATATTTTCACTAATCAGCTCATTTTCCAATTACAAAATTACCTGTCATAAAATGAAGTCTGGTAAACGGATACTGTCTTATAATAGTCATGTATACGTATCCGTTTGCCTGAAGCTGTTACATATAATGCCAGCATAACTGATCAGTGGTGTCAAATAAAGGGGGATGTCCTGCTGAATTGCATCCAGTCATTAAAACCACTGATAGAGGCCGGATGTTGACGGTTGCCGGTGGGAGGGGTGATGATGAGACAGGACAGTTACAACCTGTCCATTTCTTAATTGGTTATGTAACAAGGTGGATTGTAGAGAAACGCGCCTTTCAGTTTTGGCAAATCATGCTTACTAGTTACTACTAAGCCATTATTATATATATTTTCTTGTTTTACCATATATTCTTTAGTCTTCAGGGGAAAAAAGGTTAATGTTTCACATTCACTTAATTCCAGGGGCGGACTGGGGAGTTGGGGGAATTTCCAGGGAATTTTCTCATGGGCAGCTCGATGCCTTGGTTGGAGAGCCGGTTTTACAACTGCTCTAGCAAAGTGATGCAAATCTAAATAATGAACCGATCTTTCATCTTATAAATTATTTCTAAAATTAAACTGGGTAGACATTTTAGTCTCTCGTGTTAAAAATACTACATGTTTTATGTTTCTCCTTTTTGATTCCATATAGACTCAATAGAAGAATGTTTCATTTTCAGTATAAGATTTTCCTTCTATTTTCATATGAAATCATTCAACATTAAAGCAGCGTCTACATTAAGGTCCGTGAATAAAGACACATTTTTATTCTTTTTTCGAAGAGAACGCATCCGGCTTGCTCGATTTGCAAAATAAAATAAGAATTCTTCTTGACGAACACATGTATCTATATTTGGGAAGTTGAGATAAGGTTTCCGTGTTTCGTCATTGACCCTATATAACTGAATTCTCCATTTTCTGTTGTTTCCTTTTCCTTCTCCTCCTTCTTCTCCTCCTCCTCCTCTTCCTCTTCTTCTTCTTCTTCTTCTGAATAACAGAAGAGTACATTCCCGACTGTTACTTTCTAGTATCTTATGATAATGAAGATACCATTTTCCTGGAATACGGAGTTTTCATTTAAAAAATTATTATGCACGTATTTTCATGGAAAATATATGTTTTTTCCGAGCTGAATGGGTAACGACTGGTTTGTACATTAGTCTTATAATCATTTAATGCTGTCAAGAGTTTCAAATACTGGGATAGAATGACTGTGAGCATGCTTATGATTTGGTCCCTACAAACAAACTAATCAAATTTGATTAGGATCCAAATCAACGGGCACCGGGGACTAAATAGTTTCTATTCAAATGTTGAATAAATTCTAATCCTTATTTAAAAATTCTATTCCTTTTTCATGAAATTTAATTCAGTTCTGAGCAGAATCTCGAATCCAATAAAAGATCAAGAGAATCTATTCGAAATTTGAAAAGAAACAAATAAGTCCCCAGTTGATTTGGATCTTAATCAGATTTGATTAGTTTGTTTTTAGAGTACAAACAGTGACATGTCAGGTCTGTCATCGTGATATACATTCAGCCATCGACATAAAAATGATTCTTGGATAAATAATATTTCGGATGAGAAATATGACAGAGTAGAGGCGTAGGAGCATGTGTGTGCATGTAGATGATGGTGCGTTGCGAGACAAAGAGAGGAAAAATAAAAATATACATCATGATATATTATAGAGAGAGGGAGATATCTATAAAAAAAAAAATAAAAAAAAAGGGAAAATGTGTAGAGAAAGAGAGGGAGAGAGGATGAGAATGAGGGAGAAAAAAGGAGAGGGACTGAGAAAAGGGTGAAGAACGGAAGGGAGGGTGAGAGGAGGGCAAGGGAGGGAGGGAGAGGGAGAAAGAGAGAGAGAGAGAGGAAGAGAGAGACAGGCAGAGAGAGAGAGAGAGAGAGAGATGGCGTGAGAGAAAGGAGACTATCATTTATGAGAGAGAGGAACGCCTTCCATCACGCCATGTATAGTAAGGAAGTCCGTTGGATTTTGATGTAATCCGTCCTGTGCAAATCATCGACAATGTCCAAATAAAGTAAAGTGAGAGGGATTACTAATGTAAAAAATAGCAATGATGTGATCACATTTATGATGTCGTAATTGAGGAGGAAGGATATGAGAGCATGAAAGTTATGCAGCAGACAACTAAATCCACTGAAAAATATTACTGTCTATACAAAAGCAATTCGGATGTAGCAAAAGCTTTTTCAAAGAAGTAAAAATATACTTTGAAAACTGACGTAATAATGATAAAACTCAAGGAAACAAACTACATGTACATTGCATATAGAGCCTTTTAACTTAAGGGAATGTGTTTTCATGCATCACTTTCAGGACTCTTGATGGAAAACTCAAATTTGAGATATTCCTTCTTTTTTTTCTTCTTCTTTTTTTTTTTTTTACTCAGTCTCAACTTCGATCGATAAAACCCCCTGTTCTCCTTCAAACTTGACAAATTTAATCTGTTTTGTCGCTGATCTTTGGATCATTACAGTTCTACAAAGCTTATGCATGATCATGATCATAGCCAATGGAATGATAAGGTACAGTGGCGTATCCATATAACATGACTTCAGAAGGGATACAAAATTATGAGTTCACTATGATCATGATGATTTATACAGCTTAGCAATGAAAAGGAGGCTTCTAAGGGACTTGTTTTTTGCGTAAAAGGGGGTGCATGTTTGTTTATTTGTATTGCCAGAAACAGGGGAGGACTGGCCGGGAGAGGAGTCCCGAATGGGCCGCACGATATTTTGTGTAGTGGGCCGGTTGCATTATGGTCTGAGGGTCGGTTAGTAGGCCGGTCATATGAAAATTACCCAGCAGAACTTCAGTCTCAATCCGCCCTCGGTAATAAAACTGCATGGGAACAATTGCCCCTTGCTCCTGCCCCTCTTTTCAATACGCTGTTGGTGAAGGGATATTAGATTTACCACATTCATATATTCGTCATCGATGACTTGAAGTCTCTAGACCCCTGTGATGACGTAGACAGGAGTCGGTGAAGGGGTCCACAAAGCCTCTAGTTGGGGGAAACGTTGTCATGGTTCCGACTTATATGTCAATTGAACCAGTGCAAGCACTGACCCCCTATATTAGTAACATTGGAAATCGCCTCAAGGGTGTCTGATCTCGACCTTCTTAGTTCTCTAGGTTTGGAATGACAAGTTGTACTCGTAACGGAAAACTGTGATACATGTATTGCTATTTGAATCATTTTAATGGACTTTATTTATTGCATTGCTCGATCAGGATATGGATAATTATGTAATCTTAAAGTGGTCGTTGAAATTGTGACTGTGACCCACTTTGTACGAGGCCTTACCATGCACCACTCACCAGCTCGTATAACCGAGAAGCTTGGAGATAATTTCTTTACAGTAGTAATTTTTTCAGTCTTTTTTCACAAAATATTCGTACGGATTCTACTTAGGCTTGATTCAAACGTTACTTGTTTTAAAATCAAATGTTTGTATACAAAATTAATATTAATGTTTTTGCAAACTTGATTTTAAAAAGGAGCTAGCAATTCAGCTGCCCTTCAATATGCTAACCTTTCTGCCCAATCCCTTTCCCCATCACAATCTTGAACTTTAATCAAAATTACATGTAGGCTACGTAAAAGTCTCATTACAAAGAACAAAGAGATATGGCTTAAAGTAGTTTTGTTTTATTGATTTCATTCAGATCAGAAAAAAATAAATCTATCGAGGACTATGCATGCAAGAACGAATTTATTACATGGTTGGTATCAAAAAGATCAAAATAATGAAAAGAGAAAGACTGCCATGAAGAACCTGATACGAAACCCAACTTTACCCATCAATATTATCAATCAGTCAACATTTTTGCAGTTTTGAAATGAGACTATATATTTAGCCACCAAATCCTGGCAATATGACCTTTCCCGTCTGTCTAAGAAATGACGAAAGCAATTAATTAAAGAGAGGATTGATAAATGGCCATCCATTATGTTGATCACTTTCGACCTTGCTACAATAGTTTAAAATTGTCATTCGATTGTCCTGAGCTCCATCATCTCAAACGTTATGGAAGAGGAAGAAACTTCCTTTTTATGATGCTTTTTTCATGATCACATTTGATTGCTATGTTTAGACAAGTTTATTCGATGAGATATTGCTGGGGAAAGCAGAGTTTCCTTTATAGGAAGCACATACATAGTATGTCCGACCTGGTGAGAATATCCAATCAGTTGATATACTTACCAGAGCAGCTTCCAAATCTTCTCTTGAGTCTGCCACCCCTCCTCCATATCCCTGGCCACTGACCACGGTACAACTGACGGCAACCACCAGTGCAATGCCGACACAGTCCATCATCATGTTGAAACTCAGAAAATGTACAAAATACTTCTTTCAAGTTCAGGAGCAAAGAAAATGACCGCGAGACAATTTGGTAGAGTTATGAATGAATGAAAACCCGTTTGGCTTCTTTCAGCATGTACACGGAATGAAAAGAATTCTGGAATGCTCGTACCGTAAGTGAAATTTGAGACCTAATTACTTCATTCAGGACCTAAAAGTTTTCCTGCTGTATTTAGGCGGACACAAAAATTGCTCTTCAAATCAGCTACACTTCAGACGTATCAATGAAGTGGAAGATCTAGGTTACAGCGCTACTGGTTCGATTATAGTTGTTTGGGCGCTGAGATTCAGACACGTTAACGGGGTGCGTGGGACATCAGACTCCATACTTTGAGAGGGACATCAGCCTTTCCATTCAGGCACAATTTTCTTTTACTGACTTTGTTGTAAAAGTCGTTGCCAATTAAAAAAATGAGAAATCGAAATTCTAGGATAAATCTGGCATGTTCACAATTTTTAAAGTAATCTTTTAAGTATAGGTAATGTCAGACAGGCTTAGAGAAAAACAGGCAGCCCAGTCAAGTAACAATTATTTTCAGTAATACTTAATAAAAGGTCTCGTCGTCCGAAACTATTCGACAGTAACAAGTGCAAGTGATTCCCTGCCGAGTCAGGCTGAGCCCCTCTTCATATAGGGAATACTCTCAAACAAGGAAGCATCGAAATACAAGTCTCGGGTAACAAAAGGTGTTGGGGATACCCTCAGCTATCAAAGGGCAAAGGTGACGGGGATGAGTCACAGCAGCGGAATTCAGTGGAAGTCTGGTCGAGGAGGTATCCCCGGGAAAACCTCAATTTGGTCAAGAAAAAAAAAACGATCCTGGAGACACTATTGTGTTTAGCCTGTTTGGTTTTTCTGTGTATTATATTACATCACTCTAAACTGCTGTAGCGCCTTTCTCACTAAAATAACGTCACAGTCGTGAAAAAGAAATAAATTGGAAGTCTTCTATCAAAGATTGAAAAGCCATGAACAACTTTTGCGAAAATCAGGATCAAAACATACTGAATTACCACTGATTAATATCTTCTTCTTTTAAACATGCATGAATCTATAGCATGTTTAAAGAAAAGTGAATTATGATTAACACGTACTCTGGCTATCTCATACTGAGATTATTCGATTCTTTTAGTCGATTGACGACTCGCTATTCTAAAATACCATGTCATTGTCATTGCGGAAATCTTTTTACAATCCTTTCCGTTAACGTAGTCCACGTATTCAGCCCAACCTTAACCGGTTCTCTTTTAAACCGATTTCGACATGATTGAGCACAATTATGTCTCGTTCGTCTCCTCTCTAAAGTGTATCCATATCCCACTGCACCTTTACCACACTAAACTTTACTGACACTACATCATCAATGTTTTGGAATGGGATACAAGATTTGAGAATTAGCCAGAGTGGTTTGCTATTTTAGGATCCAATATAGCCATATGTTGGCATTCATCATCAGTTCGTGTCATTTCAGATAAATTCAAGGTGCCAGTTCTGTGCTAACTTATAACAGATCAAGGCTGGCTTGAATTTTGCTTCTCCATAATCACAAGAGAAGCGATATTCTGTGTAAACACAGTGCGTAAATATAAAGTATAAATAACTTTGACAGCTTCTGATTAAGATTCTCACCTGTGTGACCCTGAAATTAATGTCATAGGAAAGAGTTACTAACATTTCGTCTTCTTAATACCTTATTTATAATTTTAGCAACCACAGATGACTGAGCAGCAGGCTTTTCCAAAAAATATTGTCAAATCCTCTTGTACCAAGTTTAGGCTGAAGAAATGAATGTGAATCAAAGCCTTTATACATTTGTTATCAGGGGCGTAGCTACGGGGGGGGGGGGCTGGGGGCCCGTGCCCCCATAAATTTGGTGTGCCCCCAGGTGCCCCCCACAAAAATCAAGAGGTAGGAAAAGAAAAAAAAAAGAAAAATAAAGCCCAAGTATCTCACTATCAGCAGGCAAAAAAAAAAGGGTAAGCAATACCGAAATGGGCTAGAAAGGCAACAAAATGTAGACTTTTGTAAGTGCAGATTTCAAAATTTTCTTGCTCACAAGATATAAAAATATTTTTTCCCCTTCTTTTAAAACAGAAATATCGCGAACATAGGCCTACATTATTTTTTTCTCTCTCTCTTTTATTTAACATCAAAAGAAAATAAATGTCTGCTTGACACAGTGTATTTCAAAAAATAGAGAGCATGGACCAGCGAGATATATCCTATTTGGTAGAGTGGTGACCTAATATACCATTCAAAAAATTATAGGTCTAAACTGTATTTTGACGACAAAGTGGTTATTTTGGCTCACTCGCTTAATTCGCTCGCTCGCAAAATAGATAATATTATAAGTGTGTGGGTTTGTGTATGTGCCAAAAGGTAGGAAAAGAAAAAACAAATTGAAAAATAAAGCCCAAGTATCTCACTATCATCAGGCCAAAAAAAAAAAGGTAAAGCAATACCAAAATGGGCCAGAAAGGCAAAAAAAAAAAAAAAGAAAATGTAGACATTTGTAAGTGAGGATTTCAAATTTTTCTTGCTCGCTTCGCTCCCTCTTCATATTTAGAAGCAGAATGGTTTGAGACAGCATAGACCAGCGAGATATATTCTATTTGGTAGAGTGGTGACCAAATATATCATATGAAAAAAACTATAGGTCTAAACTGTATTTTGACGACAAAATAAAAAGTGGTTATTTTGGCTCGCTCGCAAAATAGGAAATGGGGGCGGAGGTGGTGTGTGTTGTGTGCGTGTTTGTATGTGCCAAAAATTATTTTGGGTGCCCTCTACAAAAATTTCAAGGCCGCCCCCCCCCCCCCCACTGACAAAATCCTAGCTACGCCACTGTTTGTTATTTCAGTTTGAAAGCTTTGTCGAGTTATTGATTTGATTGATAAGTGAGCTTTGGTTGAAAACACGTCTCAGATTCAAGAAAATGCCCATTCCATCAAAATTTATAATATTCCTTTTGTCATGATTACTTTGGCTCATCATCATCCCTCTTTTTACGGAAAGTTTGTTTATTGATTCATTCAAAATGGACACAGTTTATTTGTGTGCAGTCGTTTTTTTTTAATAGAAGTTCTGGTATCTGTTACAATGTCAATGGTGGTTATCAGTCCATGTATCAGTTTGTATCTACCCTGCATTTCCTAAAGTTTTGAGGTTAGGAACTCTTTGAGTCATTTTGATATTTGAGATGCACGTTACGCTAGTGAAATGGTGCAACTGACTAATAAACAGCAATTTTTTAGATATTGTAATCAGACTGTTTGAACGGAATCAAGATTATGCTGTGGAATAAAACAAGGTCCTATGAAAGGTCAAAGAAAATTAGATCATTTCAAATAAAGAACACAACTTAACACAAAGCAGAATCCAACCTTTAAAAGCCGGATTTAAGAATATGGGATTCACGTATGTCGCTTAGCCCAATTTTCATTGCATCAGCCGATACTGAAGGATTTGATAATCAGAAATGCTTTTCCAAAAAGTATGCTGCCAAGTCATCCGTTGGGGCACAGTTATGAATAAGGCATCATCAGACAGAATATAAATTACTCTTTTACCATGAAATTATGGCCAGATAGATTAATTAGAAGCTATCAAAGTTGGATATACTTTTTTGTTATGCACTGTTGGACACCCGGTAGAATGGGAAAAAAAGGTTATTTTGCTAGCAACATGATAAGAAATTAAAAGAAAAAACGAAGACAAACTTATAAGCAGATCGATAAATTGAGGAAAGAGGAGACGAGCCTGTGCGGGAGCAGTTTATGGAGAGCACAAGCCTCTTTTTTTATAATAAGAATAATTATCGATATCTAGAAGAGGGGTTCTGTTTCAATGTTTATTTTCTCCTGAAATAGGTTTTTCAAGTTCAATATACATGATGTATGGAGCATGCTCAATAAATTGTTGAGGCTCTTTCTTTTAACTTTAGGTAACAGCTCGTAAAAATTTTATACTCAACAATATAAAGAACGATTGCTATCATGTAATCAATTTCAAATCAGGTCTTACTAAGTTGTTCCAATCATTGCGGAAATGAGATTTGCTTGCTGCTTTAACCTTAAAAGACCCGGGCTATTTCTGGTCTAGTTATCCGGGGGGGGGGGGGCATTATGCCCCCCCCCCCATATCTCGGCCATGGATCACCAGATCGGCACGAAAATTGGCACGAGGGTAGAGAATGATGTAATCTACAAGCTATATGGTTAGATTTTATCAAATTGTTTTGCTTTATTTTATATGAATTAATTTATGCTAATTTATGCGAAAAATCATAGTTTTGGCTATATCTCACTGAATAAAGCTTTAGGAACAATGATTTTTGATAAAAATGTTTTTCATAACATTCGCATCGACTCCTTTACTAAAAAAAATGGGTTATCAATTTTTTTGTTATGTATTCTATTGTTTTACTAATTCCTTATGTATTTCTTTGTTTTTTTAAACGTCTTTGTGTGGGTGTGGGTGGGTGTGGGTGTGAGTGTGTGTGTGTATGTGAGAGTGTGTGTTTGATGTTTCTCACTATTTTAGAAAGAGTAATTATTCTTTCCTGACAGTATTTACATAATTTTGAAGTTTCTAATTTTGCCCATAGGTTTGTACACAGTCATATACAAAATAGTGAAATTTTAACGACTTGCGTTCGTAATCGTAATCTGACACCGGCACCGTAGGTCCGATCGACATAAATTTGGTATCAAAACGTGCAGGAAGGATCAAAGAAAAAAGTCCTCGAATCTCAGATCGATACATCTAGTCGTTGCGTGTACCGTCAAAAATTCAATATGGGGCCATTATGCCCCCCCCCCCGGTATATTAGGGTTAATAACTGAGTTAATGGAGATGACGGCATTATGACGATTTGATTTTCAATCTAGTCATGATCCTACTCCAGACGCCCATAATATTATAATTTATAATCCCTATCATACTGGCATTTTGTTTTCAGTTCCTTCCTAGTTATCACTCTTAATTCATATTCTGTTCATTGAGACTCGAGCTCTTTTTCCCTTCATGTCAACTTCATGTTGCCGTATTGATTCTACGCATCGATGTTTATATCATTGGCTCATAATTGCCGAGTCAATTAAAATCAAATTGAATAGTTTGAGCCCTCATCGTTCATCGTGTCATGTGATGTTGAGTCACTCCTGCTGGGGGGTAGGCCCTTTGCACTTTCGTTAAGAGTTCAGACTTGAACCATCACATAATAACTGTGGCGATTATTGATACCACAAGAATGCATTTTTCAAACCAAAATGAAGTACAGAATGATATTGTTTTCTCCAACCTTTGGATTTTATGGATTCAGGGTCGGAGGAAGGGGTCGATCTCGAGTCCCTCTATCTCGAGTAATTAGATTCTTTCAGAAGTATATAAGCGAAGTCACGGATTGTGGTTTTGTCATTTCGGATTGTTAAAGAAAACGAAATGTTTTATACTATTGCAAATCATGTGATACTAATAGCAGATCACATGTCACGGGGGAAGAGGAGGAGGGGGGGGGGTCAACAGGATAGGCCTTTACTCCTCGTTGTGTGTTTAAAAGTCTGCATACATGGGTGCTGGTGAACAAAATCGAAACAAACAAAACAAACCAACTAAAACGGGCATAGTGGTAATTAAAAACGATAAAAACCACTTTCAAAAATCAACATAAGGGAACTTGAATAGGCCTGTAATCGGTGGACTTTAGTAATCCGAACATGATGTGTATGGGCAGTACAATAGGCTTGAGATCTGCACTTCAGTTGATTTTTCGAAAGTAGTTTTTTATCTTAATAAAATAAGGTCGTCTGCTTTTCCTAGAAACATGAACATAGGCCTATCGTAGAAGGTGCGCTTTTCAGAAGTTTTATTAAAATGTAAAATCAAAATTTGTAAAATCAAAATTTAAGTCTAAATGCCGGAGTGCTTTTGAAAACTTCTTGAAAGCAGAGGAAACAGTTCTTAAACTAATTTGTTCTCCAGTGGCAGCATGTATACGAATGAAAAGGAACAAACAAGCAAAAACACTGGATGGTAAAATTCAGATGATCCAAGTAGGCGTCAACTTTTTGTGGCTCGTAATTTCCTTTGCATGCTCATTTTTCTTCATTTTTTTCTTTAGTTAGCTAGGGATGCCCTACCTCAATCTTTTCAGACTTAACCAGGGCCGTGCGCAGAACTTTTTCCTGAGGGGGCAAGACGTGTATAAATTTTCGAAGAAACTCGAAAGCGAAGGAGCGAAGCGACCGAGCTGATCACGAGGGCGCTTTTGCATTTTTAAAAGTGAAATTGAAGGATTTGGTGCAGTTTTTGGTAGATGTTATGAAAATTTTAATTAAAAAAAGATTGAGTTCTAAAAAATTTCGCCTCCCCCCCCCCCCCCCCCCCGGTGCGTACGGCCATGGACTTAACCATGTCTTCATCTTTTGAATCTATCCGTCTTTCTGTATCCCTCTTGCGTGAATGTGCGTCTCCCCCCCCCCCTCCCTCTCTCTCTCTCTCTCTGTATCCTCCCTCCCCTCTTTCTCCTGCTCCTGAATTTTCCTCTCATCCGAACCTCAACAGCGACTCCTCTCATACCGATTTCGTGGCATCACGACGTGATTGCCAGGTCAGCATTTTCCACGAAGGAAAAAGGTTCATGAACCTCGCACGATCTGCCATGTATGTATTTCAATTTGAACCCACCAGGTGTAGGGTCATAGATGGTGACATCCACTACGAATACTCATGATTCTGGAATGGTGGAGATGAATGGGTACCCGGGGCGGCGCCAGGGTATTCTGAAGGGGGAGGGGGGATGGGGAGACGACCCATAGGTGAGTTTACGTTTTAAATGAACACATGGGGGCATTATATATTCGCATGCCCAGCCTTCTCTTTCCCCATACTCGTCTTCCTCCTCTTTTTCTTTTTTCTTATCACTTGTAAAATCATAGGGGGAGGGGCGGTCTCCCCCTTGCCCCCCTGTAGCACCGCCCCTGATGGGTACAGAATGAATGACGATTGTTGATTCAACTGTTTACTATGTATGAGTCACCAATGTTTACGTCCGCGGTTTATAACGATTTGGAGGGAAGCATCATGAAAAATTGGAGTTGATGAATTGCCTCTTCATGACAGACATATCAAATTTTAGCATCAAGAATCACAAATTCTAGCCCAAATGTATTAAAAGTTAGATCTGTTTCATTCATAGGCAAGTAGTGGCATTAATGGATTTGTGAGATTAACAATTCTGACCCCCCCCCCCAAAGTATAAATATAAGAATTTATTATTCATATTAAGAAACAAAACAAAACATGCAAATGTAATATAAATAAATACAATATAAACATGTACAAAAATGTATAAATACATCCAGGAGGCTCAATGAGCGAGAAAAAAAAAAAGGGGGGGATATATAGGATTTCATTTCATGAAATAACCGAGTTATATATTTAAGTTCCACAATTAGGTTGTAAGGGAATACAACTTTTAAAAATTCATTACTATTATTATTATTATTATCATTATCATTATTATCATTATCATTATTATTATCATTATCATTATCATTATCATTATCATTATTAATATCATTATTATTATCATTATTATCATTATCATTATTATTATTATAATTATTATCATTATTATTATTATCATTATTATCATTATTATTATTATTATTATTAATATTATTATTATCATTGTCATTATTATTATTATTCTCACTATCGTTATTGTCATTATTATCATTATCGTTATTGTCATTATTATTATTATCATTATCATTATATTATCATCAATAGTTATTATCATTACCACCATTATTACTATTGTTGTTTGAAAGTTTATGATTATTATGAGTAGCAGTGTAATAAACAATTATAACAAAAACAAGAAACAAAAGAAACAAAAACAAAACAAATCGCCTTGCTGAGTTGTTTTGGAATGTGTTTCAGATAGTAAGATCTACAAATTGGGGGAAATCTTTCAGCCATTTCTCAAGTAAGATACATTTATGCATGTCTATTTGTTTGTTTATTTTCAAGTACTGGATGAATCGGGGAGGAGGAGGGTGCTCAATAAACAACCAGATTTATGTACAAATTCCTATACATGTATCATAATTTATTGAAAAACTTTTCTATGATAAACGAAACTTTTCTTAAATTAAATTTAATTTCAGCAATGCTAGGTAGCACATCCAATGATGCCAAAATCATTATTCAAACAAATATATTAATACATGTAATAACCTCTTTATATGTACAGTAGATAAGAATGAGTTCCCTAGAAGACAGAAATGAAATAAAAACATCTATTCTGTGACCTATTTGTGCTCTAGTCTCTGACCTAAGCCTCTAGTAACTGTAGAGAAACAATGTAAAACAAACACGATTGCAAGACATTCAAAACATCAACTTTAAGAGAAGCCCGAGTTCTTGGAAGAGATGAGAGAAAATTTGTGAGCTTCAGTCGTTTCATCTCAGTTTGGAAGAATATCAGAATATAAATGTCACCCTATACTCTTCAAATACCCTAACATAATAATAATATTCCAAATATAAAAAGAAATAGCTCAAGTATTCAACCCAAACATTTGCGTGTAGTCAAATGTTTGGGTTTCCCATTTGGGGGTACAGTGCATGTGCTTTTGAACAAGACTGAATTGATTTCTTATCACTGTGATGAATTGAAAGCTTCAGGGTCACATTTTAAATCTTTCTCAATTACTTTCAAACAACCCCTTCACATCTCACAACTAGAACTCACATTCATATTTATTAAATGTAATATCAATCACCCTTTGAAATGTGCATACTTTGCAATGAGCTGTGTCAAGATTATAAATCAAAAACCGAAACTTACTGTTGATAAATCTCGCTATGTTTTGATGGGATGCACCTATCATCATCAGATGGTAGAATGATTTCTGATTTATAATCTGGACATTGTTGAACTAAGACTGAATGAATAATAACTTCCATGAATTTATTGCAATGGGCTATTGTACAGTGTCAACAAGGTTTCTAAGAAATATACAAAAGAGCATTGCAACTACTAGTGTTGATTTATCGAAAGAAGTTGTGATCCTTTTAAAAGTATGTGTCATGTTAGCCTACTTTTCCATCCTCTTATCATCACTCACTTGTTTTCATTATCAACATGAACAGTGACTTCAATGAAAGGGAATTTTTCAGGAAGTAATATATAAGGAAGACATTTCAATCTAACATATTTTAAAGTAATTACCAAGCACATATTAATTTCTATTACCCAGTGAATTAAAAGTATTTAAAGAAATATCAGTATTAAAGCCACGTTCACCCCTCACCCATGTTCGAAAGAAAAACATATAATAGTGGGCATATGAAATTATTACAAGAATGACATGTGTACACCTGTATCAATATACTTGCATAGCATTCATAAAGTATGGGTGCCTCATGAAGTTGTCTTCCTTCTTGTTCAACCTTACAAGTTCAACTACTGCCTTTTGTAATTCACTTACATACAAATTTGTTTATATTTTACAATGTTCATAGGGCTTCAATCCTACATGCAGTTTGGGTAAGCAAAAATAAACCATTACTTTCTTTTGTATTCCTTTCTTTCTTTGCTTTTATTAATAAAATACCAAGATACATGTACTTTCAATGCTACACCAAAAACACCATTGTGAAACTTGTTCACCTTAAGATGAAGGTTAAAAATGATCTAATTTACATGTAATGTCTTTCTTTTTCTAAACTCCCATGTCATCTCTGCAAAGGAGATTTTCTTTTTAAAAAACATAATTTCTCCGGCACCCTTTGGGGAGGAGGCATCAAAAGGTTTCAGAAAATTTTCTATATAGAAAAATCATAATTAGGACAATGCTCTATACTTTTATATGCTAACCTTCAGATCACTACACATGGTCTTTCAATATTCATAAATGTTTAGTGTTGATTTCATTGCACAATACAAAAATAAAATTCTATTCTCCTTTCATTTTTTTTCTAAACATATCAAATCACTGCCTTAATTTACTCTATTATATACAGGGGAGGCGCCATGGTATTTCTTTTTTCCGGGGCATAAATTAATTCATATAAAATAAACAAAATTATTTTGAAGAATCGAACTATAAATTCATGTAGATTACATTGCCCTCTACCTTTATGCAAATTTTCACAGCAACCGCGCGATTGACGGCCGAGACCCCCCCCCCCCCCCCCCCCCCCATGGTTTAAGATACCCCAACAAGCCCAATGGTTTTACATGTACAGGGAATTACCTACACAAATAAGTAACAAATATAGAGATAGCAAGATGACTCAGTGAACGTGACCACATATTATAGACAGAACACTGATACTGTACAACGAGTATAAAAACAAATTACAACAAGCCGCAACTGTTTCTTGAACTGGTTACAAATACAGGTAAATAAATAGAGCAGATTTATACACCTTTTGTCATGAGATGTTATTCACCTCGTGCAAAAAATATGCAAAAGAAAGTGCTTGTAAAAAAACAAAACAGGAAAATTCTAGTTACATAAACTATTTCTGTACTATCCTACATGTCTATATAAAACCATATTAAAGCCTCCTCAGTTAAAGGGTGTGGTCACTGTAACCATGGTACATGGAACTACTACCTGAAAAACGTTTCATCAAGAGTTTTGTCGGTGAAAATCACCGACAAATGTTCTAAGCTACTGAAAATACTTGTATCTGATTGGCTGAAAGCAAATTAGTCGGTGAAAACCACCGACTAATTGTTTCATGAAACGCCCCCCTAGTAATCAGTTCATGAATTTCTTTTTATTAATACTGGGTGTGATATCTGCATTACAACATTTTCTGTCAAGTGAATCTCTTGCACCCCCCTCCCCACCCAATATGACATCATAGTTGTGGGTCTTTACTTCCAACAAAATTTTCCATTTGAGAACATCCCTTGTCTTTCTTCTCAGAAGGTGTGTGGTTTGTGTACACAGTTAAAGGCAAATTTCACATTTTCTCAATTTTCTTGGAAGTTCCACATTTTATAACCCCAAAAGTCAATGTATATTCAGAAGAATTGCTTTTTACATAACATACTTTGACTATGAGGTAAGAAAATGTGTAACTTCCAAGAAAATTGAGAAAATGTGAAATTTCATGTACAAAGTGAATGGAGAGCTGCTCGCATATGATGTCATCAGTGTTGCCAATTTGCAGAGCTGAGAGTAATTTACTAGAAGATGTAAATGAGTGTAATTTTCTTATTCTTTGACCGATTTTGCTCATTTCTTTTTTAAAATGCTGTTCAAATTCATTTCCTTTTATTGAAACCGTGAAACTTCTGGGGTGGACTTTCCCTTTAATACGACTGATTTCCCCATCTTTAGGGCTGTGTTCTTTGGTTCCCAGGCCAACTCCAAAATTTTCAGTGGAGAGCATCTCTTGCCCTCCCTCTCATTTGAGGTGCAGTCTCTAAAATTTCATTTGAAGGCATCTTAGCACTTTTCCTTAAAAGGGACGAGGTTTGGAATCAAAGGCAACTGTAAATTTCTCAATTAAGAGCATCTCGTGCCCTCCCTCTCATGAGGGGTGTATTCTCCGTATCTGAGGGGACTGTAGCATCCTTCCAAGGTGGATGGGAGTGGAGGTACTCTGACGGGGAGTCCTCCGCCTCTGGTGTTGATCTGCGATTATTACTCCAACTCAGGAAGGAGCATCCTGTCGGTCCCCAGTACACCAGGGCATTCAAGAAAGCTTGCAGGGGGTTTAGGATTGCCTAGAAAAGAACATATTCAAACATCGTTTTCATCTGGAAAACATATTATAGTCAGGAGCCAAGATTACATGCCACAGATACTGCCAAGGGATGGTCTGTGCATTATGAACAAATGCTTGATTTTTAGAATTTTCTAAATTACCCATTTTGTTTTTAAAAAATTTGCAGAGAAATGCCACATTGACTTTGACCCACGCTTCTGAGTTGTTGTTTTTATGGATCGATGTAAATCTAAGGTAAAATGGAAAACAACCTTTATTTTCTTTTTTTTCACTTATTCATGGCACCTATACATTTCCCCATCTTTAGAGATATGCTCATTGATAAAAAATGATAAATTTTTTTTGGGAAAGCCAATAGAAATTGAAAGCCATGACTTGTCAAAAGAGTAAAATGTCCTTCACCTAAGCTCCCTCAGGCTGTTATTCCTCCACTTTGAAATCAGAATACAACTTTGAACTGGTAGAAAAATGCTAAATTTACTACAGATGTCCAACATGAAATATCAAGACAACTTGGAGGTTTACTCACAGTATATTCAAGACCAGAAAAGACCTTCAAAAGACATACACCATAATTATACTCTTTAAGTGTTAACTTCATAACACAATCTCAAACAATTTGTTTGTAGGCAGACTATAATCTGGCAAGTCAAAGATATTTGGTCATTTGGTTCTCTTACATAAACCAAACACAATGTTGGGAACAAAAATTCACATCAAAGGTTTTGGTTGTATGATGTATCTCTGCTGAACTCTAGCAGGAAATCCATCTGTTCAATTTTAGATTTTGTTAAATGTAGTATTAAACATATGGGCAGTGGCGGCACCAAGGGGGGGCATGGGGGGGCATTTGCCCCCCCACTCAGAAGCTTTGCCCCCCCCAGTTGCCCCCCCAGAAATTTTGAGGACTGAAAAGAAAAATTATACAGTAATTTGTAAATAAGTAGATGTTGTCATAAGCATCATATTCAAGCTGTGAAGTGCTCTAAACTACCATTTTCCACTCTTCAAAACTTCGATTGAAAACCAAAAAAGTGGTTATTTTTGGCTCGCTCGCTTCGCTAGCTCATCATATTTTCAAATTTCTTTTCTAAAATGCGATTAAAAACAAGAAAAGTAGCCATTTTGGGCTCACTCGCTTTGCTTGCTCGTCATATTTCAGAATATTTAATTGAAAATGCGATTAAAAACAAGAAAAGTAGCCATTTTTGGGTCGCTCGCTTCGCTCGCTCGTCATATTTCAGAATATTTATTCGAAAATGCGATTAAAAACAAAAAAAGCGGTTATTTTTTGTTCGCTCACTCGCAAAATTGATATTAAAATGTGTGTAAGAGGAAAAAAAATAGTCTAAAAATTCAGTTATCCCCCCCCCCCCCTCCTCAAAGTGGATTTATGCCGGCGACTAAAAATCGCGCCTCACGCTTCGATTTTCCATACACGCAAAAAAAAATTGACTGCCCCTGCCCCCCCCAACATTTTCTTTTGCCCTCCATTTGCCCCCCCACTTTAACAATCCTGGTGCCGCCACTGCATATGGGTCAAAACAGCTAGGACTTGCCCCGGTGTTGTCACTCTGTATTGACTTTGTGTACGCTTGATCGTTCGAAATTTTGCATAAAAATGGGTCTTTTTCTTTAGCACGTTCGCAATTCGGAAAAAAAAGGGTTGTTTTCATGAGCTTGTACTTGAAATTGAAAAAAAAAAGGATGTTTTTGAGCTTGTACTCGAAATTGAAAAAAAAAAAGGGTGTTTTTTTTTTTCCTCTGGTCCTTGTTTGCAATTTTCTATTTTTGACTCAGACGTGAATTGAATTCGAAAGGGGTGGTTTAGTAAAAGTGTACTTGGAATACAAAATACAGGGGTGTTTTTTAAAGGCCAATTTGTACCCATTTTGTGCCAAATAAGGGTTAAAATGGCTAAAAACTTGAAACACTGCGGAATAGGGGTCAAATTCTGGGTTGCCGAATGATCATGGTTACACCTTTGAATATAGAGTGACAACACCGGAAGACTTGCCCATTTCTTGGAGCTTAGTCCTGAGTGGATGTTAACCTTACCATGAGTATCCACAAGAGTTGAAAGATTTTCGATGTAAGTGGTACTCCACTAAGCAACAAAATGCCATTTATGACATTGGGAAACCAACTAAGAGGGAAGAAAACATAATGGATAGCATATCAGTATGAATATTTGCAACCAAATCAAACACAAAGCCAACGTTATTTTTTATGTCAATTCTTATTTTTTCAACTTGCATTGTAATTTATGCACATTTTATGCGTTAATACACATTTTGAGTGATAATTAAGTAATGGAAGGCCCTGGAGATGAAATTTCTTTGCAAGAAGTTCTTCACAAACATTGAAAACATTAGGAAAGAATAAAATGTGAGTGATTTTAATTCTTATGTATTCTATTGTCCTGCAAATTTCTTATGTATTTCTTTGCTTTTCAACTTTAACTTTTTTAATCATTTTTTTAAATTTGCTGTTTCAGGGTATCATCTGGACCCCTATTCAGTTAGAATTGATGATAATCATTACTATCATATTACTTATTTTTTATGCTGCGCTTTTCCCATAAGGCCCAAAGCGCTTACAATAATCAAACAGTAAACATATAATCAAATGTATAGCCTAAACTACAAACTGCAAAAATGATGGGCTTTTAATGCCTTTCTGAATGTTGTAAATGATGGAGACTGCCTAATTCTGAGTGGCAAATCATTCCAGTGTTTTGAAGCTGACACAGTAAATGTCCTATCACCAGCTAACATACGAATAACTGAATATGTGAGACGAAGATGATCACTGGCTGACCTCAGTGCTCTAGTGGGTGTGTATAAATTCAAGCAATTACCCAAATACTTTGGAGCTTTATTATTAAGTATTTTGTACACAAACACAAGTAATCTGAAAATTAGTCTTTGTTTCAAAGGAAGCCAGTGGAGTGAACTCAACAGTGGTTGAGAAGGATGATCCCTGGAAACCTGCAATATTAATCGGGCTGCCCAATTTTGTAGTCACTGAACATGGGCCAATTTATTCTACAAATAATAATAACAGCTTAAAGAAACTAGATGAATCTTCGACCACGCGTGGTCGAACTTTATGCCTCCGCATTACCAGATCAGAAATAAATGGCACTTCATGTTGCTTTATTTTCAATTATACAGACATTTTTGACCTTGACCTTTGACCTTGAGACTCCAAAATCTAATCAGATCATTGTCCCTCCCATACGCATACCTGTGCCAAGTTTGAGGTTGATCGGTCAATTGGTTGTTGAGTTATGGTGAAAACGAACCATTTCTATGTACATAATGACCTCTATGACCTTTGACCTTTGACCTTGTGACCCCCAAATCTAATCAGATCATCGTCCCTTCCATGTGCATACATGAGCCAAGTTTGAAGCCAATCTGTCAAATGGTTCTTAAGTTATCGCGAGAACGAGCCATTTTTATGTGTATTATTACCTCTATGACCTTGACCTTTGACCTTGAGACTCCAAAATCTAATCAGATCATTGTCCCTCCCATACGCATACCTGTGCCAAGTTTGAGGTTGATCGGTCAATTGGTTGTTGAGTTATGGTGAAAACGAACCATTTCTATGTACATAATGACCTCTATGACCTTTGACCTTTGACCTTGTGACCCCCAAATCTAATCAGATCATCGTCCCTTCCATGTGCATACATGAGCCAAGTTTGAAGCCAATCTGTCAAATGGTTCTTAAGTTATCGCGAGAACGAGCCATTTTTATGTGTATTATTACCTCTATGACCTTGACCTTTGACCTTGAGACTCCAAAATCTAATCAGATCATTTTCTCTCCCATATGCATACCTGTGCCAAGTTTGAGGTTGATCGGTCAAATGGTTGTTGAGTTATGGTGAAAACGAACCATTTCTAAGTACATAATGACCTCTATGACCTTTTACCTTTGACCTTGTGACCCCCAAATCTAATCAGATCATTGTCTCTTCCATGTGCATACATGAGCCAAGTTTGAAGCCAATCTGTCAAATGGTTCGTAAGTTATCGCGAGAACGAGCAATTTTTATGTGTATTATTACCTCTATGACCTTGACCTTTGACCTTGAGACTCCAAAATCTAATCAGATCATTGTCCCTCCCATATGCATACATGAGCCAAGTTTGAAGTTGATCTGTCAAACCGTTCTTAAGTTATCGCGAGAACGAAGACGGGACGGACGGACGGACGGACGGACGGACGACCCGAAAACATAATGCCTCCGGCAACCACCTACGGTGGGCGGAGGCATAAAAATTATTGATGACAATGAAGGAATGTGAGGAAATGCTTTTCCCATTCATTTTCTACTCAAAACTAAAAAAATTCTGCATTTTCAGGCCGACATAGTCCCAAAAGGTCACGTGACTCTGTATAAATAGTTTGACCGATTTTCGCGAACTTGGTGTCAAAAGATGCGCAAGATTTGGAAGAAAAAAGTGAGGAAGTAGCGTGGCGTGAAATGTGGCGGTTTGAATTTAGCGGCAAAAATTGTCAATCATGGGCCATAATGCTCCTCCCAGTCTTCCAAGGGTGAAGGTCTGCTGTGAACCAATATTTAGTTATTGTTAAAATAACGATATTCATTCGGAATATCTGACTGAAACACTGTAATAACAAAAATCTATAAAAACCAAATTACACACACAAACATACTAGAAGTAATGTAAAAGAGAAACTTCATATGATGTAGATGAGGAATTACTTTCCCTTGGTAGACTAAACTCTGAAATTTGTGGTTCTGGCTGATATAAGGTTACAAAATGTCACCTGACTTGGCAAAGGGACAATATGACCGATTTCCATATACTTGATCCCCCCCCCCCCCCAAGAAAATAATAAGGGCTCACATAGACAACTAACAGGCTAATCAAAGTTACTATACTGAATGAAATGCACTACAAACCATGCAGCTACAAGGCAGTGATTATGGAGAATTAAAATATAGATGCTGTCCTGACTTCCACTCAGACTTAAGTGTACAGAATTACTTACCAAACCTCTAAAGCAATGACAATCTTCAGGAATTTTCTCTTGACTTGTCTCTCAACCTCTCTCTCCCTGTCTGTGTACATTCCCCTGGCTCTCACTAATGGTGACACTATGTGTCAAGAACAACAGCAACAACAAAAAAGGTTTAAAAATTATTAACCTATCACCTTCAGGAACCAGGGGGGGGGGGGTGTTAAACAGAGACTAAGACTGATTCCAATCGCACTCAACTATGGCAGGCCATTCATGGCACTGTTTGTTTTCACTATTGGTCTCTGAAGCGATGTGAAAATCATGGGCACTTATTTGCAAAATTCATCTTTTTTGTTTTCTTCATTAAGGAACTATGAAAAAATGTCAATTCTGCAGATTTGTGACAATGATTTGCAAATCCTTTGAGAGACCCCCCCCCCCCACTCCAAAAAAAAAAAAAAAATTTCTGGCATGAACGGCAAGCCATAATAACGTGCAATTTCAGTCAATCTTAGTCTTTGTGAAACACCCTCCTGGTTGTTCCTACTACCAGAATGACAGAATACAGTTCACTCACTAGGTTAAAGGAAACCTCAAAGATTAATTGCAAGTACGTGTACATGTATACTGAATGATGCATTTATTTCCTGCCTACTGATCTAAATTTTTCCTTTTAAAAATTTACATGAGATAAATAAAGACATTCTTGGTATTCATCAAGACATTGGCACAGCTAGGGGAGGGGGGGGGGATCTTGTATAATTGGCAAGCATAAAATAACCTCTCAGATTACTGAAAGTTATTTCTTTAAATTTAGTTTCGGGCAGATCCAAGCTATTCTAACCTCAGGAGTCAAAAGTTCAAATTAATCAAAATGAAACAAGTTGCATGTAATTTTACAGCTAAAACATTGAATTTTATGATTTCAATTGTATTTTGGGAGAATCATATGTAATTACGGAATACTAGCCTAATTATTCTTAACAAATATTAATTAGCGTGACGTACGGGACACTGCACTTTTCGCTGTGCTTCATTAACAAATTAACTTTAGAAATTTTTTCATGCTGTGATGAACATACCTGTAAGTAGTCATCAATTAAATGTAGAAAAAAAAATGAATTTGAAAAAAAAGTATTTATGCTAATTAGGTCATGTCAAAATATCAAATGTCACAACAATTTGAACACTGTTTTTTACATTCCAATGAAGAAACTAGATGAATCCTCGACTACGCGCGGTCGAAATTTATGCCTCCGCAATTGCCAGATCGGAAATATATGGTACATTTATGTTGATTTTTTATTTTCATGTATAAAATGACATCTTTGATCTTGTGACCCCAAAATCTAACAAGACAATTATGAGACTTCCATATGCATACATGAGTCAAGTTTGGAGATGAACCATCACAGAGTTGTTAAGTTATTGCAAGAACAAGCAATTTTCATGTATGTAATGACCTCTATGACCTTTGACCTTTAACCTTGAGACCCAAAAAATCTAATCACATCACTGTCCCTCCCATATGCATACATGTGCCAAGTATGAAGCTGCTCCGTTCAATGGTTGTTGAGTTATCGCGAGAACGGACCATTTCTATGTACATAATGACCTCTATGACCTTTGACCTTTGACCTTGAGACCCCAAAATCTAATCAGATCATTGTCCCTCCCATATGCATACATGTGCTAAGTTTGAGGTTGATCGGTCAAATGGTTGTTGAGTTATGGTGAAAATGAACCATTTCTATGTACATAAGGACCTCTATAACCTTTGACCTTTGACCTTGTGACCCCTAAATCTCATCAGATCATAGTCCCTTCCATGTGCATACATGAGCCAAGTTTGAAGCCAATCTGTCAATTGGTTCTTAAGTTATCACGAGAACGAGCCACTTTTATATGTATTATTACCTCTATGACCTTGACCTTTGACCTTGAGACTCCAAAATCTAATCAGATCATTGCCCCTCCCATATGCATACATGAGCCAAGTTTGAAGTTGATCCGTCAAACGGTTCTTAAGTTATCGCAAGAACGAAAACGGGAAGGACGGACGCATAAAAATAATTGTTTTTCAAAACTACTTTGTGAAGGTCCAATATATATATAGCAGTACCCAACAAAAAATCATCATGTCAAGTAAATCCAGTTATCATCCAGTGTTATTACATAATCAAATTAAACTTATGTGACGTACGGGACATTTGTAACGTACGGGACAAGTCTTATAGTAATGCACACAATTTCTTGAAAACTGTAGAAACCTATTAAGGGATCAATATGTGGGGATAAATCAGTATCAGATGATTTATTATAGTTCTTAAAGCAGTTAGTAACCATGGAAAAACAACAAGAAATGAGATTTCCATTCTAGATACACCAATGGACATGTACAAAGGCTATTAGACTTATCACTTGTAAAACCTTCTTGACCCCGCCCCTTTGCCAAAGTAAAAAAAATAATTGATAGTTTTCATTTTGCCATATGAGTAGACATTTATACTTTTGGTAATCACAAAAGAACCAACAAAATGTAATTTCCATGGGGTGTTATAACAGTTTTTCTAAGGAAATTCATGTACATTTTCTATGGGGAAAACTTGTCCCGTATGTCACAAGCAGACTTTCATATTTGTGTCTGTTACATAACAGTGATAGGCAGTTAAATTTGTGTATCTGTGGTTTTGAATGGATGAATATATGTGTGATTAAAATATGAAGAAAAAAAAGTCCAGTCTCTAAAATTTCAGAAGATTTTTGAAGCAGACTAGTTTTTTGAAAAAAATCAACTTTTCTCTGGTCCCGTATGTCACGCCACTTATCAGTTAAGATAAAACCTTATACAAGGACCTATATTAAAAATTTCTATGTATTTTAGCAAAAGGTCATAACAACCTATAAAACCTTTGAAAAGTTTAAATTTTGTGCATCTTATTTTGAAATTAGACTGTTTTATATGTTCTGATTTGTCCCGTATATCACAGGTCAAATAGCTTGGACCTGCCCTTTCCCATTGTGATGACATAATTATGGTAAAAGATTTTTTGATATATGATCGAGAAAAGAATTCTAAGAAGAATAACATTAAAAAATTTGATGATTCTCAATTGAAATCAATGCATTTTGGCTAATTTTCTCATAAAAAGTCAAGAGTTGACCAAAAAATTTGAGCATGAGGTATGACGTAAAAGTGGGTACCCAGCTTCGCGCATTACAGTTGTGCTGCGCGTTAGACTGTACAATATATATTATACCTTGCGCGCATTTTGCTAGAATTGCGCGACAAGGTAACCACTTTTACGTCATTTTGACGTCACTGTGGGTACCCAGTTGAAACTGGGTCACAGCTGAGGGGTCAAAAAAATTTCCTGAAATCTTACCACATTTGGGGGTTTCCTTGGCAACACGACTTAAAAAAAATGTAGGCATTTTCTGCTGATGAAATCATGCTCTTTTAAATGAACTTACATTGTTTCAGCATTGGGTACCCCCCTTTAAGACAGTATGAAAATCAAAATTCTGATTTATATAAATATAAACACACACAAAATATTCTATGGGTCAACCATCTTTACACAAACCAGGGCAGAGGAAGGGGGAAGGAACAGAATTCCCATTAAGAGATTATTTTCCATTTGCAATATGTCATGTCTAGTTTATGACTTACTAGGATCATATATGTATATTTCAAATTACATGTATATCATTACTGAATCCATATAATTCAACCCCCTATCATCAGGCAGTTAAAAAACAATAAAGTGACAGGCCGCATAAGAAGTGTAAACACACATTATCTATCAAGTACAAGTATATGAGCAATTCCACAAATATTGAGACATGACAAGCAAATGTACAATAAGCATCTCTTCCGTCTTTTATGTAGGGCTGTTACCGAACCGCCGAACCGAACGGAAGCTCGCCGAACATGGCACTTCCGAACAGGACCGAACCGAACCGAACTCAAAGGCCAATTCCGGAAGTTCGGCAGTTTATAACACAGGAACATTGATTCAGCCCTCGGTGAAGACTTTGTCCTGAATTCATTATGCTAAATAGGCGATACACCTTTAGTTTATTAAAAAATTAATACATACATTTATTGGTGGGATTTCTTTTAATTCATCTTCCAAAAGTTTTTCATTAATAAAAGATAGAAAAACACTCAAAACAGCTTGTGTCTTATTTTTCCTTTGATTCTGATAAATTTCATAATATTTGGCACCGTGAATTCTAGTTGTTTTCCCCCACAAATCATGTTAAAAGCTTCAAAATATGCCCATTGTAATCGATCGTAATAAGTAGTGTTGCAACGAATCGCCGAAATGCGGATTCGATTCGATTCGGATTCGTTTGATATTTTTCTTCCAGAAATTCATTTCGATTCGGATTCAGAATTCTTTTTGTTTGTTTGAAATAAAAAGTCGGAATTAGGCTTTACATGCGTGTTTTTTTGTTTTGGCTTCCTTTCTTCTTTAACAAGCGAAGCGCGGTGATGCGCGATTTTGATTTGTTGTTCAAATAGAAATTATTCAAACTCCATCATCTTTAAAAACAAATTTGCGATAGTAGTAGAAATTATTCAAACTCCATTATGTTTAGAAATGAACGTACGATAGAAGCAAAAATCTTTGAAACTCCGTCATGTCTAGAAAATGAACGCACGTTAGAAACAAAAATTATTTAAACTCCGAAATGTTTTAAAACGAACGTACGTTAGAAGCAAAAAATTATCTAAACTCCGTCATGTCTAGAAAATGAACGCACGTCCGAAAATTATTTACACTCCTTAATGTTTTAAAAGGAACGTACGTTAGAAGCAAAAATTATTCAAACTCCGTCACGTCTAGAAAATGAACGCACGATCGAAAATTAATTATTTAAACTCCGTAATGTTTTAAAACGAACGTACGCTAGAAGCAAAAATTATTCAAACTCCGTCATGTCTAGAAAATGAACGCACGATCGAAAATTAATTATTTAAACTCCGTAATGATTTTAAAAGAAGGTACGTTAGAAGCAAAAATTATTCAAACTCCGTCATGTCTAGAAAATGAACGCACGATCGAAAATTAAACTCCTTAATGTTTTAAAACGAACGTACGTTAGAAGCAAAGATTATTCAAACTCCGTCATGTCTAGAAAATGAACGCACGATCGAAAATTGATTATTTAAACTCCGTAATATTTTAAAACGAACGTACGTTACAAGCAAAGATTATTCAAACTCCGTCATGTCTAGAAAATGAACGCACGATCGAAAATTGATTATTTAAACTCCGTAATATTTTAAAACGAACGTACGTTAGGAGCAAAAATTATTTCAACTCCGTCATGTCTAGAAAATGAACGCACGATCGAAAATTGATTATTTAAACTCCGTAATGTTTTAAAACGAACGTACGTTAGAAGCAAAAATTATTTAAACTCCGTCATGTCTAGAAAATGAACGAACGATCGAAAATTAATTATTTAAACTCCGTAATGATTTAAAACGGAGGTACATTATAAACAAAAATTATTCAAACTCCGTCATGTCTAGAAAATGAACGCACGATCGAAAATTAAACTCCTTAATGTTTTAAAACGAACGTACGTTAGAAGCAAAGATTATTCAAACTCCGTCATGTCTAGAAAATGAACGCACGATCGAAAATTGATTATTTAAACTCCGTAATATTTTAAAACGAACGTACGTTAGGAGCAAAAATTATTCAAACTCCGTCATGTCTAGAAAATGAACGCACGATCGAAAATTAATTATTTAAACTCCGTAATGTTTTAAAACGAACGTACGTTAGAAGCAAAAATTATTTAAACTCCGTCATGTCTAGAAAATGAACGCACGATCGAAAATTATTTAAACTCCGTAATGTTTTAAAACGGAGGTACATTATAAACAAAAATTATTCAAACTCCGTCATGTCTGGAAAATGAACGCACGATCGAAAATTACTTATTTCAACTCCGTAATGTTTTAAAACGAAGGTACGATAGTAGTAGAAATTAATCAAACTCTATTATGTCTAAAAACGAACGTACATTAGAAGCAAAAATTATTTAAACTCCATCATGTCTAGAAAATGAACGCACGTTAGAAACAGAAATTATTCAAACTCCGTCATCTTTAAAAACAAACTTATGATAGTAGTAGATATTAATCAAACTCTATTATGTTTAAAAACGAATGTACGATGGAAGCAAAAATTATTTAAACTCCGTCATGTCTAGAAAATGAAAGCACGATAGAAATAGAAATTGTTTAAACTCTGTCATCTTTAAAAACAAACTTACGATAGTAATAGAAATTATTCAAACTCCATTATGTTTAAAAACGGACGTATGATAGAAGCAAAAATTATTTAAACTCCGTCATGTCTAGAAAATGAACGCACGATAGAAATAGAAATTATTTAAACTCCGTCATGACTAAAAACAAACTTGCGATAGTTAGTAGATATTATTCAAACTCCATAATGTTTAAAAATGAACGGACGATAGAAGTAGAAATTATATCAACTCCGCCATGTTTAAAAATAAACGCACGATAGAAGTAGAAATTACTTAAACCCCGTCATGTTTAAAAACATTTTCAACTGAATGCTGGAGTTCCCGAATCTTCCGAATCAAGCAACACAATTCGGATTCGATGCTCACCCTTTTTTTTCTTTATACTGTATTGCCGAACCCCGAACCGAACCAAAATTCGGAAATAAATGTGCCGAACTCTGCCGAACCGAACCGAACCCGAACATGGTGCTAAATTTACAGCCCTACTTTTATGCCTATTAAAGATGATTGAAATTCAGACTAAGACTGAATGGGAGAATACTTTTTTTTCCAATAATTTGATCCTTGCGTGCCCTCTCCATTTTATAATACCATGTCCACACTCCAAATTTCATCATGCTCATTATTTTGCTATCAACATCGGGGAGAGAGAAAGGAAGGGATCTAACTTTGGACCTTTGGAAATTGGAGAATGATACACTTGTTCACAACTGTACAAATGCAGCCACTAAACTGCTTAAAAAGAAATAAACATGGGATTTTTAAAGCATACTACTGTGCATCTTATTTTTGTATCTTATAAACTACATGTATACAGGCAAAGAATATGCATAGGTAGTATAGGTAATTTGTTGGGTCATTGTCATTAGTACAGAGAAAAAAAGGTCATTTTTTTTTCCAATTTCAGGGGCGTAAATAGCGGGGGGGGGGGGGGGGGGAAGGGGGAGGGGATGAGGGGGATGTGCATCCCCTCCACATTTTAAGGTAACCTCATATCTCATATATGTGTGTACAAAAATATGTACGGAAGGGTTAATCATCCCCCCCCCCCCAGGTATGAGGACATGTCTACTCTAACGGTTTACTTGGGGGGGGGGGGGGGAAGGGGTTACCACAACATATGTGAATGTAGCCTTACTCTACTCACCCTTCCTAACTGCAAAGATGTAGAGAATAGGATTGATGACAAGCACCAGCACCAGTGGTATAAACAAGCACAGATAGTACACTGTCAAGAGCTTCTTTTGTCCTTCCCTGGCTGAACAGGCCATCCTGGGTTCAACATAAAGACAGACAAGAAAAGAATGAGGCCGGGGGGGGGGGGTGGGAAGAAAGTGAGGGAAGAGGGAGAGAGAGAGAGGGAAGAGGAAGAGAGAGAGAGAGAGCAAGAAGGAGAGAGAGGGGGGAGGGAAGGGAGAGAGGGGAGGGAGGGATAGGAGGAAGAAGACATTAACTAAAATAGAAATACAAAATAAAATAGGAATCAGATACCAGTACTGTATATAAAACAGGGAGAGAGGGGGGGGGGGGTTCAAATAAATGTACATATTACTATGACTGCATATTTCATCATACATCAAATAAACAAAGTTCATAACTCAAATAAATGGTTCTTTAGATGCTGAAGGTGCTCAATAGCTCCTAGAAGGGGCAGAGTGGCCATACAGAGTTTGCAGAGTTTTCCCATACGTGTGCATCTCAATATTTTCAATACTTTTGCTTGAAGCTTGTGGATTTGTGGTTTGAGGACTTGCTGGTATTGGTTTAGTGGATCAGGCAAATCAAATTTCTACATCTGAATTTTGATCCAAGTCCTTCCCTCGCTCTAAAAGGAGACTAAGGAGAAGTTGAGGATTTCGTTTAGCTATCAAAATAGAGCCTTTCACAAGAAAACTAGTTTAAACTTACTCTGGTTTTGTAGTTCTGTAGAGGGCCCATAAGCCAAAGGAAATAAAGGCAATAGGAAGGAGCCAACTGACAGTGTGGTAAACTCGTAAGATGTACTTCCTGCAAGTCAAGATTACCAGTACAAAGTGCACTATTTACTGACCATCCTCTAAAAGCATGGAGCTACATGTCATGTATGTAACAGTGTAAAAATATCAAGTCTTCTGCAAAGGAGTGACATAGATCTTACCTCACAGTATCACACATAACTTTTGGAGCTAGAATTTCTCCATAAGAATGATCAATAACTGAAACGACTGGAAGCACAACCTAATGCAAATGAAATGAATCAATTGTATCTTGTCACGTCTGGATATGAACATGTTTGAAGCTCAGATGCGACCAGTCACAACCGCCTCAGGTTCGTGAGACTGCCTGCAACGACTGCGAGTGCTTGCGAGACATCAAGCAATCAGGTCATGCAACACCACCCCCCTCCCCCCCCCCCAAAAAAAAAAAACTGTTGCAGGCGGTCGCAAACTGGTAGCAGACCAATTGTGAAAGCCTCTTGAAGGGAAAGTCCACCCCAGAAGTTTCACTGTTTCAATAAAAGGAGATGAATTTGAATAGCATTTTAAAAAAGAAATGAGCAAAATCGGTCAAAGAATAAGAAAATTACACTCATTTACATTTTCTAGTAAATTACTCTCGGTTCTGCAAATTGGCAACACTGATGACATCATATGCGAGCAGCTCTCCATTCACTTTGTACATGAAATTTCCGATCTCTCAATTTTCTTGGAAGTTACACATTTTCTCACCCCATAGTCAAAGTATGTTATATAAAAAGCAATTCTTCCGAACATACATTGACTATGGGGGTTTCTTTTTTTTTTTTTTAATGCTGTTCAAATTTAACTCCTTTTATTGAAACACTAAAACTTTCTAGGGTGGACTTTGCCTTTAAGAACAATGATGATGATGATGATAATAATTTATTTCCAAAGACTCTAGGGTGAGGTGTCTCAAGTATCAGTATCTGTGGTTTAAACTTTTAACAGTTTAAAAGTTTCTTCTTGAGACTTACACTGTTGTCTTCTGAAGGTAGAGATATACATCAACCGTGTAACATGTTATCCAGACGTATGTAGAAAAGAAAAAGAAATGAATCCAGGCCTATATAATACAATGGATGAAGAAAAAAAAAAAATCACACAAATGTTAATCAAAGAGAAGCCTGAGGTCTGGGACAGTTCAGAAAATTTTGTGAGCTTTCTCATACTTTTTATGTGGTTCATACTAACGAGGGAGTTTGAACATAATGTTTGCAAGTTCTAATACTACAGTGTAGGTATACTCTCAGTTAACTTAAAAATGACTAATGAGGTAGACTAGTTAGTACTCGTATTAGCAGGCAGGAATCAGTTTGTTCAGAATCAAACAGCTACTGGTATTCGATTTGATAAATGCCCTGGCCTTATCATGTTATCCTTTATTTTCTTCAAACTCCTTATCCTTTTGCCCTTAGAATGCCAGGTAAAGTCATTTTTGTCTCGCCTCCGTGTTAAGAGCGAGATATAGGCGCCACTTTTCCAACAGGGATGGCAACGGTGGCGTCAACATTTTAAGAAATACTGACCTCTCTTTCCAAAGGTATACGTTAAATCTCCATGGAACTTGTACACAAGGCTTATCAAGTATCACAAATCACGTGAACAAATTTCAAGTCACAAGGTAAGGCCGTATGTCAGTTAATGTCAATTAAATTAAATTATGTTGCAAAAACAAATGGTTTTTTTTTTTTTTTTGGGGGGGGGGGGTTATTTCATATGTACTAAGTTGTACACAAAATTATGTTTTCTTATGATTGCAAAACACATGCACTGCACCCAGAAAAGGTATATATGGGACTACACACAAATGTTTGAGCTGAACACTGCTATTTCAAAGCTCATATTCTGAATATAATGTAATATACAATAACACTGAATCCCTCAGGCCCCCTTCTCACTAGAAAGGCGATCATGGCGACCATGGCGATCCATGACAATCTGTGAAAATTTTGCAAAGCATGGCAGAATCGTCCTCCAACTCCATTTACCTGTGCAGTGATTGCACTGCTGTTGTGATGATATAATACCAGCCAGGATGCGCCAATGAGATGCGCAGAAACATAACTGTGGAAAATCGTCTTGGGAACGGGCCTGAAAGCAAGCCGTTTTCAATGCACTTGAAGTACGCCTTAGAATATAGGCATTGCTGTTAGAGCTATGGGCATGCCGTTTTTAATGCGCTCTTAAGACGATTGTGGCGCTCTTGGTACGGAAGTTTTGAACATGTTCAAGACTTGGAGGCGACAGGGCGATGGTGGCAATCATTGGCGCTTCAGAGAGGCTAAAGCTACAACTGGGAAGATTGAAAATGCTCAAGCCACGATCCACCACGCTTTGCCGATTTTTGAGGATCACAGCTGAATCGCCTTCTAGTGAGATGGGGGTATAACATACAGAGCAAAATGTCTTTTCATGAAATCTTAGTACACTCTGAATTTGAATATCTATTAGTAGGATCCATGGTCAATGGTACCATACTGGGTTCACGTGTCTATTCGCAATTTTACTACCAAATACATGTACAGTCTGGTGGTCTTCTCACCGTTGCTAGGATACAAAGCCACCTCCACGACTCTCTAGAAAGTTTGTTGGTAAGGCTGTGACCTGAAACAACCAGGATATGGATGGATTCACTGGAAAGCACTATAAGACCTACAACACACAAACAAATTGAATTGTGAATGAAGTACATACTCTTCAGAGAGTGAGCACCTTTTTTTGCAGAACGATTTTTCTAAACAAATTGTATTGTTAGTGAAATATCTACCTACAATGAAAGAAAACATAGCTTTACAAATGTTTACTCAGCCAAGTTTTTAAATATCTCTTTATTTAAATTTTGGTTAATTCATGCATCATGAGGTCGCCCCCTTTTGCGTTTCATGGTGTTTCTACCTTCAGTAGTGTACTTCTAACTTTGAAAACTGATATCTCCTATAGTATTAACCCTATGGTAACAAAAGTATACCGGTAATATAATATATTATATTATGAAAGGAAATTACAAGACAAATCGAAATATGCACTACAAAATGTCTCAATTTGTAAGACAAAAGAATTGTGTGACCATAAATACAAAAATTTTAATAATTCATATCATTTAATTGTTTTCACCGTAAATTTTTCTGTGGCACTCCTGGGGCTATTCTAATGTTATATTCTTGTAGTAGACATAAAGAGCTTTACAACAAGGTATAATTGTATAGGGTATATAATCATGTATTAACTAATAAAATCACAATATTTTTTGGTCCAAAAAATATGAAATATTTTTTTATGAGCCACTGTATACAATATCATATGTTTCCATGACAGCCATGCATATTCTTCAGTCATAAGATAGTACATGTAAATCTGAGTATGATAGCTTTAATTTGGAACAAAAATGTATACATGTCGGAAGTTTTGACCAAACTAATGACATTTTCCCTAAAGTATTAAAAAATATAAGTTCTGTATTGACTTTGTAGAGGCAATGCCAATTTTGACCTAAAATTCTAAGAATATCAGTTTTTAACAAAACCACTGCTCAGGTAAAGTCACTTTTCAATCATAAAACATGGAAGTGGAGTGTATTAGCTTCGATTTGGTACAAAATATGAAGTCATATGCCATTTTTTGACAAAGATGCTAGCATTTTTTGACAAAGATGCTAGCATTTTTAAACAAAATGCACCAAAAACTGAATTTCCCCATTCACTTTGTACACGTGGTGCCGCTTCTGCCACCACCCCTGGCCGCCTAAATTCAAAAGGTTGTAACTCTAGTTATATGTTACCTGTACATATGAAACTTTGCAGGCTATTCGCATATTAATGCAGCCTTAATACGATACCAAACTTGTTAATACGGTAGCCTCTATGGTTCTGGGAGAAATCAAATCAAGAAATACTTCGGTTTGAATGCACAACATGTAACAAAACCACCTTTTCTAGGGGGCGAGTTTATGACACATGACCTAATATAGTCTTTTTTAAAAATTCATGTCATTTCTTTTTTCAAAGAGCACTGACAGAAAACTACTTGTATAATCTATCTTCATGTTACTACACCCCCTCCCTCCCCCCCCCCCCCCCCCCGAAAAAACCCTGCAAACCTCGTTAACATTCATTCTGCCATCTTTTCATATAGGTAATAAATTCATACTGAAAGTATATTTGCATGAAGATTTTATGAGAATTACTGAAGAGAAGGTCTGTGGTCCTCATTTACAGCACAAAAACAAAACAGCTCTGCACAGTAACTACAAACATCATTACAAGCACTTTTTCACTCCTTCATATTCTATTTAAAAAAATTTCAAAGAAGGGAGAAAGTGTCCACTTTTATGTTCAGCCAAGATCTGAAAAGGAAAAAAAAAGGAAGATTTAATTACCAAGACAGGCCATGATGTCTGCAAAGGACAACCAGAAGAGAATCCACCTCTGCCTAATCTCCATTAATCCCGGCTTGATAACACTGTCCAAATTTGAAGTGTCCCTCTTCCTTGGAAATAGGAGATACAGGGTTCCAAGCACACTGAAGGTTGACACTATGATAACTGTCGCATTGTACAGATAGGCGTACGTTTTTATGTTGTGAATGCTTTGATTATGATTCTCTGCAGGTGGCACAACATTTGACATGTTCATATCGAAAAAGGAGCAGCAGAGTAAATCAAGAGTGGGTGAAGCCATTTCATTTAGTTCTTTCTGAAAGTCTTTCTAAAAAATCTGTAGAAGACTCCAGAGCAATGATTTTAAGCTTGATGTCTCAATGAGGCCAGAAGCTAGAATGTAGAATTTCTGCAGGATGTGTCTTCTATTGGCTCATTCCAAACAGACTTTGCCCCAGAGCACATGATCAGCTGCCTCCAATCTGTTTAAAGCTTTTAACACTTCCAGCAAAACATACGAGTAACAGTCACGATGATAACTGAAGTTCACTGACCCAAAACTCAGACTTATTCTGATTTTATCCTACACCCAAGTATTCCAGATCAGTCCATAGCAAGTGACATGATGATGATGTTTCAACAGCAAAATACCTTCAATGGACTCTCACTGATTCTCATTGACTAATCCCCATCTGTTAATGTCTCCTTGTGATTGGTCAATTACTGCAATATCATCCACATGTAGAGAGCATCTGATAACCTACAGAAGAAAAGGAAAAAATTAGAATAGAATGATGCATAGGGAATGATGCTAACCTGATCTTTCTTTCACATCTTTATTATCAAGAACAATTAATGAAATATTCCTTCCTTAATCACCTTACTTATCAATATTAAAGTGAAGTTTCATAACTTTAACTTGAGAGCATCCTTCTTCAGTTTGTTTGTTTGGTTTTTTTTTCAGTGCGCATTCCTAAGCATTTTTTTTTCCCTAGGAGAATTATCTTACTTGATCCCCCTCCCTTTCTTTTCCGCCCACAATGGTGAGAGGGTACTGATGTTTAATAGTAACCAACCATTTGGACACAGTTTTTGTAACACAGCAACACAAAAAGATTAAACATAACCTACAAATGTGTAAGTCATTTCACTGCTAGTTTCTATATTAATCACTTTCACTGGCTCATAAAGAAGCATCATTGTTTTGATATCACTGGTTTAATCCTCAAATTTATTCTATCATTGTTTTGCTTGAGAGAGGACATTAAGCAAAAAAAAAGACTTTCACATCCTGGAGTGGGAAACTTTTATAGTGCAAAGTGACTTGTTTATGGTGAATTGCAAGTTTGTAACTTGTAACCAGATCTGGTTATGCACAGTCACAGATTGTAAATTGCTATTTTTAAAAAAAAATCCATTTCATGAACAGCACAGTCCATTCCAAAGTACTAAAAAATGTGAGCAATTCAATTATGTGAATATGGATGGAGTATCAAAATATAATTTTTTGACCAACTGACTACTAAATTTCCTCATCGCCATAGGCTCAATCAGGCCCCTAAAGCTCCGCCATTTTGTCCAGATTCATTAGAAGGCCGACCTAAGCACCATCAATATTCATGATAAAAAATGAATAATTCATTTTGTAAGATGCTTCCAACTAGTAGCATTTGTTTGTACGCGTTATGAAACATTACATGCATCAGCTTGCGCAGTTAATGCACAATAAATGCGCAACAAATAAGTAAAAAAAAGTGCATTCAAACAAAGTATCACAATAAAACTGATACGCGCAATAGATATGAATAATGCAACAGTGTTATCGACATCATGGCGATAACAGGTGCTTATCGGCCCCTTCAAACGATCCGAAAGAGGCAGGGCCTAATGCCATTTGCGTAATGATATCCGTGCGTGCTGCTTTTCGTCTAGTAAATTTATTATATGTCTATGGGCTCAATGCAGAAACCACCCCTTTCTAGTAGGGAAAGGGTTAAGAAAAAAAATAGATGACAGTACACAGACCCTCAACCATCAAATGACCAATAAGTTGAATTTCTTGGTGTTTTTACTGGTTAAAGCAACTTAACAATTTAGGCTCTAAGTTTAAATTGTTAAACTTTTGTGTGGACCAAGGATATCATTTGAAATGCTACTGAGAATGTCAGGCCATTGACTTGGAAAACAGAGAACAGGGTCTTTAAAGAAGAGTGACCATGCAAGTGCATCACTCCATTTCCTAAATTGTATGTGGCACAAGAGGGTAGAATCAAAACTCTCCACTAATCACTATGAAGGAATAATCAGATTTGGGTGAAACCTCAAACCTGGCACACCTTTCACATACTAGATATGTCCTCTCCTGCTCTCTACATGTATTTTGAATGTCTAGCTGTGCGCAGTGCACAGTGTTTTTTCATTTCATTTTATTATTATTTTTTTTAGTTATTCTCAAATACATGTAGCGATGAGAACGTCAATCCCAGCAAAGCTCACAAACATTTTTCATACACCTTTAGGTTTTGTCAGACAGTACATACACTGTAGACGAATAGCTATACTTTCACAAAAATGATTTTATTTCCCCCAACCAAAACAACCTATTTTAGTTTATGTTCGCCTATGCCTAACACTCCCAGTGCAACTTATTGGTAGTTTTGTGGTGGAGGGGGTGGAGGGTCACATGCTTATAGTATAATGGATTGCACGTGCAAATGTGTCGCTGAATGCACAAACATTAAACCGTTGCTGTAATAGTTTCTACAGGTATGTAGGGACTAAGAGCTCAAGTCAATATTACATAGCAAAAACAATTAGTTACAAAATGATTATGCAAAACATGGGCTTGATAGTCTGTATACATACATGCAGTGTCAATTTTGAAAATGAAGAGCAGCAGACATAGAGCCCTTGTATTTCAGACCGCTATATTTTGCATGCAGAATGTGCCCACAGCAACAGCAAAAACAACAATAGATACCAATAACTCTGTGTATAATGCTGTTTTACCTCAAATACAACAGTACATTATGTGCACAGGGAGGGCATTAAATACATGTTCACACAAAACCTTGTTTCATTAGTATTGTGGCAGCAATACATGTAGCTTGTATTTACAGCAATTTGTTTTATTTTGGATACTAACATGCAGTTGGTTTGCATTCATGAAGGAATTATACAAACAATGCAAATAAGAACTTAATCTTCAAAACATACTTGTGTACATCTATTTTTGCCCCTTGAAACAATTATTTCACGAACTTAGTTGAGCAGGACGGTAAAGTACATGGTAACGGTCAGGTACATGTACATGTAGTTTGTACACTTGAACATACATGTACCAGTATTACTGTTCAGGGGCCGCGGAAACGTGGGGGCTGGGGGGCTGCAGCCCCCTCACTTTTTTGAGTAGACACATAGGCCCCTGTACAAAAACCCAGAAGTGAATTTTTTGGTCTGTACACGCAGCTCCCTCACTTTAAAAAACGTTCCGCAGCTTCTGTTGTTAAAGTCATTGGGATACACTGGCATTAATCATACATGTATGCATCCTTCTGTACATGTATGAACTAAACATGTGTGAGCCATACAATTTATAAATGACTTAAACTATTGAAATACTAAGCCCGTGATAACTCAGACTGGAGTATATGGAAAATGTGTGTTGTACTAAAATCAAATCGTGCTCAACGGTTAAATCAACTGCTCTACTATATAGGAAATTTCATGTCTTGATTCTTTACATGCCAAATCAATTTTTCAAAATCAATTTTTATGAACAGTGTATATTTTCAGGTTAAATCCAGTCTTTCTGGTGATTTTCTTATGAACACTAGCTCCGACTGTCAATAAAGAGGAAGTGGCTTGGTAATACATGATTTGTGGTTATTCTGGGTACAACAGACACAATGTAAAAATATAATCTTTTGCAGGCAATAAAAATTGCACGTACATGTACATGCACCTGCATGTCTTTTACGCTGACAATTATAAATTGATGCAAATTGCAAATTTTTATATGTTGGGACTCTGGAACATGATTATATGTATGCTCATCAGGTTTTCAATATGTTTATTTGTGAAACAATGGGAATCCCACTATCCTGAAAATTCTATTTACCTATATTTCACGGAACAGAGAGATTTTATTTGCACTGCTATTTGAAATCTAATTATGTGTACATGCATGTCTTATATGCTGACAATTATAAATTGATGCAAATTGCACATTTTTATATGTTGGGACTCTGGAACATGATACGCATGCTCATCAGGTTTTCAATATGTTTATTTGTGAAACAGTGGGAATCCCACTATTTTGAGAAATTTTGTTTATATTTCACAGAATTGAGGGGTTCTATTTGTACTGCTATTTGAAATTTAATTATGTGTACCAGGGAAAAAAAATCAATTAATTTTTTTCCAGGGCTACTTTTCGAGCCCACCTGTCTGAATTTTCTACATTGTATTACAGTTTACATTGGACCCTATGAGAATTTCAGGGGCTTTTTTTTTTAGTTTTCCAGGGCTCTTTTTGGCATTTCGGGGGCGAATTTGCCCCGAGCCCTCATGTTGTTTTTTCCCTGCTGTGTACACGCTGACAATTATAAACTGATGCAAATTGCACATTTTTATATATTAGGAGTTTAGGACTCTGTAATGTGATATGTACATGTATGCTCATCAGGTTTTCAATATGTTTATTTGTGAAACAGTAGGAATCCCACTATTCTGAGAAATTTTGTTTATATTTCACACAATTGAGAGGTTCTATTTGTACTGCTATTTGAAATTTAATTATGTGTACATGCTGACAATTATAAACTGATGCAAATTGCACATTTTTATATGTTAGGAGTTTAGGACTCTCTAACGTGATATGTATGCTCATCAGGTTTTCAATATGTTTATTTGTGAAACAGTAGGAATCCCACTATTCCAAGAAATTTTTTTTACATGTATATACAGAACTGAGGGGTTCAACAGTATTTGCACAATTTGCAACTTTATTATGTGTACAAAGTAAACACATGACTTGTGCAATGATGTTATATAGATAACCCATCATGATATCAAGGGGGGGGGGGCATAGGTTTCTTTATTTTCTTAAGTTAAATCTCATATCTTTCTTTCAAGATTACATGACATGTACATATATTTTTGCTTTTATTCACAGCAATTTCGGGTTTAAATACTGGAGTGGTATTCTGAGATCCATTTTATTCAAAGATAAAATCTGAACCTTTATCTCAGATAAAATCAGTGAGACAAACAGTGTATATTTTCAGGTTAAATCCAGTCTTTCTGCATACAGGAACTGTAGAATCATTACAGTATTATGTAATAGCTGAAGCCTTTTTCAAGCCTTATGTATGTGTATCATGTACAGCTGTACTTCACAATTGTAGAATTTGGTGATTTTCTTATGAAAACTAGCTCCGACTGTCAATAAAGAGGAAGTGGCTTGGTAATACATGATTTGTGGTTATTCTGGGTACAACAGACACAATGTAAAAATATAATCTTTTGCAGGCAATAAAAATTGCATGTAAATGTACATGCACCTGCATGTCTTTTACGCTGACAATTATAAATTGATGCAAATTGCAAATTTTTATATGTTGGGACTCTGGAACGTGATTATATATATGCTCATCAGGTTTTCAATATGTTTATTTGTGAAACAGTAGGAATCCCACTATTCCGAGAAATTTTTTTTACATGTATATACAGAACTGAGGGGTTCAACAGTATTTGCACAATCTGCAACTTTATTATGTGTACAAAGCAAACACATGACTTGTGCAATGATGTTATATAGATAACCCATCATGATATCAAGGGGGGGGGGGGCATAGGTTTCTTTATTTTCTTAAGTTAAATCTCATATCTTTCTTTCAAGATTACATGCCATGTACATATATTTCTGCTTTTATTCACAGCAATTTCAGGTTTAAATACTGGAGTGGTATTCTGAGATCCATTTTATTCTAAGATAAAATCTGAAACTTTATCTCAGATAAAATCAGTGAGACAAAAATACCCTTAAAGTCTTTTCAAATCGGAATTCTGAGAACCATAATATCTCGATTTGATCTCATCTAAGACATGCCCATATAATGATGCAGCAACCAATAAGAAATGTCGTTAAATCGCACTTTCATCTTTCTCAGCCAATGAAATTGCTTTCCGCCAGTAGGTGGGGCAAAAAATCGCGGATGCATTACTTTCAATACGCTGCTTGCGCTTGCATTCAAATGCAAACATGTTTTGAATGGTATTTTGGTGAAAAATAACTTCGGTACTTTCTGAGGTATCAGCATGCCTTTTTGAGGATCATTTCAAGACCGATATTGGTCAATAAAAATCTTTAAATTCAATTCAATTATCATACAGGAATGTTGCTAAAGTAGTACAGTCGATGATTATAGGATTTTTCTTTACTGATATCTGAAGACTAAAAGGGAATTTATCCAGAAATATGGTACATACTGGACGTCCAAGAGATAAAATAGCCTCTACCGTATTTTAAAGGGTAAGTCCACCCTAGAGGTTTCACTGTTTCAAAAAAGGGAGATAAATTTGAACAGCATTTTAAAAAATCAATGAGCAAATTGGTCAAAGAATAAGAAAATTGAACTCATCTACATTTTCTAGTAAACTACTCTTGGCTATGCAAATTGGCAACACTGATGACATCATATGTGAGCAGGTCTCCATTCACTTTGTACATGAAATATCACATTTTCTCAATTTTCTTGGAAGTTACACATTTTCTTACCCCATAGTCAAAGCATGTTATGTAAAAAGCAATTCTTCTGAACATACATTGATTATGGGGGTTAGAAAATGTGTAACTTTCAAGAAAATTGAGAAAATGTGAAATTTCATGTACAAAGTGAATGGAGACCTGCTCGCATATGATGTCATCAGTGTTGCCCATTTGCAGAGCCAAGAGTAGTTCACTAGAAAATGTAAATGAGTGTAATTTTCTTATTCTTTGACCGATTTTGCTCATTTCTTTTTTAAAATGCTGTTCAAATTTATCTCCTTTTATTGAAACAGTGTAACTTCTAGGGCAGACTTACCCTTTAAGTTTCATTTTATCTTTTCCTTCGAAGTAAGATGGGCACAAGCACAAAAGCTGCGCAGCTATACAGGTACCCGCGCTGGAGATGAGGGACTGAGATAAAATGAGGATAAAATCTGAAATCTTAAAGTAGTCTCACTGTCTCACAATACCGATTTCATTTTAAAGATAAAATAACAAATTTTAGAGATAAAATGACGTTCAGAATAGCACCCCAGGTGTTTTGTTGCCTGTTTCATGGTAAGTGAAAGTTATGAATTCTTGAAATCTTGGAGAATTGAGACCATAAAGGCACAGATTTGCAAAGTGATTTTCTTTGGAAGTGGCTTCCTTTGCTTTGTACCATACATGTACATATGTAAAATTATCATTCTTTTAAGGTTTGATTGTACACCTGTACATGTAGAGGAAGCAACATTTTCAAAGCCAAGGACATGATACAACTTGGCTATACAAGATGTATTGTATGTTCTTTAGGGCCTGTTTCAAAATTGGTAACCATCATGCTTAATTTTGAAACTTGTTTTTAACTAATGTTTTCTCATTTTTTATTGATGATTCATATCTCCTCTTTCATAAAGTATAAGTTTCCATCCAATTTTTAAACGTTTTCTTGAATTTTTCGCTAATTTTATAACGTGATGCAAATTTGAAGGCATGTCGGACGGAATTCTTTCTCTGAAATTAAATGGTCCAAGGTAACACTTAGTATCTTTGTTTTGAAACTCTATGTTTATAGATATTAACATATGTATCAATGATCCTTTTCATACATTAACTGGAATGATATATGTAGAAATGTACGATTCCTTCAATTTTAGAAAAGGTAACTCAAAATTTTCTGTCCGACATGCAAAAAATTTCTACGAAGTTTTCCCTCAGAAAAACCATTGACAATTTTAGTGATTTTTCCCAGCCAAGTATCAATGAATTGATTGTAGTCTTGGAATAAATGATGATTTTGAAAATTTACCTGCACCTAATTAGGAAAAAATAAGGATAACATTTTTTTCCGTCCGACATGAAAAGTGGCATGTCGGACGGAAGCTATTGAGATAGCACAGATGGCTGTATAGAACATGAGTTTTTTTTTCTGTTTTATCTTGATAAATGTATTTACGAGAGTAAAATGTCTAATTTCTGATAGTAAAGCTGTCAAACTTAAGTGAAAGTTTGCACCACTTCCTGTGAGGTCCCATGCAATCATTTTCTTTTGAATTGCATTGTTATTCAACTTTTGATGGGAAACGTATTGTTTATTGTTCATTGTTCACCAAAAATACTGTTGCGATATGAAAGCCTCATAATTTATGAAATTAGAAATAAAATGGGTGTAATTGGTGTAATTCTGGTAATTTCATTACCAGTTGCATAACTACAGAGGGGGCACGGGGGCCCTCCCCCCAATCGGCTGGCCAAAAAAAAAAGAAAGAGAGAAAAGAAAGAAGGATAGAGGAAAGGAAGGGGAAAGTAAGGAGAAGGAAAATGGTACATCGGGAAGCGCTCCCTCTCTTCGCTCACAAGCATTTGAGTAACTTGACCTTTGCTGATGCTAATTACAACTCTTGAATCTTGTGTCTCAGTCTCAGTATAGGCTGCTATTGTTGTACTCATAGAATGTTAGTTATGTAACCACATCTGGATTTCACTCCAAGAAGTTTACCTTTAAAGGGCCCTTTCAGTAGATGGCCTCGACAAAAAACTAAAATTCCCATCTGTTTTTTCACTAGCTTGCTACTCCCACTAGTATAAGTTTAAACTAGATGATTTCGGGCATGGCAATCATTTTCAGAAGCGATTAGGCAAAGTATCATAATATTTTGGCAGCAAGGAGGTTCACATATTTACAAAAACATCTAGTGTATTTGCTAACGAAGCCATATTATACAGTATTTGGTTTTTTGGGGGGGGAGGGGGAGGGGGTGGATTAGCGTCGCCGATCCTCGCTTGTAAAAACAGAAGAGGAACCTAAAGGGATTCAGAAAACAGGGGATCGAATAGATTATCTTAGATATATTTCAATGATGAAATAACAATTGTGCAATGACAAAAGGAGCATATTTATTTACTGGCCCTCTGCGCTCGCTCGTTCATTAATTGTTTAGTGTTTTTTTGAAGCAAACAAATTGGGCGAGGGATGTGAACAAATAAATAATTTTGATGTTTCATGTACATGTGTGTAGGGCTTAACCGATATTCGCATCGGAGATCGGTAACTGCTAATTCTTGGCCGCATCGGCTAAATGTCGGAATCGGTAAATATTTTGATGGTGAGCTGATGCGGAACCGATGCAAGCAACAGATGTTTGACGGTTACAGTCACACTTTGACCCTATGTTGTTTTGCATTGCAGCGTAGCATTAAATTTTTGTTACCGGTATTGTATTGCTCATCTCTACTTTAGCCGCGCTCTGCGCTGCATCGTTATCGGAATCGGAATCGGGCCGATGCAAATGTAAAAACATCGGGGATTGGATCAGCAGCAAAATTCCATATAGGTTAAGCCCTAGTTTCATGTGCTCACAATGTAATTTAATAAAATGGGTTAAGTGTGATTCCTCGCTCGTTTCGCTTGCTCGTAATATTAAAGAACGGCAGGGACATGCTAAAACAGTCACTGGCAGCGAGATGACTGAATACAATATAGGCCTAAAGTGGTCCGATTGTGTGTTTTGATGACACAGTAGCAAGTCTTTTATTGTAAATATAGCTGTAATTTTCCGCTCGCTGGCTTTGCTCGCTCACAAAATTAAAAAACGGGATGATATCTAGCAAGATGCATCAATTTTCCAACATTTTAAAACGCTTCATATCCCTAAAGACACCTTGGTTCAAAATTACTGTCGTTGTTATTAACATGATAAAAATAACGACACACACTCGCATAAACTTTTCCAACCGGTGCCATGGCTGTATACAGCAGGGGGGCAGGGTGGAGGTTGGCCCCCAAATATTTTGAATATTTCACTTTTTTAAAACTGAAAATTGTCTAAAAAATCCAACAAAAAATGTGTACCAGATTCTTCAATTTCAATATTTAAAAATGCAAAGCACCTTCATGACCAGCTCGGTCGCTTCGTTCCCTCGCTTTTGTATTTCTTAAAAAAATTTACGTGTTAACCCCCCCCCCCCCCCCCCTCCCCCCATGGTATGCCACTGTTCATTACTGAGAAATAATGAATCTTACAAAAATTGTACTGACCGGCTAAGAGCATTTTGACTGTACTTTCCTAATCATGTCGGACGGAACCTAGCATGTCGGACGGAATTTTCATCAATGTTTCTACAGTAACAAAGTTGTAAATAGATATCAGATCTTTTTAAATATAAACAACATTAGTACCCATGATGACCTTTCTACAAAAGGCAAGGAATTAATGATTTTGACAAATTGCCAAAAAAGTAACATTTTCATTCCGTCCGACATGATTGGTTCAGTCCGACATGATGAGTTTTTGAATAGTTCCTGTTACCATGACAACAATCTCTGAATAAAGATTTTTTTTGAGAATTTAAAGTTTGATTGTTCTTTTGTTTATTTGACTTTGAATTGCTCACTTATCACTTAAACTTTCGATAGAATAGTAACTCGAATAAAAGAAGTCAAGGGTCCTCATTTCTATCGATTCCGTCCGACATGGTCAGTTTTTGCTCTTTTACACAAATTTTTAAAAGATACTTGGGAAGTTACTTATACATGATGAAAGTCATGTTAGCTCTCCATGTCCCTGTACAGAAATCTAAAGAAAACTACCTCTGTAACAAAAAAGACAGCTTCTTCTGCTATCAAATTCCGTCCGACATGGTTACGACAATTTTGAAACAGGCCCTTTAGAGAAAACTAGAAATTTATTTATCATAGGGTAAATGTGGTCATGAAGAAAAAAATAAAGAGCAGCTAACATTAAATATTTGAATATGAAACGGAAATGTGACAAAATATAGATCTCGGAACTGAAAATCAAAATACATTTTTAGATAATTCTCATGTTGGACTTTGCATTCATGTTTCAGATTTGGTAAAGTTCAACTGCATACAGGGTTCTCACTAGGAAAAAATCCACACATGGTTCCCCCTCTGCGCAAAGCGCGTCATTTTCGGAAGTTTTAAGGAATAACACCTAAAGTTAGGTGTGGCAGCAGTATATGCTATAGCAAAAGGATGAAAAATACTTCTTGGTAAGCAGGAGTTGTGTACCAATGGCATAAAAGTAAAAATACATTGCCAAAAAGCAAAACAATCAGTGACATTTATCATTATTGTTAGGAATATATACTCCAATATTTTTTTACCCTTGTTGCCACGCATGGTGCAGCAATTTCACACATGGTTCTTCCTTGTCTGAAACCCTTTACGCATGGTATTGGGACCATGGGTGTTATGTACTGCAGAGAACCATGACTGCATACACACAAGACTGATCAGTTTATGTCAAGGAAACAAAAGCACAACATTGCCTGGAAAACTTTGGCAAAACTAAATAAAACTTATAAGTTTAAGGAAGCAATGTTACAGGCTGAATTCAGATAATAAATTTCCATGTTAAGGGCCTGGCCAATATCATAGGCCTAGTTAGTATAGTCAGTGATTGTATTACCGAACAGCATTGTATTACTGAACGTGTGCATTTATGCGTCCAAAATTAATTTCCTGCATGTAGAACTATATGCAACATTCTCCCACACAGGAGATTTCAAAATGAAGATGACAAAAACGAGGCAAAAACACTTTTGTAATATCATTGTTTTCTCAAAAAGCAAAAATTGGTCAAACTAGCTGATTGTCGATTTGGTACTTTGTCCAACTTTTTCCTATAGGAAATGCATGTTCGGTAATACAATTCTATTTTCAGGTCACCAAAACGGCGAGTATGCGGAGAGGGGTGCGATCGGAAGGTGATCAGATCAAAGACTACTTGTCTTTGAAAAATTTATACATCTTCTTTTTCAGTAGGTATACGAGTATTCATGGTGGAAGTTTGATAAATATTTTGAGAATATTGTATATGATATGACTGAATCTACGAAAAGTGTTCAGTAATAGGATACACTTTCATATAACCGAGCACTAAAAAAGTGTGAGTGGGCCTAGGGCCAGGCCTAGCCCACCCGTAGGTCAAAACAGTGTTTTGAATAGCGGAACTAATTGCCGACGCGAACGCAAAATACATTGACTTAGACCTTCTATAATAGAGAAGAAGTTTTGATTTTACTTACCAGCAATATTCCTGAGGCTCTCAATTTTCCCCTTTCTGCTTCATATCTGATGAATGAACTGAAAATGGTTAGACTAAGAAGAAAACTGACACTTATCAGACTCGTAGGTCGAAAGCATGCCGTCAAGTAACCAATAGAAAAGCATGCTATGTAGTTTCAGTACAGACTTGTCACATTTGCGGGACGAGGTCAATTCATTGACCGAGTAACTGTTATTAAAATATTAGTGTTACACAGGATGAGTGGCCTAGCCCTGTTAACCCATTTGTGACAGGAATTATTTAAAGCCTAATTTGATCAGCTTTTATTCTTCAAATTGGCAACACCAACATTTTTATTTTACTGCTACATTTTATATATAAAACGTCATGTATCAGAAATGAATATAAATTGACAGAAATTATAAGTCAAAAAGTTGCCAATTTGCAGGGGAAAACTGTGATTTTAAACTTTCTATCACATTGCCAATTTAAGGATTTTAGTGCTTATCTTCCTTTAAAAAATTTTCAGCATCAAACAATGAATACTGACACAACCAAAATGGGCACAGTTTTTGTATAATTTTTCGCTCTTTCTGCTCATGTATTTGGTATGATTTTTAGGGCTTTGCATCAAAAGATATTAGGCCAAACCACAAAATGTGGACCTCTGTCACGAATGGGTTAATAGTAGACCGAAAAATTCTGTCTCTAACATTCGTCGTTAGCCTCTTATTCTGGTAGGGTCGGCACTCCTCCTTTTTAGAGACAGAAGCGTCCCGAAGCGCTGTGCGTGCAATCTCATTGTGCTGGGCAGCACAACGAGAAAACTACCTCAAATCATCGATTTTCTCCCTTTATTCATGAATATAAAAATATCATTATACACTATTATTGACTATAGAGTATATAACTACTGATTTTATGATTTATTCCTTTTGACTATTCATTTTCAGGTAAATCCAGGGTCCTAACGTTAGGTCGTCTCGATTGAAAATCTTGCAGCAGCCAACCTCTATCTCTGTTCGCCTCCGCGCTTTTCGCAGGGAGATCAGCAAATTTGCGACTCTAGCTCTCGCATTTCAACCGTATTCAGACAATCGACCAATACGAAACAACGACAAAAACATCATCGTTCGTATGTTTATGCCCAAACGTACATGGTCAATCGTTTGAATAGGCCGGTTGGCGCGTTTCCGTTCTACACCGTAGCCTAGGCAGTTTTTCGATTAATTGCATCAAACGTGCTGGTTTCAAAGTCTAGGTTTCGTTTCAGCCACATTATGAATCTCTCTGTTTTCAGTCTATACCACGTACAGCAGCGCACGCGGCGATCGTGTACGTGTAGAGAGAGAATAAATGAAAGAAAAGGCAAAGAAATACAGAAGGAAAAGGGGCCTTCAAGGAACTGAAGGCGAAGAAACAGACGAGGATTGCCCAAAGAAATGTAAAAAGAAAGATGGATCCACAGGCCTAGAAGTCCATAAAGAAAAGGGAAAGGTATAGATAAAAGAAACAAGGCAAACGCCAAGCGTTGTCTCGCCTGCATATTGCAGTCATGAAGAGACTGCATGTCAATACTATGCTATATGACTTCTGAGGCTGTCAGCAGTTTAGGGGGTGAATTGTGGTTCTGACAGTTTACATATGCAATAATGGTATAGGCCTACTTTATCCCTAGGAAATCAGATAACACTAAGAATGCTGTTAATACTATGAAGCTATAATTATTTCCATGCAAGTAAGGAAATGAATGTTAGTGAAAAAGAATGTAACTGATAATAATGTGAGTAAAATTGTAAAATTAAATTAATTATTAAGGTGTTATGGCAAACTTATTGTTTGAAAAATGGTATGAATTTGGTGATTCCACGTCAAAGCTATAGAAAATTATTAGGTATACAACATAGCACAGTGCCAGTTATGAAAAGTTCATTGACCTTTGACCTTTGACCTTAATCAAATTCAACTCACATTCGAACTTGACCTGCACCTTCAAGAGATGGACCTCTCATATGAATTTGGCAATCCTACCTCGAAGGTATAGAAAGTTATTGTGTGTACAACATAGCACAGTGCCAGTCATGGAAAGTTCATTGACCTTTGACCTCTGACCTTATTCAAATTCAACTCATACTCAAACTTGACCTGTGCCTTCAAGAGATGTACCTCTGGTATAAATTTGGTGATCCCACCTCGAAGCTATAGAAAGTTATTGTGTGTACAACACAGCACAGTGCCAGTCATGGAAAGTTCATTGACCTTTGACCTTTGACCTTAATCAAATTCAACTCACATTCGAACTTGACCTGCACCTTCAAGAGATGGACCTCTTGTATGAATTTGGCAATCCTACCTCGAAGGTATAAAAAGTTATTGTGTGTACAATATAGCACAGTGCCAGTCATGGAAAGTTCATTGACCTTTGACCTTTGAGCTTATTCAAATTCGACTCATATTCGAACTTGACCTGCGCCTTCAAGAGATGGACCTCTGGTATGAATTTGGTGATTCCACGTCAAAGCTATAGAAAGTTATTAGGTGTACAACATAGCACAGTGCCAGTTATGAAAAGTTCATTGACCTTTGACCTTAATCAAATTCAACTCACATTCGAACTTGACCTGCACCTTCAAGAGATGGACCTCTCATATGAATTTGGCAATCCTACCTCGAAGGTATAGAAAGTTATTGTGTGTACAACATAGCACAGTGCCAGTCATGGAAAGTTCATTGACCTTTGACCTCTGACCTTATTCAAATTCAACTCATACTCAAACTTGACCTGTGCCTTCAAGAGATGTACCTCTGGTATAAATTTGGTGATCCCACCTCGAAGCTATAGAAAGTTATTGTGTGTTCAACACAGCACAGTGCCAGTCATGGAAAGTTCATTGACCTTTGACCTTTGACCTTAATCAAATTCAACTCACATTCGAACTTGACCTGCACCTTCAAGAGATGGACCTCTTGTATGAATTTGGCAATCCTACCTCGAAGGTATAAAAAGTTATTGTGTGTACAACATAGCACAGTGCCAGTCATGGAAAGTTCATTGACCTTTGACCTTTGACCTTATTCAAATTCGACTCATATTCGAACTTGACCTGCGCCTTCAAGAGATGGACCTCTGGTATGAATTTGGTGATTCCACGTCAAAGCTATAGAAAGTTATTAGGTGTACAACATAGCACAGTGCCAGTTATGGAAAGTTCATTGACCTTTGACCTTTGACCTTAATCAAATTCAACTCACATTCGAACTTGACCTGCACCTTCAAGAGATGGACCTCTTGTATGAATTTGGCAATCCTACCTCGAAGGTATAAAAAGTTATTGTGTGTACAATATAGCACAGTGCCAGTCATGGAAAGTTCATTGACCTTTGACCTTTGACCTTATTCAAATTCGACTCATATTCGAACTTGACCTGCGCCTTCAAGAGATGGACCTCTGGTATGAATTTGGTGATCCCACCTTAAAGCTATAGAAAGTTATTGGGTGTACAACACAATTGTTGACGACGACGCCGCCGACGACGCCGACGCCGACGACGCCGACGCCGACGACGCCGACACCGGAAATAGTGATACCTATGTCTCGCTCCGCTACGCAGGCGAGACAAAAAAAAAACCACTGAAGAAATAATGAATTCTAACATGTTAGATCTGTATCCTCTGTTCTTTCTCCATGTATTTCTTTTTTCTTCCTCTCATCTATCCTCTCCCATGTCCATATGTGTTTATTTGTTCTTCCTTCCATCTATCTTCTTCTCTCTCCTTATGTATTTCATTTTTCTGCTTTAGATAAGATCAGGCTCAGTCATAGAGAAATATATACCTGTATAACTCTATGGGCTCAGCTCGTTCGCGCACATATTCCATGTATTATGTGCATGCAGTCACTTGCAGTGGATATCTTGGCTGTCGATGTCGGATATATGTGCGCTGAGGACTTAGACTCTTTCACCAGAGCACTTGTAGGATTTTTTCACGAAAATGCATAGGCAACGATGTAAAACGGAAACGCGCGGCCGGTTGAAATGCGAGGAGTCACATGTTCGCTGATCTCCCTGCGAAAAGCGCTGAGGCGAACAGAGATAGAGGTTGGCTGCTGCAAGATTTTCAATCGAGACGACCTAACGTTAGGACCCTGGATTTACCTGAAAATGGAGAGTTAAAAGGAATAAATCAAAAAATCGGTAAGTTACAATGTATATAGGCCCTACAGTGTACTCTATAGTCAATAATAGTGTATAGATCTAATGATATCTTTATATTCATGAATATAGGGGAAAAATCAATGATTTGAGGTAGTTTTCTCGTTGTGCTGCCTAGCACAATGAGATTGTACGCACAACGCTTCAGGGCGCTTCTGTCTCTAAAAAGGAGGAGTGCCGACCCTACCATTATAAGAGGCCAACGACGACTGTTAGAGACAGAAAACTTCGGTCTATGTAATAATAGTATTAGTAGCCTAGCCTAGGCAGCTAGTGTCTTTCTTTGATTGTGGCATAATTTGTATAAATTTTCACTTGCTGCTTTCTTTAGCCAAAGAACGGCAGTATGGCTGTCTGCATTTCGTTTCTTTGGCAATATCGCGTTTCAGGCCCCACCTCTAATATAGTTTGAATGTGGGGCTGATTCCCCACGAAGTATTAGGTCTACATTTTATTATTCATTCAATAGTTGATCGATCATGAAACTCATTTTTACATTTTAACATTTTTAACATTACTCGATTGACCACTCCCTAATATATACTCGTGTTTACGGCCCCACCAAACGGGATTATGAATTGATTATCACGGCAGTGGGGCTGATGGGCATCAGCCCCGCTGCTGTGTTAATCACCTTTGGATCCCGTTTGGTGGGGCCGTAAACACGAGTATATATACTGTGCTCATCAGCCCCGATGCTGTATTAATCATATTTGAATCGCGTTTGGTGGGGCCGTTAACACGAGTATATATAAGAGAGTTTTAAAAGAAGATAATGATGATTAAACGTTATGATCGATCAACACATTCTTTTAAAAAAAATTGTGAAAGTCCATCGTCTTCTATTTCTGTCCTAGTTAGCTGTGGTCTAAGTTAGGTCAGGAGAGATAATCGATCATGATGTATGTGGGCATCAGCCCCACTCACCATGCATTAATTGAGTGGGGCCTGAAACACGATTATGCCATTTCTTCCTTTCACATACATGTAAATCTGTGATGATTGCTATTATATATGATATTCATATCCCGTTGCACTGCCAATGGCAATGACTGCCACTACTACTACTAGTTCACCCCGTAATTTCACCGTAGTCGATGGCCCGCTCACCCATGACATGTAACAGTTAGAGTCTAGACTAGTAGGATGGGGGGTTGGGTGTCCGGACACGTAACAAAAATGAAGCCTTCTTTTTTGTCTTTGGATTAAACAAAAACTATGCATTGATTTGTGCTAATCATCATCAATATTTGTTCTTTGTAATATTGTCTAACAGTTTGTGCTAAAACATTTAAGAGATTTGCTTGTGAACTTTTTCAATTGGCTGTTTAAAATCGACTGTCCGGATACACAACCTGTCCGGACATCCAACAACTGGGTATAATAGTACCGTAGTATGGGCCATGGTATGGCGCCTCGGTCCATTTGTCTGTCTCAGCCTAATCAATGATGATAAATGAGTAAATCCGAATAATTTCTGTGCTAAACTGACATTTGAAATGCAACCACTTTAACATACACCTAATCATCAATTACAAATAAAAACTTACAATTGAGGCTTGAGCAGCATACATGTATGTACGTCAACGGTTTTAAGGCAAAGACCATTTGATCATGAAGGCATGGCAAAACAAAGTCAAAGTGCTGGAAAGTCTACAATATGACGTCGGATCTGGATATAGCATCGGATCGATATGGCGCATGGCCAGAGCGCGCGTGATGGTCTGTCTGATGACCGTACCGGATCCGGAGCAACTGTACTGGGAGTGGCATAGAGTGCACTGGGTTATAAATGGCACCAAATATGGCACAAATGTGTAGATAGTAATAATATAAACAAATTCAGATATGGAGACATATCAGATTCTACCCTTGGGGGCCGTGGGGGGAGGGCGCATCTTTAAAAAATGGTCACCATTATAGGGGCACTTTTTCTATATACATGTCAATACTAATGTGAAAAGTGAATTTAAGGTAATAATTAGAATTCAAATTCGAATCCAGGGCTGAAATATTTAATAAAAAAATAATTGTGGGGCTCCATTTGATAAAAGGGGACACTTTTTCAAAAATTAGAAAATAGCCTCCAGTTTTCATCTATAATTTGTAATAAAAGCACCACATTCGGCACACAGATAGATTAAAATATTACTATAAGTATTGCAATATTATTACAATATTTGATTGACAAATAACAAATTGAAATATGATTTTAGGAATATTCATGTATTCATTATTGTTCATTTTCCATTTATCATAAGCTCACTTGATATTCGATTTCATCTTTATTTTTCTTCTTGCCATAGTTCTTACTGTCAATGTTGTAAATATTGTATATGTGTTATCTTAAAAATATCGTATATAAAGATTATTCTAAATTTCAATCAAATGCAGTGGCGGCACCAGGATTGTTAAAGTGGGGGGCAAATGGAGGGCAAAAGAAAATGTTGGGGGGGGGCAGGGGCAGTCAATTTTTTTTTTCGTGTATGGAAAAATCAAGCATGAAGCGCGAGTTTTAGGGGGGGGATAATTGAATTTTCAGATTTTTTTTTTCCTCTTACACACATTTAAATATCAATTTTGCGAGCAAACAAAAAATAACCGCCTTTTTTTGGTTTTTAATCGCATTTTCGAATAAATATTCTGAAATATGACGAGCGAGCGAAGCGAGCAAGCCAAAAATGGCTACTTTTCTTGTTTTCAATCGCATTTTAGAAAAGAGATTTTAAAATATGATGAGCGAGCGAAGCAAGTGAGCCAAAAATAACCACTTTTTTGTTTTCAATCGAAGTTTTGAAGAGCGGAAAATGGTATTTTAGAGCACTTCACAGCTTGAATATGATGCTTATGACAACATCTACTTATTTACAAATTACTGTATAATTTTTCTTTTCAGTCCTCAAAATTTCTGGGGGGGGGCAACTGGGGGGCAAAGCTTCTGAGTGGGGGGGGGGCATGGGGGGCAAATGCCCCCCATGCCCCCCCCCCCCCTTGGTGCCGCCACTGATCAAATGGTTATAACAATGATTAATTTCATGTAATCAATTACTTGTGGGGTTAACCTCGATTAGCATATGCTATTTGTTTGCTCCCTTTACCAAGATGTATGTATCACTGTGAATTATTGTATGTATTATAATGATTTTTTGTTAATTTTGGTAATAAATTCATTCATTCATTCATTCATTACAAGCGAGGAAAAAACATACACTTCTTTCGTGGTGGAAGTGTTATTTAATCATAAAATTACACTTAAAGTCTATGAGATATCCCTGGCCATTCGATCACCTATAGACCAATTTCACCTCCGGTTTATGTATTTGGCCCTCTATCGGCGACGCCATCGCCATCATTATTTTTCTTCTTGCCATAGTTCTTACTGTCAATGTTGTAAATATTGTATATGTGTTATCTTAAAAATATCGTATATAAAGATTATTCTAAATTTCAATCAAATGCAGTGGCGGCACCAGGATTGTTAAAGTGGGGGGCAAATGGAGGGCAAAAGAAAATGTTGGGGGGGCAGGGGCAGTCAATTTTTTTTTTCGTGTATGGAAAAATCAAGCATGAAGCGCGAGTTTTAGGGGGGGGGATAATTGAATTTTCAGATTTTTTTTTTTCCTCTTACACACATTTAAATATCAATTTTGCGAGCAAACAAAAAATAACCGCCTTTTTTTGGTTTTTAATCGCATTTTCGAATAAATATTCTGAAATATGACGAGCGAGCGAAGCGAGCAAGCCAAAAATGGCTACTTTTCTTGTTTTCAATCGCATTTTAGAAAAGAGATTTTAAAATATGACGAGCGAGCGAAGCGAGTGAGCCAAAAATAACCACTTTTTTGTTTTCAATCGAAGTTTTGAAGAGCGGAAAATGGTATTTTAGAGCACTTCACAGCTTGAATATGATGCTTATGACAACATCTACTTATTTACAAATTACTGTATAATTTTTCTTTTCAGTCCTCAAAATTTCTGGGGGGGGGCAACTGGGGGGCAAAGCTTCTGAGTGGGGGGGGGGGCATGGGGGGCAAATGCCCCCCATGCCCCCCCCCCCCTTGGTGCCGCCACTGATCAAATGGTTATAACAATGATTAATTTCATGTAATCAATTACTTGTGGGGTTAACCTCGATTAGCATATGCTATTTGTTTGCTCCCTTTACCAAGATGTATGTATCACTGTGAATTATTGTATGTATTATAATGATTTTTTGTTAATTTTGGTAATAAATTCATTCATTCATTCATTCATTACAAGCGAGGAAAAAACATACACTTCTTTCGTGGTGGAAGTGTTATTTAATCATAAAATTACACTTAAAGTCTATGAGATATCCCTGGCCATTCGATCACCTATAGACCAATTTCACCTCCGGTTTATGTATTTGGCCCTCTATCGGCGACGCCATCGCCATCATTATTTTTCTTCTTGCCATAGTTCTTACTGTCAATGTTGTAAATATTGTATATGTGTTATCTTAAAAATATCGTATATAAAGATTATTCTAAATTTCAATCAAATGCAGTGGCGGCACCAGGATTGTTAAAGTGGGGGGCAAATGGAGGGCAAAAGAAAATGTTGGGGGGGCAGGGGCAGTCAATTTTTTTTTTTCGTGTATGGAAAAATCAAGCATGAAGCGCGAGTTTTAGGGGGGGGATAATTGAATTTTCAGATTTTTTTTTTCCTCTTACACACATTTAAATATCAATTTTGCGAGCAAACAAAAATAACCGCCTTTTTTGGTTTTTAATCGCATTTTCGAATAAATATTCTGAAATATGACGAGCGAGCGAAGCGAGCAAGCCAAAAATGGCTACTTTTCTTGTTTTCAATCGCATTTTAGAAAAGAGATTTTAAAATATGACGAGCGAGCGAAGCGAGTGAGCCAAAAATAACCACTTTTTTGTTTTCAATCGAAGTTTTGAAGAGCGGAAAATGGTATTTTAGAGCACTTCACAGCTTGAATATGATGCTTATGACAACATCTACTTATTTACAAATTACTGTATAATTTTTCTTTTCAGTCCTCAAAATTTCTGGGGGGGGGCAACTGGGGGGCAAAGCTTCTGAGTGGGGGGGGGGGGGGGCATGGGGGGCAAATGCCCCCCATGCCCCCCCCCCCCTTGGTGCCGCCACTGATCAAATGGTTATAACAATGATTAATTTCATGTAATCAACTTGTGGGGTTAACCTCGATTAGCATATGCTATTTGTTTGCTCCCTTTACCAAGATGTATGTATCACTGTGAATTATTGTATGTATTATAATGATTTTTTGTTAATTTTGGTAATAAATTCATTCATTCATTCATTCATTCATTACAAGCGAGGAAAAAACATACACTTCTTTCGTGGTGGAAGTGTTATTTAATCATAAAATTACACTTAAAGTCTATGAGATATCCCTGGCCATTCGATCACCTATAGACCAATTTCACCTCCGGTTTATGTATTTGGCCCTCTATCGGCGACGCCATCGCCATCATTATTTTTCTTCTTGCCATAGTTCTTACTGTCAATGTTGTAAATATTGTATATGTGTTATCTTAAAAATATCGTATATAAAGATTATTCTAAATTTCAATCAAATGCAGTGGCGGCACCAGGATTGTTAAAGTGGGGGGCAAATGGAGGGCAAAAGAAAATGTTGGGGGGGCAGGGGCAGTCAATTTTTTTTTTCGTGTATGGAAAAATCAAGCATGAAGCGCGAGTTTTAGGGGGGGGATAATTGAATTTTCAGATTTTTTTTTTTCCTCTTACACACATTTAAATATCAATTTTGCGAGCAAACAAAAAATAACCGCCTTTTTTTGGTTTTTAATCGCATTTTCGAATAAATATTCTGAAATATGACGAGCGAGCGAAGCGAGCAAGCCAAAAATGGCTACTTTTCTTGTTTTCAATCGCATTTTAGAAAAGAGATTTCAAAATATGACGAGCGAGCGAAGCGAGTGAGCCAAAAATAACCACTTTTTTGTTTTCAATCGAAGTTTTGAAGAGCGGAAAATGGTATTTTAGAGCACTTCACAGCTTGAATATGATGCTTATGACAACATCTACTTATTTACAAATTACTGTATAATTTTTCTTTTCAGTCCTCAAAATTTTTCCATGCCCCCCATGCCCCCCCCCCTTGGTGCCGCCACTGATCAAATGGTTATAACAATGATTAATTTCATGTAATCAACTTGTGGGGTTAACCTCGATTAGCATATGCTATTTGTTTGCTCCCTTTACCAAGATGTATGTATCACTGTGAATTATTGTATGTATTATAATGATTTTTTGTTAATTTTGGTAATAAATTCATTCATTCATTCATTCATTACAAGCGAGGAAAAAACATACACTTCTTTCGTGGTGGAAGTGTTATTTAATCATAAAATTACACTTAAAGTCTATGAGATATCCCTGGCCATTCGATCACCTATAGACCAATTTCACCTCCGGTTTATGTATTTGGCCCTCTATCGGCGACGCCATTGCTGCGGTGGGCAAGCGCGCTGACCGCAATAGGCTCTAGATCTGTGTACAAAATGAATATAAGATATGAGATATGCCCCGATATTGTTCCATTTACTTTATTTTAGATCAATAAGATAAAACATGGATACATGGGTAGATGAGGTAAGACAATGGTCATATCTGACGGATGAAGGTATGATGTATTTTTGTACTTTCGATGGTTTTTCAACTTAGTTTTGTCAGTAAAAGTTCGATTGCAGCATAGAAGCCGTAGTAAACGGGAGCCCTAAATCTTACCCTGTTTACAAAGTCATGTTTTCACTCATTAAATTTTACGCCAAATACATAATGATAATGTTTCTCGACTTCAAAGTCCTTTCTGTTGATGTTTTTACCCACTGGCGACGAATTCCTTCACATTGCTTACGGAAACCTGTGATAGGGAGTACGGCTTCTCACACTTGTAAATAGGCTTCATGAGTCAAAAGCGAGTGAATTTCGCACTCAGTTAGCTTCCAATTTTTAAACTTTCTCTAATTCTTGTGGCATTTGAGCACCGCACAGCTGCGACCTGAACTTCCCTGATAATTTCTCATTGCAAATATTTAAATAAATCTGCATATACTGGTCAAAATAGACAAAAAATCGAACGAATGTGCATAACGCGCTATTGACTTGTGTACTATAAAAGTTGGAGCGCCCACCGCAGAATGTCGAACTGTGTCGAATTGGTCTATACCTACCGAATATGACTCTATTTGATGGGCACCTTTCTGGCCGTCCGAAAATATTCTGCATCTACGAGGCGAGCGACCGACAAAACAAATTTTATTCAGTGATCGTGAACGTATTCGTCACTAAAATGCAACAAGATGATTTTTATATGATATATTCCTGTTCGGACACCTCGGAGCCCAAAATATTATGATATTCGCGCATATTAGTGCTTGCTGCCCCAAACCATCTTGTTTCTCGATTTTACGAGAGAGCGAGAAAAAAATATTAAAAAAAAAAAAATTCTTATACTTAGATCAGGTTCTAGTGTGTATATTCACTCCATTTTCACGATTCGAGTAACGTACCAGGGGCCGGGAACGTGTTTTTTTTTTTTTTGGGGGGGGGGGGGTTTTGAGGGGGGCTGATACCCCGACAGACGGAGTTCAGGGGATGTACCCAACTAACCCAACTAACAATCGGACGTTTTCTGAACGTTCTAAAAACGTTCCAAGTTGGTTCTTTGGACGTTTCGTTAAAACGTTTTTTGGACGTTTTTTTGTGGAAGATTTTGGACGTCCATAAAACGTTTTATTGGATGTTCTTAAAACGTTTTTTAAACGTTATAAAAACCAATAAAAAACTTTTTATGCATTTGCTTCCCTGTCTTAGGACCTGTAAAAAACCTTTAGACGTTTTGAAAACGTTTTGAGAACGTTCAGAAAACCTTCTAAGAACGTTTAGAAAACCTTTTAAGAACGTTGAGAAAACCTTTAAAGAACGTGTAGAAAACCTTGTAAGAACCTTTTAAGAAGTCCAGAAAACCTTTAATAATCATAGTAAAAACAATAATGTTATCCTGAAGAGAAGCTCTTTCAGTACAATCCACTTAATGGCCTATAATCCTATCAGTCCTAATAATAATCCTAACAACCCTAATGCCTATCTTATCCTATCCTATATCCTGAACCATGCAGGGGCGGCGCCAGGGTATTTTGATAGGGGGGGGGCAAGATGACACACATGTGAATTTATTGACGTTTTAGATGAACAAACTGGTACTATAATTGCAAGCCACATGCCTCTCTTTTCCCACCCTCTTCTTTCTCCTTCTTCACAGTAATTGATATGATATGAATATCCCGGGGGGGTCACTCTCCACATGGCCTGCTACCCACCCGTGTCCGACAACCTCAGAAATGCACCCTAAATGGCGTAACCTATTAACCAAATTTGCAACCCTAAATGGCGTAACCCATGAAAAAAAGCCACCCTAAGTGGCGTGAACAGGGAAATCCCCCAATTTGATACCCTAAGTGGCGTAAACATTGAAATCGATTAATTTTATACCTAAAGGCCCTATCTCACCAACGGAGACGTCTCTGCGACAAGTTTCAAAATAATTATAATGGAGCATTTGCAGGATCATGCACCTGACTTGGACAGGAGGAATGTCAGCACGCGTTCAGTCACACGGTTTCTAAAGTGGGTCAAACATCATCCGGTAGAGTCGCGGAGACGTCTCTGCATTCTGCAACGTCTCATCAGTCTTTCTGGTCTCCTCCTGGTCTCCGCGACGTCTCTGAGATGGCTCAGAGACGTCTCGGAGATATTGCAGAGACGTCTCAGCAGTCGCGGATGTAATTAGTCTCCGCAACTAATGGATACGTCTCGGAGACGTCGCGGAGACTTTGCAGAGACTGCAAAAAGTCTCCCAAAAAAACAACAAAAAAATAAAACAAAAACAAAAAAATCAAGCATGTTCGAATTTCTTGCGACACCTCGGAGACTCCATATTTTGCTCATTTCTTTTTTTAAATGCTGTTCAAATTTATCTCCTTTTATTGCAACAGTGAAATTTCTAGGGTGAACTTACCCTTTAAGTCTGAGAAAATTTTTTTTACTCGTGTGACTGTGATTTTTGCACCTAGCATATGTGGTTAAATAATTCATTAAGCTGAAATATACTAGTCTATTCATTCAGAAATGCAATTTTGTTTTAGCATTGAATTGTACACAAAGACAAGTCAAGCTATCACTCCCGTGAGTGGGTCAATCAAGGACAGGATAGATCTACATCATACATGTAACTAACGCTAGGCCACTACTGACTTAAATTGAAAAACACAACACAATTAACAGTATATGGGGCTAGCCTCTAGGAATAACAACACGAAAGAAAACCAGTGAAAAGTACACACGAGTAAAACTTTTTCTCAGACTTGATATATTTACTCACCAATAAACAGCTCTTCTATGGTAATAAAATTCCGTCAAATGAAACTCACGATGCCATAATAATGTGTTTTGAGACGTTTGAAAAATGCTAGATATAAAAAAGAAATTGTGGCACTTGAGAGTACTTTTAAGTGTTTCCGGTGTCTGTGGTCGGCTTCCAACGAGGGTACTGTTGCATTATCCATTTTTAAAATATCGATGGTGCAAATGCATGCCGTGCAGCCGAACATAGTCGCTTTAAACAGGCACGGAACGGTTGCATTAGCATCGATGATTAGCATAGCCATAGCATAGCATCCTCTGAGCTCTGCGACCCATACACAACTATGGGCGTGTGTACGGTAACGCGTGCTGCCTAGTATAGAGCCGGGTGTAAGAGACTAGCTTGGGGGACTGTACGGGGGTCACTCTGATCTCATAAGTGCTGGCCGCGCCGGCGTGTGCGAGGATTATTTTGTATCCCTATGGTGTAATGGCGTAGGTATGTTCAAATTTGCCTAAATTTGCAACCCTAAATGGCGTAGATTAAATTTGCACCCCTAAATGGCGTAATCTGCATAACCAAATTAGCAACCCTAAATGGCGTGAAGAGTGAGAAAAGGCTACCCTAAAAGGCGATTTACCAGCGAATGGTGCTGAAAAGCAACCCTTTTTGCCAAAGACGTCGACGACGCCCGAGTGCCTGAAACGGGACCCTTTGCGACGCTTTTTCTGGACGCGGGTGCGTAGCAGGCCATGTGGAGAGTGACCCCCCCCCCCCCCCGGGATGAATATATCTCTTTTAGGTCAACTTGCCAGTCGATTCCTTGCAGCATGACTAACATTGAGTAAAAGAACATTAGAGAGAGACACAAGATGCAGACCAACTTTCTTTTACATTAGATAGCTAGCGCTTCCAGGTTTTCCCCTTTTTTTGCTTACTTTTTCCTTCCTCTCCTTTCGTTCTTTCCTTTTCCTTTTCCTTTTCCCTTCTCTTTCAAAATAAGGGGTTTTCAGCCATAAACGGGGGGGGGGGCGAAGGGTATTCCCCTTTTCATTTTTGACCGGGGAGGGGGGCTAACTGTGCACAAGTTGTGATATAATTATCGGTTGTCAAATTAGCCTTCAGCACAGACTTACCGTTATCCTACCCTCACTGAGATCCGCGCGAACTTAGTTGATGATCTATTATAATGCCAGTTTTTTACAATAGAGAGCGCATCTTTGGTGCTTTATTAGAAGTTGGGCCCATGCAACTTCTCTTTTTCCTTCTTTTCATTTTCCTTTCTTTCTGTTTTCTTTTCTCTTCTTTCCCCTTCCTTCTCATTTTTTCCCAACACCCCCGACGGCAGCGCAGGTTCACCGACGATATCTTGAGCGGTGTGTGTGTGTGTGTGTGTGTGTGTGTGTGCGTGTGTGTGTGTGTGTGTGTGCGTGTGTGTGTGTGTGTGTGTGTGTGTGCGTGTGTGTACGTTTGTAAGTGTATGTAAGTACATTCGTGAGAAAGGGCAAGAGTGCTGGAGAGGAAGAGACCATGGGTATAGAGAGGGAATGAGAGGGAGAGAGTTAAGAGATCATAGTAAAAAAAAAAGTGCTGGAGGGAAATGAAAGCAAGAAAGAGTGCCGAAGAGAGAGAGAGGGGGGGGGGGGCAGTCTGAGGGCGTGGGACACAGTTGGATAACTAGGGCTTTGGGCAGGAAAATTGGTTGGGCGGATAGCGCAATGGGCCTACGTACTTTGTTTTGCTTAAAAAGTTCTGCTCTCACGTCGTGTTCTGAACCATTTGGTCCTTGTTTTTTTCCTTCTTCTTCTTCTCTTCCTCTCCTTTTCTTCTTCTTCTTCTTCTTCTTCTTCTTCTTCTTCTTCTTCTTCTTCTTCTTCTTCTTCTTCTCGTTTTTGTGTCCTTCTTGTTGCTTTTATTTTTCCTATTAGCTGCGTTTCGAAAACATTTATGAGCTCATGTAGTTAGTTTTCCTTCCACAATGTTCTACTAATGTTATTGTTTTATTACAAAATAAAGATCGTCGTTGTTGTTGGGGTTTTTTTAACAACATTCCAGACACTTCGAAGATTATTTTCATCTTAAAGTCAGTCACTGTGATGGGAAATAGAGGGCGCTTTGAAATCGCCTTCAAATAGAACTGCGCAAATAAATATCTATCGATCAAAGCACAATTTCATGAAGATTATGTAATGCTATATCAAAAGAAATTGATGAGTAGAATGATTGTTATCAGTGCTCCTTTCCATCGCTTCAACCAAAGCTTTTGTACATTTTGTAAGGTTTGGGAGGCCTGTGTTTTATGAAGTTTGATTTCAAACTGACTTGAATTAAAGATATCAACTTCAACTCCTACCTTCTGCGCCTTTGAATGTTTTAAACAGATATATGGCACCATACAAATGCTGTGAATCATCATCATCATCATCATCATCATCACCATCATCATCATCATCACCACCATCATCATCATCACCACCATCATCACCATCATCACCATCATCACCATCATCACCATCATCACCATCATCACCATCACCACCATCACCACCATCACCACCATCACCACCATCACCACCATCATCATACATAGGCAATGCAGTATGACCTTTCCGAACGCTCTAGGGAAACTTTGCTATTATTCCGCCAAATAAAGTGTTAGGTCTATATACAGTAGCTGGGATTGTGGTTAGGAATAGCACTTTATCCAGTACAAGACTGATCAAAGCGCTTTAAAGAAGGAATCAAGAATTTATGAAACTTTAACTGATGAAATAATCGAATATCTAGCAAAAACACATCAATAATATACTACATATGCATAAAATAAAGCATGTGGTAGCAGATTTTTTTTGCTCTCTTGCTTCGCTCGCTAGGTTTGGAAAGAAGGTTTTTCCAGGGAAACACCACAGTGCACTAGCTAAAATGAACATATAGTTAAACCGTGACTCATGGACAAGACCTCAATTAAGATCCCTATATGCTCCGATGAATAGGCTTGACATTTTACGGAGAGGACTTAAAGCCGTAGGTCCCGCGCTGTCGGCAGTCAGCTAGCTGTCGGCAGTCAGCTAGCTGTCGGCAGTCAGCTAGCTGTCGGCAGTCAGTCTGCGAAGCTGACGCAGGTTGCGTTGCGCACCTCACTCTGCCCATTTTTTTTCTCATACTACTTCACTTTTTACATTTTCATTTCTCTCTGTACATTTTTTCCTACGGCTTTTTTCACAAATTGTCACTACAGCCCCAGCTATAGAGATTTGTTCTTGTAAATGTATTACCTCAAAATCCACTCTCTATTCGCATGGTCCTGAACTATAGACATCTTGGACAAAGATATGAATAGAGAGCCGCACTAACGAACCATTGTTAACCCGAGGTGAATAGCAGTGCCTACGCCTTCTTAAAGCTACAATTTAACTTTTCAGAGTTAACTCTACCTCAAACAAGTAAGAGTAGGACTATATGACCAAATGTTTTGCATGATGGCATTTGCTTACAACTTAATACGGCCTACATTATACCATTATTCATCTGATGAATTCATGAATTGGAAAATACAAAATTCAGTCATTCATTGGGAATATTTTTCTTTTGTATAAGGTCCTCATCTAAGGGACATGAGTGTCAGTCACCGTCAAAACATTATCAAAATCATAATAGACTTTTAATTTCAATAGTTGATTCATATACACAATCTCATATTTTATTCTTACCTTCATGTATTTAATTTCAAGTCAAATTTGAAGAAAATTCAAACACAGTGAAGTCCAAATGTTCAATTTATTGTATGACGCTGTATAAGCTGTGTAAACTGTCAATCTTGATCGCACTTTCTTCACTAGGTTGTTTTATCCCAAATCATTCTTCCCCTGCTGTTTTAATGTGATTCCCGATAAAACATTTCCTTTTCACGTATTATTAATGCTTATGACATACAGTGAAAATCACTTCCGTACATAGTATATTGGACTCTCATTTCATTTGGGGGAAAGAAGGATCATCCCTTTAAAATGCAAGTATTATTGCTCCTTCAGGAAGGTCTGGCTACTCAGAGCCTCTACTCATCTGTTTCAAAAGGAATTTGGCAAATACAAAGAGTGGACTGTCAGCAAGCCCTGGTTCACTTCAGTACAACTTCAGCTTTTTGTGCTTTGAAATACTGTACGATTAAAAAGAAATCAAGGCATTTCACCAGACTGATCAAAGCCTTTTCACTGAGGCAACATCATGCTGTTACAGAAAGCATACAATAACATTGTGAACCTATTCATTCATAATTCTGGAAGAAGAGCTCTGGAGCGAAGAGGGCCATTGACTTTTAGTACAATAAGATGTCTTCAAGATATGAAAGACTAGTTTGAATGCCTTTAAGCTCACTTTAAATGCCCATTTATCTTTGGTATGTCATTGAGGCACTGATGTATACAAAGAGAAACATGAATGTGACCTTCAAGTAAATGTTACGTCCAGGGGCGTTGCTAGAATTTTTTCAGTGGGGGGGGGGGGGGGGGGGGTGTAGAGGCCACTGATTGCCGACAAACAATGCCACCGATTACAGACGACCAACGTCTGTAAATTCAACCGTACAAAGCCCACTAGGCATGTTCAATAATTGTGTGCCTCTATCATATTTCCTTCGTCTTTCCTACACATTTCAGTCTATTTCAACCAGATTTGGTGACTTTTATAAGAGCGAGTGCAGCGAGCCAGGAAAAAAATATATATACTCCTTTTCATTTTAGAAGTGATAACTCTTCATCAAAATACCTGATGGGCATATACGATATCTAAATTATACACGTATATATATTTGGTCATTTCGCTAGCAGAATCCATTCGCTTTCCCAAACCATCTTGTATCTAAATGATATACGAGCGAGCGCAGCGAGCGAGGAAAATATAGGCCTTTATTCTCCTTTTCATGGTAAAAGTGGTGATTCTTTATCAAAATACAAGACTGGCCTATAAGATATCTAAATTATACACGTACATTCTGTCACCTCCCTTGCCGAATTCGTTTATTTTCCCTAAACAATTTTATATTTAAATATCATATCAGCGAGAACAGCGAGCGAGAAAAAAAAATATATGTTCCTTTTTCATGGTGGAAGTAATAATACTTCATCAAAATAAACGACAGGCCTATATAAGATTTCTAAATTATACATGTATATTATTTTGGTCAACTCGCCTGCCGAATTCTATCTGTCTATTGCTTTCCTCAACCATCTTGTATATAAATATTATACGAGGGAGCGCAGCGAGCGAGGAAGAATACAGATACCTCTTATCGCTGTAGAAGTGATCATTCTTCATCAACATACACGATGGACCTATAAGATATTTACATTATATATTTGGTAACCTCTCTTGCCTAATTCATTCGCTTTCAAAGATCCAGTATCTAAATATTTTATGAACGAGCGCAGCGAGCGAGAAATATTATTCTCTTTTTCATGGTAGAAGTGATAATTCTTCATCAAAATAAATGATGGGCCTAAAGATATCTAAATTATAATTATATTTGGTCACCTCACTTGCCGAATGTGTTTGCTTTTCGAAAACATCCTGTATCTAAATATTATACGAGCGAGCGCAGCGAGCGAGAAAAATATACACTCTATTTCGTGGTAACCGTGTTATTTCATCATCAAAATACACAAGCAAATAAGCCGAATATGACTCTATTTGGGCATCTTACTTCTCTTTTCTTTTCCCTCCTTCCTCTTCCCTCTCCTTTTTTTTCTCTCTCTCTCTCTTTCGACAGCGAGCGAAAATTGCCGACAAGCATTTTGAGTGTGTGTGTGTGTGTTGTGTGTGTGTGTTGTGTGTGAGGGTGTGTGTGTGTGTTTTTATAATAACTGATTTCATTGTTTTTTTTTAAATGATATATATGACTCATGATTTTATTAAGTTAGTGAAAAAAAAGTGAAAATATGAAGTGTAAAGTATTATATATGATTTGAAATGTTAAATTGAAATATTATGTAACTTTTTGTTCATGAAATCAGAATAAAAAGCATTCAACAAAAAAAAAAAAAAAAAGTGTGTGAAATGACTTCGTGGTAAACGCACGGACATTTTGAGAGCTCCCAACATTTCAAAAAAATTGGTGGAAATATCCCTTAAAGTGTTGAATATCCGTGAATATGGATAAAGGAATTCGAGATTACAACCTGAGGACACAACAGAAGGGAAAATCTCAATCTGCTGCTGCAAATAAGAGCAAAAACAGTGAGGTAAATACTCCCGATAGTGAGCAGTCCACCATTACAGGCGCCATGACAGGTGACACGTCATTGCACGAGGAACGCAGCGGTCAGGGAGCGGCCATGATACCTCCGGAACTCGCTTCTTTTATGCTGGAGTCAAGGGCCTCATTCACACAATTAAACGGTAAGCTGGATAAACTCATGGAAGAAATGTCTACTATGAAATCAGATCTTGCTAATACTAACAAAAAAGTATCAGATCTTGAAACGGGTCTTACTATGACCTCTGACAAAGTTTCAAGCATTGAAAACAATGACCTTCCCCAGTTGCGTTCCCAAATCGTCAAGAAAATAGAAGAACTGGAGGAAAAACTAATACTGAGTGAAATCCATGATAGGAAATCTAATTTGCTCATTTATGGAATTCAACAAAGAAATGAGAAGGAAAACACCTACGATGTAGTGCATGAAGTGTTTGCCCATTTTATGGGAATATCAAAAGAAGAAGCGTCACGGATCCCACTTGTTAATGCGCATAGGCTACCTTCTTCCACTCGTGGAGGTGCAGAATCTCAAGTTCACCCCCCCGCAATCATTGTCAGATTCGTTAGAATGATTGACCGTGATCGTTTGTTGTATGGATTTGAGCGTCGACCACGTCAGCACTCATCGACGTCTACCCAGCCGCCTAACATGCAGCCTCAATCTTCCCCTTACAGTAAAGTTAACATACGCACCGTTTTGCCCCCCAAAATGAAAAAGGAGAGGAAGATTGGCCTCCATCGCGTATTCACTACGAAAAAATGATCATGTAGCTACAAGAATCAAAATTGTAGGATCGAAAGTGATTCTTCAAACACGCAAATTCTCGAGGAGTGCTGGGGCAACCCGTGAGAGCTGGTCTGCTTGGTCCGATCCCGGTAGCGAAAAGTAGTGATGGTTACAAATTCCAAAGAAATTTCGGAAGCAACGTGAAGCAAATAGCTAGCTCTTGATAAGAAACCAAGGAAAGAAAATACAAGAATGAAATATGAAGTACGGTGAAAAGAATGAAAAGATTGTATTCATGCTGATAAAACATCGGTACATGAGATGAGACAGTGGTCAATGCGATGGAATCATACATCTTTGAAGAAAATGTCCCTTTTGGGGAATGTTTGTTTGTTATTTTCTGAAGATATTGGTATGATGAAATCAGCAAAATAGCAACAGATATCATGTATTTTTTAATATGGTGTGTTTATAAATGTATAATTAAGACTACAAAGTTTGCAGCTTATGAAAGTATGAAATTTCCTTTTTTATTAAAAGAAGGTAATGGAAGAAAGAAGCAAGGTGAAGCTGCTTGTCACTATTCTTTCCCTTTTCTTTTTAGGACTGCATTAAGGAATGTGGTTTTTTTTTCCAGATCTGGTTGCAACTAAAGTTGAAACAAATAAGCAATAAGCATTTAACTGCTAGTCATTAGAAAGAAATGAGAAATGAATGCATTTAAATGAAATGAAACTAAATGACAGGAGTGCCTTTGTAATGAAAGTACTTAGTTTTCCCCTTTCTTTTCTTTTATGATGAAAAACTTTGAAAGATGTGTAATATGATTGATTTGTGTATTTATAGTTGCAACATATAATAAGCATCTTATAAGAGGTCATTAGAAGGAAATGATGGAAAATGATGAAATCGCAGAATGCAAGGTAACAGAATCACAAGATTTTTTTTTTTTTTTTCAGATTGAAAGTGCCTTTTCACTTTTCTATTTGTTTCGTGTTTTTTTTGTGTGTTTTTTTTTTTGAAGAGCATTGAAAGGGTGAAAAAATGGGGAAAAAAGGAGAAAAAATGAAAAATGGGCATCGAATTAATTCTGAAACATATAATAAGTGCTTGGCAACAAGTTAATTATCAGAAGGAAGTGATAGTGAAATAAAGAAGAAATGAATGTGTTGAAACAGAATAAGAAGTTATTATTTTCAAACTCAAAGTCCTATACTTTTGTATTACTTGCATTTTAATGAACAATATTTGTAGAATGTCTATTCAAATGTGACTTACAGTAAACATGCTGCTGCAAATAAGTGATCGACAGCAAGTATTTTAAAAATGAAGTGATGGAAAGATTGAGAAGAAGAAAGGGATAAATGAAATGAAACAAAATGATAATACATTTATAGAGAGTTTTCAAACGAAAAACCTTTCACTTTTCTGTTTGCTACAGCGATAATCAATAGCTGTAAAAGTGTTGTAAAAGGTTGAATTGAGTGTTTTAAGTTTTTTAAAGCAAAAAATCATTCAACTGGAAGATATTATATAGAAATAAATGATGGAACGATAGAGGAAGGATGAGTTAGAAATGAAATAATGAAAAGATTCTTTCACACTTTTCTTGTAGGTTTTCTGTTTCACTTTTTTATCGAAAAATGTGAAAGATGTTTAAAATGATTAAGATATTTAAGCTTAAGAAAGGATTTGTATAAATCTGACAGCAGATCATTAGTAGAGAATTATGGAAATTGAGGAATGGATGGAATGAAATGAAATACGTTGACAAGAGACTTTATTTTTAATTTTGAAAGTGCTTCTTCATTTTTCTGTTGACATGTTTTTATGGATAACAGTGGTGAACAGTTTAGAAGGAATAGCTGATTTAGTCTTAAAAAACGAATCCATCAACTACAAGTGTTTGATATCAACTCATTTCTATAAACGAATGATGAAAAGTTAGAGAAAGGGTTGAATTGATTGAAATACATGAGTATCATTCTTAAAACTGAAAAATTTGGTGTTTTTTTTTTTCACTTTTATCTCGCTGTTTTCTTGTTTTCTTCTTTTGATACAGCTAAACTGTATATCGTGTACAAAAGGTTGACTTGGGTACAGTGTATCAAACACCTGCAGTAAATGAATGTTGATAGCAAGTGTTTAAGAAGGAAGTGGTGAAGGAAAGGTGAAATGAAATGAAACAGAAGAAGAATACATTTAGATTTTTCAAATGGATAGTCTTTCACTTTTCTTATGCTTTTTTTTCAGATCAATAACTCTAAAAATGTGTAGATTTTTTGAATAGGGTAATAAAAAAATTGAAGCAAATATTAAACACTCAGTTGCAAGTATTTAGAAAGAAATGTTTGAAAGATGAAGAAAGGATGTGATGGAAATTAAACAATGATAAGAGATTCTTTCAATTGAAACTCCCTTTCTGGTAGTTTGTTGAGGATATGTAAAACTGAAGCAAATAATCAAAAGCCTCGGATAGCAAGTTTTTAGAAACATTTTTTTTTTTTCTATGAGATTTAGGAAATGATGGAATGAGATTAAACAAGGGGAGAAGGGATTTTCTAAGTTTGAAAGTGTTTCCTCACTTTTCTGTTTGCTTGTTTTAATGATTTGATCAACTGTTGTAAATGGGCTAGTAAAATATGATTAAGTTGGTCATCAAAATTGATTTTGAAACAAATAATAATAAGTGTTTGATAGCAAATCATTATTAGAAGGAAATGATGGAAAGATAAAGAAAGGATGGAATTAATAAAAACAGAATGAGAAGACGTAATTCGAACTGAAAGTCCCTTCACTTTTCTTTCGCTCGTATTTTAATGTATTAGTTTTAAACATAGTATTAAAATGTTTACCTGGGTAGCCTACATACAGTGTATTTAAAAAAAAATTTTGTAGACTTAAAATAGAGTTTTGAGAGCAAGTATTTAAGAAGGAAGTGATGGAAAGATGAAGATGAAGAAAGGATGATATGAAATGGATATGAAGAGAATGTTTAGATTTTACAAACGGATAATTCCTCTTTTCTTTTAGTTTCATTGATATCTGTAAAAGGAGTTCAAAATGGCCGATTTTTTATATTTTTTTATTTTTTATTTTTTATTTTTTTTAAGTTCGAAGCAAAGTTATTGGAAAGAATTAGAAGAGTCTTTCAGACTGAAAGTCCACTTTACTTTGTTCTACTTTGGTTTCCAATGATGAGCAACTGTATGTTAAATTAGTGTAAGTACAGTGCTAATATTTTGAGACGTGTAATTTTAATATTATCGTTTGCATGTCTTTAAATTTTTACGTTTTGTTACGATTGATATCTCTGCTTTTAAGGGAATTTTTTAATACATTTTCTCCCTTACATTAGCTGTTGTTGCATTATCATGACAGAAAGTTCTTGCATGTATATAAGGTTATTTGAAAACACTGCTGACGTATGTAATTAGATTCAACAGGTGCAAGATCCGGGAAATTATTTTATTTGTAGGTTTTTCATGCATCTGATTAGAATATAAAATGGAATATTGGAATGTAGTTTCCCGGGGTTTTTTTTTTTCTTCTCTATGAATTTCACCAAGGTGCAACTACAATGTATAAAGTAAAGTTGAAAATGCTTGGAGATAAAAGATTTCATTCTTTTTTATAGGATTGTCTTTGCAAGCACTAATGTGATTTGCAAGCACTGTTACTTTTTGGTTCGTAAAGGTTTATTATGTTTCGTTTGGAAGATATTTTTTGTTTATCAAATGGAAGGGAGCTCTCTCAATGTTTAGGCTATTATTAGGTATGTGTGTTATTGACATGGGTGTGTACGTTTCGATTGATAGTGTAATTGTGTTGCTATTGGCATACATTTTGTGTTGGGTGAATGCGCGTGTCTGGTATGAATGGGTGTGTCTTTCCTGTGGTGTAGTGAAAGTGAGTGATTGTTTGGAGCGTAGTGATGCCTGTTCACATTTAGATCTCTCACTTGGTCAGTTTCATTTGCATATTTTTCGGGATAGGGCGTTGATACTTCGGTAGCAGGTCATATTTAACTTTATTAACTTTAAATGTCAGAGGGTTAAGAGATAGAATTAAAAGGAAAAACATTTTTGAATTTTGCAGAGATAAAGGCAGTAACATAGTATTTTTACAGGAAACATATAGTACGGTAGAGGTGGAAGAAAAATGGAAGTCAGAGTGGAATGGTCAGTTATTGTTTAGTCATGGAACAAATCATAGTAAAGGTGTTTTAGTTTTGATTTCTCCAAATTTGAATATGAAAATGAAAGATGTGAGTATTGGTGAAAATGGAAGGTTTATAATAATGAAATTAGAATATCAACAATCTACCTTTTTACTAGCAAATTGCTATTTTCCTACCAGGGATAAAGAAAAGATGCAAGTGGAATTTTTAGAGGAATTGGAAAATTGTATTTCAAAGTTTTACAGCTCTGGAGATACAATTATTTTAGGTGGAGATTTTAATATGATAATGAATGGGGAATTGGATTATATGGGGCCTCGAAAGTTTATTAGAAATAGATTTAATGAAAAGTTTGAAGACCTTCTGGATAGATTATTTTTAGTAGATATATGGAGAAAGAAGAATCCAGCTAAAAAACAATTTACATTTAGACAAAAGTGGCCTGTTGTTCAAAGTCGGTTGGATTATTGGTTTGTTTCCTCTGCATTACAGGATTCTGTTAACTGTTGTGATATTTTGACATCGATTACACCCGATCACTCGGGTGTACTGCTTCAATTACAGAACTATGTAAATGCTCCTCACTTTGGGAATTCATATTGGAAATTTAATAACAGTTTGTGCGTTGATCAAGAATTTTTGAGGATATTTAAAGATAAAGTAGTTGAATTAAAAGCAGAGTGGATTCCAAAGATAAAGGATAAATTACTGTTATGGGATTTTTTGAAAATGAAAATGAGACAGTTTATTAATACTTATACAAAAGAAAAGGCAAAGCTTAGGAAAGTTGAAATTAGAAAATTGGAGAAGGAAATAGAAGAATTAGAAAGTCAACTTTTGTCTCAGCCATTGAGAAATATAATTGATGACATTGATGAAAAAAAATCTAATTTGAACAAGTTGTACGATTACAATCGACAAGGTTTAAAAATTCGGTCAAGGGCAGTTTGGTTTGAGGAAGGAGAACAAAAAACACAATATTTTGAACAGTTATTGAAGTCTAATAAACGAAAAAGTGTGATAAAAGAATTATATGATGACGATGAACATATCATTAAGGATAGAAAGGAAATACTGAAGAAGATTGGATCATATTATGAAAACTTATACTCATTGAGTGAAGCTAATGTTAAAGAAAATTCTATGTTCCTTAATGACATTCCTCAATTAAGTAAAGAAAATTGTAAAATTTGTGAAGGTAGAATAAGTATTCATGAATGTTTCAGTGTTTTAAAAGAAATGAAATTTAATAAATCCCCTGGTAATGATGGCTTTACGGTAGAGTTTTATTATACGTTTTGGAATTTATTGGGGGAACTTTTGGTAGATGTTTTAAATGAATCATATGATAGGGGTACATTGACAACCTCACAAAAGCAAGGTGTGATAACGTTATTGGAAAAGAAGGGTAAAGATCCATTATATGTCCAAAACTTTAGACCAATTACACTTTTAAACGTGGACTACAAAATATTGTCAAAGGTTTTAGCGAAAAGATTAAAAAGTGTACTGAATGAGATTATTCATAATGATCAAGTTGGTTATTTAAAAGATAGGAACATTGGAGATGGTGTAAGATTAATAGATGATATATTATATCAATCTTATTTTGAAAACATTGGATATCTAATTACAGTTGACTTCGAAAAGGCCTTTGATTCTGTTTCACATGATTTTCTTTTTGAAATCCTTAAACTATTTGGATTTGGTCAGTCATTCTGTTCGTGGGTCCGTGTTTTATACTCAGATATTACTAGTTGTGTTATGAATGGGGGTTTTTCTTCTGGTTATTTTAATATAAAACGAGGAGTAAGACAGGGGGATCCCCTCTCCCCATATTTGTTTCTGCTCTGTATAGAAATACTGGCTTTGGCAATAAGGAAAGACAGAAATGTTGAAGGAATTCAATTTGAGAACCATGAATTAAAACAAATTTTGTATGCTGATGATATATCACTGTTTGTTAAAAATACGTACTCTCTAGAACGTCTTCAATACCTTTTTGAAGAATTCGAGAAAATTAGTGGTCTAAAAATAAACAAAGGAAAAACTAATATTTTGTGGATGGGTAGGGATAATGACAGACCTCAGATACAGTTGTTTGGGAATTTTGTTCAGCATATTAAAATTTTAGGTGTTTACTTTTCTCTAAATGTTATAATAAAAGAGGACATGAATTTCAAAGAAATTCTGAGTAAAGTAAAAAGACTCTTGGGATGGTGGAAGCAAAGGGATCTCACACTTATGGGGAAAATTCACTTGTTGAAAACATATGCATTGTCCAGGTTAAACTTTGTTTCGTCACTTATAGTGGTTCCTCAGTGGTTGTATGCGGAAGTGGAAAAGATCACATTTGAATTTTTATGGTCAGGAAAAGATCGTATAAAGAGAAATATAATGTATCAGGATTACTCACAAGGAGGTTTAAAAATGATGAATTTTAAGTTGTTTGTAAAGTCTCAACGTTTGATGTGGCTTAAACGATTACTTTATGGAGAACGGGATGCAGGATGGAGGTTGTATTTTGATTTTTGTTTTCGATCAGTGGGAGGGAGATTTCTGTTTCTATGTGACTTTGACACTTCAAAATTAAATATAAAAATACCCCAATTTTATTCAGAAATGATGAAGGCTTGGCAAGACTTGAGGAAATATCGATATTCTGAAGATGAGGTTAATCCAATTATATTTAATAATCAAAATATTTGTATCAGAGGTAAAACGATTTTTGACAAGGATCTTTTTAATAAAGGAATATTTAGCGTGGATCAAATTTTTGATAATGGACACATAAAACCTGTGTCGTTTTTTCAAAATCTTGGTATTACTGCAAATCAACTTCTTCAAATAATAGATATCGCCCACGCTATACCAACAAGTTGGAAAATTTTTACTGGTTCGTTAAAGTTTAAAAAAATTGATTTCGTAGACTTTAGGATATGTATGAACATTGGAAGACAGGAAACAGATTTTGAGGTAATTAAATCAAAAACAGTTTATAAACTTATTCATTACCAATCTACAAGAATTGTATAAATTAACACTCAAGGATGGTCACAGTGATTTTAGTTTTACTGATGTAGAAATTTGTAAATTATTTGGATATATCAGAAGTACAACTCTTATAAGAAAACAAAGGGAATTTCAGTTTAAGCTTTTACATGGAGCAATATATACAAAAGAACATTTGAAGAGATTTGGTTTTGTGGGGGATAATTACTGCTCATTTTGTTGTACACATACTGAATCATATTTTCATATATTCATGGACTGTATAAAAGTTAAGCCTTTGTGGCAATTTTGTACTGATCATTTTTGTTTAGTTGAATTAAGAACTATGAATTGGAGGGATATATTTTTAGGATTACCTGGAAATTCTAATAGAAATAAATGTGTTAATTCTGTTATTTTATTTATAAAATATGCTATTTTTAATTCAAGAGCTGAAGGCCGGTTACCCTCTTTCATTAAAATACAGAAATATATTACGGGTTGTATAGAGGAAGAAAGTCGCCTGGCATCAAAATCAGGCAAGATAAGTTTACATATACAAAAATGGGATGAACTGAAGGTGAAAAGAGATTTGAATGTGAACAGATAGGATGTGTCTAGTGTGGTACGAGTGTCAATTTTGGTGTGAGTGTTGATGATTCAGTGAGTGTTGATAATTTTGTACTATTTTTTTTTTCATTTCTCCCTTCTCTTGTGTCAATCTTCGCTCCCTTGCTTTTGTATTTCTTCGAAAATTTTACACGTCTTGCCCCCCCCCGGAAAAATTCCACGTATGGCCATGCTCGGTGCCCCCCCCCCCCCCCCATGCGATGACCTACGGTACGCCACTGCATGCAGATAGAGTTACTGCACTATCCAAAATGATTTATTAGCAAATAGGTGAAGAACAAAATATGAGACATTTAATTACATCAGTGGAGAATAAAGAATGAATTCTTTAGCGAGTAATTTGATTAAATCTGTTCGAAGTAATGACCTAGTCAGTGTTTGAATGTTTTATCTAAAGAATTCTAATGTTTTGATTCTGTGAAGAATAGAGTATTACTAGAAAACGCTGTTCTGTTTTTTCTCTTTCCCATAGTGCAAAATGAATATTACATTCTCCTAACTGGAGTTGGATTAATAATACTTTTCTTTATCAGTTTTGCAGGTATAGGTTGTAGTCGTTACAAAAACAAAGAAACAAAATAAAGACAAAACCAAAAGGCAAAACAAAAGCGAAACAACAAACCAATCATGATCAAAACTCAATACATGATGTGTAAAGCGGAAGCAATTCAGACAATTTTGACATTTTATTTTAAAGTTTCCTCAGTGTATTTGATTTCGACAAAGCCATTATTAGGAGCGGCGAAGTAATTAACAATAATATAGAGCCATAAACAAAATTCAAAATAAACAGAAGCCAAACAAAACACTTAGAGAAAAGGCTTACCGCCATCAGCTAAATATAATAAACTGTCTTAATTTTTCAACAGAAAAGGAAGGCAAGGAAGGCCTAAAATAGCAATACAACCACGTGTGGACTGGATTTGGGGAGTTTGGGGGAATTTTGGAAGTTTTTCCCTGCTTTGTTTCAATCTGCCATTGATTTTTGCACTGAATGTGAAGCAGGAGACGTACAGGGGATCGATGAACTACTTGCATACATTAAGCCCTAAATTAAAAAATAACCTGCATGTACCAAACTAAAACAAAATAAAGAGAAAACTTCATGCTTTATGGATAAAATACCCTAATTTGCTTTTTCACAACACAGGAGAAAAACCACAATTATAACGTGTTAGAGCAATGTTTGCCAAGGAAACCATACGACTGCAAATTCTGAAACAAGATAATACATCGAATATATAAAATGTATAATTTTTATGTAAAATATCGTAGTCAAGAAGTGCGTAAGAGTTATCAAGTATTTCAGGGTTTGTTTGTTTTTATTTAAAGTTCAAACGAATTGATTAATATAATACATGTCAGTGAAATATAAAAGTTAGTTCAGGTCAATTCATTTCAATTCAGTTATTGATAAAGATGTCATTGGTGAATAACTAACTGAACTCAGTAAAGAAGGGAATAACTTTAATAGTCAACGAATATCATTGTCCTCTCTGTGAAATTATTAGGTTTCCTAAACAGGCTATACACATCTATAGCTTAGATATTCAAATGTACATGCAAATGTTCTACTAAAGCAAACGTGATAAACACCATCTTGAACTCGTTCTTTAGTTCAACGGGTAGACATAGATCGTACACCTTGCGCCATTTTGTTGATGACAAATGTCAAATACAACAATCAACTGATCAAAATGCTTTCGTCCATCTAAGGATCAGGTTCGCCTTCCAAAACGTCATCATGGTCACTTCTGTCATCGGGACTATCATCAATAGTAGGTTGGTTGACGGTCCACCATCTTCTCAGTTGTCTCCTCTCTTTCTCTGACCCAGGAAGTTCCTTAAGGACAAACTCCCTGAACGTATCTTCTGCCTCGGCCAGCCTGAAATATGTCATGAACACGGACTGCGTTCTCACAGCGAATGCATGTGCTTCTTGTGCTACGCGCTCTGCCGCGGGGCAATTGACGACGTCATCACCCGGTCCTGACCGATGCAGGGCCGCCCTCAGTCGTGCGTCTGTCCGACCCAAGTAACGGATGATTAACTTGGCAGCAGCGACGGCATCTTCCATTGCTAGGAATGCATCATGTAGTTCATGATCTGTGCGTTGCTGCACATCTCTTTCACTATCGCCGTCAACACACTCTTCAACTTTTACTGGCGAGTTCGCCTCCCTCGTTAGGGTTACTATGTTTTCGTTTACCTCATCAGGTTGTGTATCTTTCGAAGGAGTTTCTTCATTGAGCTTTACATCGGAATGATTTCCATTTGACGGGGAGACGTTTCCAAACACGTGGCAATGATCATCTGTACCTTCCTCTTTCTTCAAAGTAAATAACTGCTCCGCGTCACCCTGAGGACTCTCATTTTCCTCAGTCGTCACCACCGACTTATTCTTGTGAGTCTCGGGTTCAAACACACCTCTGAGGCGCTCTGCAATTAGATTGTCGATCAACTCTTGGACATTACCAGTCTGTGGTCTAGTCGAGGGTCGTGATTCTTGGATGGCCACTTCTGTTGGATCATCACCTGGTGCCTGACCATCTCTAGATCCTGACTCATTTGCCAGATCGTTGCCGACGTCTTGCTGGGACGAGGGCATGTTGCCGAGGGGTGTCGCAATCCCAATCCTCTGGTCACCATGACCGAGAGTGAAGATGGACACCCGAGATTCTGCACGAGCCGCTGGCGTGTAGTCACCGGCACTATCTTCCATCAAGATTCCTTGAAGCTGTTCGTCACTGTTTGATTCAGACCCAGTCACCACGTCCATGACATTGATACTATCCTGAGAGTGTACGACTTGCGGAGCTTGAAGTGGCATGCTCATTCTTCCTAATCCCGGGACATTTAAAATGTGCTGGGCTACCATCGATTCAAGAGGGTTCGGAGCCGGAGTGGTGGGTTCATCAGTGACTGTGGTGTCCTCCTTGTTCTCGTGACTGGTATCTTCAAGAGATTTCCAGCCCGTCATTGTTGGTGTCATTGTTCCTTTATTCATTCTCATATGAACCGTATCACTGAATTGGTCATTGTTCGTGGTCTGGATCTCTCCACTACCAATATCATTATTAGGTGTGTCGCATGACGAACAGTTCTCAACGCAACCAAGCAGTTGGCAATTTCCGCTTGCCGATGTTCCCAACAGGGAGTCTTTCCTTGGAGTAGACTGTTCTCTCTCTAAGCATGACTCATGGAGACTACTACAGCCAGCATCGATAAGAGAATTTTCTTTCCCACCTTCGTGGTCTGGCTCCGTCCAGTCCGTCTGAATGGCAATTGAGACATATCGCTTGCTGTCTGAAAATGTATCATTTACCGAAGGAAACAATGAGGAAAGATGTGATTTGGGACTGCTGCTTGATTCTGGTGAAATGTCTGAAACAATAGTTTCTACCAATTCTCGAATCCTATCTTTTATCACAGCGGACTTCGCTGAAAGAGGCCTGGATCTTCCTCTGGAACTGGAATCGATGAATTCATGATGTGTTACTGTACACTCATCACCACCTTGTTGAAAATTGAGCGGTCCATCTGATATTTCTTCTTTGGAGTCTGATACTCCCAAGATCTTCTCACAAAGGCTGTCGTCAGCTCGCATATTTTCTGCGGCGTTCTCATTCTTCTTATCATCTGCAGTGCCATCTGCCTTTGGTTCACTGATTACATTAATCTCCCCTTCTTCTTCATAAATTACTGAACGCTTTTTTTCTGATTCATCAACATTCTCCGCAAACTTTACTTTATCATTACCTTCTGAATCACCAATAACATCTTTGCAAATTACTGTGGGGACATCTTTGTCACCATTTTCAGTATTTTGTAGTCCCTGCTCTAATTTTGCAGGGTCATCTTTCCTAACGTGTTCTTCATTTGGTTCCACCCTGCGTTTAATCGGGGACAGTACTCGCCGTTTCCACTTTTGCTTCTGCCCATGACTTGGGCCGAATTCGAGCTCTTGTGCCACAGGCACCCGGTGTCCATGCACGGTGTCGACCCTGTACCTTGTCTCCTTCGCCGTGAACTTCCTCGCACTCTGTGGCAGCCTGAGTGCTCCCATATGAGGCTGGAATGCGTTGATGTTTCCCTGGATGCTGGCCAGGCCCGGGTGGAAGAATCCAGAGGGTTGCTTTCGTTCAGGTTTTGGCGGTGGCCCGTCAAATAAACCGCAGTGATGTTTCTTCTTATTGGGTTCAACCCTGATACCGGTTCTCTTCTTCCGAGGGGACGTCCTCCCTGTCACTGGGTTCGGATTATCTTTTCGATTGCCACGATGCCTTCTCTCCGTGATGTTATTGGAAGAGCCGATCACACTGAATTCGTGCAGCTCAGTTTGTGTATTCTGAAAAAAGTGAGAAAATTGGTAATTCTTGCAGTTCACTTTGTGTATTCTGAAAGAAAGTGAAAAAATACCGTATTTCTTGCAGCAAAAGAAAACGAGAAAATATGGTTTCGCATTTTTATGCTAATCCATCATTTTAGTTGTCATAATTTTTTTTGGGAAGAAAATCGCAACAAACCATGCCTAATTCAATATGTAACAATTTGACGAGAAACCCTATAATTATGAGCATCGTTAGAACATTGGGGGGGGGGGGGGGCTTTCAAAATTTCAAACGAGGTTTGATACAAATTTCTGGCAAGCAGAATTGAAAGATAAAAGTAACCAACAAAAAAAAGGAACCGTCATTATTTTCCATTCCAACCAGTTACAATGAAGAAATTGTTTTACATGAATAGATCGACATCAAAATGGCGTATTCATGAAAGTGGTGGGGTGCACCTCTATACGATTAGTTTGCTCACACGCACCTAGAAATACCAGTGACCCCAATCCCTATGACTGGACCTATAGACAGACAAGCCAAAGCTACAGACCTGCTGCAATTTCTTCTTCTTCTTCTTCTTCTTCTTCTTCTTCTTCTTCTTCTTCTTCTTCTTCTTCTTCTTCTTCTTCTTCTTCTACTACTACTTCTTCTTCTTCTTCTTCTTCTTCTTTTTCCTCCTCCTCTTCTTCTTTTTTTTTCTTCTTCTTGTTCTTCCTCCTCCTCCTCCTCCTCCTCCTCCTCCTCCGTCTTCTATTCTTCTTCTCCTTCTCAGAAGCCTCGGAGTGTTTTTGAAAGTGAGGGGGGGGGGGAGGGGCTGAGCGTACAAAACAGGATAATCATTTCTGTGTTATTGTACATAGGCCAACGTGTCTACTCAAAAAAAGTGGGAGGGGGCTGCAGCCCCCCAGCCCCTCCCCCGGTTCCGCGGCCCCTGCTTGCTTTTCTTCATAAACTTTAAGGGGAAAGCAACAATTCTTTGGGTTAGAAAAAGATTTTTATCAAGCTATCTTCCTCTACACAAAGGCCGCTTTCGTAATTTTTACTCTCCTTTTCCTCCTCCTGCATGTTCTTAATCAAGCAGTTCCCATAATATTTCAAATACCAGAAATGTGTAATGATTAGTAGATTTTTCCTATTTACGGGCAGTACTATTTCATCATCAACTGCTGGACGTTTATAATTTTCAGTCATTTGTTTGTTAAAGAAATTACAAGAACAACGACAACAACAAAAATATAATGGGAAACACAAGTTGATTACCTGTTCCACTTGGTCACGATGATGGCGTACTTTTCCTTGACAAGGCGGAGTACTAGGAATGGGCGGCAGTGCCTTCCTTTCAACGATATCTATCGAGCAACTCTGCTTTGATAAAGGTCTATGGTCATCCATCTATGAAACCAAAAAAAAAAAGGTAAGGCACGATCGTCTAGTCGAATGGCGGATTAAGGGTACAGTCCCCGGCTATACCCATTTTAAACCTATTAGTCGATGTAAATGGAATTTATTCAGCATGCTTAAAAACAATTTTTTTTTCAAAATCTAATTCTCGACCCAAAACGCACCTGGAAATGTTTATTTTTGGAGCATGTTAGAAACTTTCTTGAAATTGTGCCTCTCTTCCTCCTTTTGAAAAATCCTGGATCCGCCCCTGATTTGTATTTTACCCATTTCCTGTTTTATATGTGTACAGTAAAAAATATTTTAAACAACAGTTTAAAACTCTTAAGCAACTGTTTAAGCCAGTCACTCTAACAACTGTTGTTTAAACTATATTAAACAACTTATGTTGTTTAAACTATATTAAACAACTTATGTTGTTTAAACTTTAAAAAGTTTGTCGTCTAATATTTTTTAGCGAATTTCCAACGAATTTGTTTAAAACTGTTAACAATATCATTGGAAATTCCATCGATGCATTTAACAACTTATTTTTACAGTAAAGGTTATGTCTTTTAAACAATATTGCTCAAAACTTATACAACACAATTTTAAACATCGCCAATTTAAACAGCGTTTTTACAGTGTGTAACCTATTAGTCCCGGAGCCTGTCCGGAAAGAGTCACCACATTTTTCGCAAACTATTTGACATCTTCTAATTATTTTACACTTAGGCCATCCATCTCATACACACAAAAAAATTAAATAAATAAATAAAAAATTGTCGGCCAGAACGTAGCCGCTGGGCCGCTGGGGGTGGCCCCAGCCCCCATCGCATCGAACATCGTGCACCAAAGTTTTTCAGAAGGAAGTTGTATGACTTTTCAATATACCAAAACACACAATTAACTGTCAAAACTTTTCTATCGGGAGTTGCCAGACGGCCCCTAATTCCCCCCCCCCCCCCCCCCTTTAAGCTCACTGCACACAATACGATCCAACTGCGACCCGATTTTAGAACAAATGGCATTTTGCATTAAATATGAAAGTATAAAGTAAAATCATTTCATTTGAAGTTCTGAATAATAATACGAATACTAAAATCGAAATTTTGATTAACTGCAAGAATTGCGTTCACTTTTATTCCTTCAGGGAGGTTCACAATTGCCTGGAATTTAGATTTTAGTATTCATTCATACGACTATTCGGAACTTTGATCATTAAGATTTACATAGAATTTTCATATCAAATGCTATTACATTTTTTTTCCAAAATCGGATCGCAGACGGATCGTATAGTGAGTGGTGGGCTTTAATGTTTATGGACCTTTTTTTTTCAGAAGAAAGAGTCTAGGGATCTGTACTTTCCAAAAATACATACAAAAGAGAAAAACAAGGGGGAAGGGGAATTTTTCAGGGGGTTGTCTACACTCCCCTGAACACTGCTGAAAAAACGTCTATTAAAGTGCCCATGGACCGAGCTTTGGATTTTTTAAAAATCTTACTCTCCAAATTTACATATAAAACAATTATAAGTTCAAATATTCTTGGTTCTATTGGAGTGGAATGTGCTCAATGATAATGTCAAAATCATTGTAAGACTTCCTCAAGGCAATTTCGGATCAGTTTAACGCATAGTCCTGCAAAGGGTGATCGTGTATTGTCAGGATTATACTAATTGTGTCAATTATTTTAGAAGAAAATTGTGTGGCTTTCTCAAAAACAGTAAAATGATATTTTTGAATCATGGTAACACACCTATTGACCATCCTGTTAGATTTTGACAACAAAAATGTTTATGAACCCGCTGGCATTGTATTTGTGTAATTAACATATGAATGGTAAATTTCAGCATGACAGCCCCATACCACGACCACCACGACCAGCATCGTCATCATCATAATCATCATCTCCATCTTGCACTTCCTCCTCCTCCTCCTCAGCACCATCACCACCACCACTACCTCCACCACCACCACCAGCAGCACTATCAACGCCACCAACACCATCATCACCACCCTTCCAAATCATCACTACTGTCCTCAACATCATCATTGTCATCAGTATCATCATTCCCATGCTATTTGACACGAAATTGGGACTTACCTGGTCGTCCATTTGAAAATCAAAACGTGTACGTATCTTTCTCTGCTAGAGAGTGGCAGGTAAAGGTTCTTCTCTAAATCGAAACGATAACATTTCATGCCATTTTGTTTATCCAAGTTCATGTAAAATGTATACGCAGTTTACGCAGGCATGGCAACGGGATGATGGAGGAAAGTGCGCATTGTTTACAAATAAGCAGTCAAAAGAATCAATCCCATCCCAGTTCCCATCCAATTGTGACGTCATACGTCTAGACATTGCGCGCACTGGTCAGTACCGTACCAACGCGGGGATGATGTCATCTTTGAAGGGGGGGGGGGGGGAGCTTGGGGGGGGGGGGGGGGTTCACCCGCAAGCAATTAAGCTCTCTGCCCGCAAGCTATATCGATGGGGGAAGTCATCCGAGAAGTCATTTGCCTTTACATGTGAATTCTGTACCTCAACAATTACTGGAGAGAATTTTTCTTTTTAATTCACGGCATAAAATACTGAAAATTTCAAAGCTGACCAGTTTCATGATCAGGTTGTTACTATAATCATGATAATATCTTTCGGAATATTTAGTGTTTTGGTTTTGTTTTGTTTTGATTTGGTTTTGGTTTTTTTTGTTTTGTTTTGTTTAGGTTTTTTAAATTTTTGTTTAAATCTATTTTTCTGTTCTTAGATAGGAAAGTGGCGCATATAAATTTAGTCGAAAGTGCTTTCTGAAGTAGATACATGTATTTAAATTTCCCCCTCCCCTATCAAGCACCGTTATAATCATTATCAAAGGATTGATTCCTTCAAAATTTCCTGGTTCCAAGCACAACAAACCTGTTTAGTGCAGCCCGGCCATCTCCTTCTTAGAACGAGCCCATTTTCTTTTTTAATATGTGCCCTTTCACCTTCTAACTATGAAGTGCTTTTTTTCGCTTCTGATAAACTGTAATTCTTGAAAACCTATAGACCAATTTCACAACGCAAGAGGGCAGCAGACTGTTCGACACAGAGTTCGACACAGAGTTCGACACAGTTCGACATACTGCGGTGGGCGCTCCAGCTTTTATAGTACACAAGTCAATAGCGCGTTATGTACATTCGTTCGATTTTTTGCCTATTTTGACCAGTATATGCAGATTTATTTTAATATTTGCAATGAGAAACTATCAGGAAAGTTCAGGTCGCAGCTGTGTGGTGCTCAAATGCCACAAGAATTAGAGAAAGTTTAAAAATTGGAAGCTAACTGAGTGCGAAATTCACTCGCTTTTGACTCATGAAGCCTGTTTGTGTGAGAAGCCGTACTCCCTACACAGGTTTCCGTAAGCAATGTGAAGGAATTCGTCGCCAGTGGGTAAAAACATCAACAGAAAGGACTTTGAAGTCAAGAAACATTATCATTATGTACTTTGGCGTAAAAGTTAATGAGTGAAAACATGACTTTGTAAATAGGGTAAGATTTAGGGCGCCCGTTTACTACGGCTTCTATGCTGCAATCGAACTTTTACTGAAAAAACTAAGTTGAAAAACCATCGAAAGTACAAAAATACATCATACCTTTATCCGTCAGATATGACCATTGTCTTACCTCATCTACCCATGTATCCATGCTTTATTTTATTGATCTAGAATAAAGTAAATGAAACAATATCGGGGCATATCTCACATCTTACATTCATTTTGTACGCAGAGCCAATCGCGGTCAGCGCGCTTGCCCACCGCAGCAATGGCGTCGCCGATAGAGGGCCAAATACATAAACCGGAGGTGAAATTGGTCTATATGTGTCCCTATAATTACGCCTATCTATACCTTTTTGAAACTTTTTAAAATAATGAACGTATTGGCATAAGTAAACAAACAAACCAACAAAAGTCAATGAGAAGAGTTAACTCAATTTTGCATTGCTAATATTGCCAATAAGAATATAAAATTTTAATTTTAAACTTTAACTTTGAAATAAAACTTTAACTTTAAACTTTTTAAAAACTTTTGATATCGTACTTTTCCCTTATGAAGAGTTCACTTTCTTTACATTTTTAATGAATGTCCCTTTAAGAATGTGATAACTTCTTGTTTTGACTGCCCCCATTCGTTTCAATTCTTATGGTACCATTCCCCCTTTTATCATAAAGTCACGGTTGATACTTAACATTTTTGCTCGTAATCAGAGCAGAATAAACAACTGCACAACTTCCATATAGTTATTATCATGCAAAGATATAGAAACGATATGTCAATTGAAAGAAAAAACATACGTCAATAGAAAAACAAATTAAAAGCACGAAAATCTTTTTGCAATTTACAAGTTAATTCATATGAGTACACATTCAACACAAGAAGGAAATTATGTTTCCTTCTTGTATTCACGCTTTGTAATTACCCCTGCCCGGGCCCCCTTTTTTGCCCCCCCCCCCACCCCCACTTTGAAAAACGCTTCGCCGCCCCCTGCATGCGTGGGGATTTTATGGGGAGAGTGACCCAATGTGATGAGGGCGAGACTCCTCACTAACAAACTGAACCATCACAGTCGACACGCAAGTCTACGCTAAATCCGTAATAAGCACTTTGAGGAGTGGGGGGATGATCGACTTTTTTGCCGATTTTTTTTTCTGTGGAAAACACACTTAAGTATAAACACACGCCCTCGCCCCCCGCCGCACAGACCTCCTTACACACATTTTAATTTTTATTTTGCGAGCGAGCGAGCCAAAAATAAACACTTTTCTGGTTTTTAATCGCATTTTAAAATAGAAATTCTAAAATATGATGGGTGAGCGAAAAATAACCACATTTCTGATTTTCAATTGCATTTTCAAATAGAAATTATACAATATGATGTTTTTTTATGACAGATTATTAAAAATTTTACCAACTGATTAATTAAAAAATAATTTCTTCCCCCGTTTCTTCCTTACAGTGGCGGCACCAGGATTGTTAAAGTGGGGGGGGGGGGCAAATAAAGGGTAAAGAACATGTTGGGGGCAGGGGCAGTCAAATATTTTTTGCGTGTATGGAAAAATCGAGCGTGAAGCGCGAGTTTTAGTCGCCGGCGTAAATCCACTTTGAGGAGTGGGGGGGGGGGAGATAATTGAATTTTTTCCCCTCTTACACACACTATAATTTAAATTATAGTGTATAATATAAATTTTACGAGCGAGTGAAGTGAGCGAACAAGAAATAACTGCTTTTTTGGTTTTCAATCACATTTTAGAAAAGAAATTATGAAATATGATGAGTGAGTGAAGCGAGCGAGCCAAATATAACCACTTTTTTTGTTTTCAATCGCATTTTCAAATAGAAATTCTAAAATATGATGGTTGTTTATGATAGATATTCAATTTTTTTTAAAATTGATAAATCAAACTATATTTTCCTCCTTAAAAAGTGAGGGGGATATTTGTACACGCCATTCCCCCACTCCAAAAAGGGGGAGATATATCCCCCATCCCCCCCCCCCCCCCGGGATTTACGCCAATGCTTTTAGTGGCCCCAATAAACATTTTTCTGTTACACTTGATATAGAGATTTTTTTGTAAAATCAGGTAATGCTTAATGGGGCAAAGATATTGATCAAAACTAGATCATGAACTGAACATTTACCTTACAAACTGATACTGTGCGAAGAAGCAAACAGCGACTGAGGGAGAAAATTTTCAAGTTTTCAAGAGCGGAAAATGGTATTTTAGAGCACTTCACAGCATGAATATGATGCTTATGACAACATCTACTTATTTACAAATTACTGTATTATTTTTCTTTTCAGTCCTCAACATTTCTGGGGGCAACTAGGGGGGGGGGCAAAGCTTCTGAGTGGGGGCAAATGCCCCCCCCCCCCCCTTGGTGCCGCCACTGCTTCCTTAAAGGTGGGAGGATATTTGGGAGGATATTTGTACATCCCCCCTCGAAAAAGTGGGGGGATATATCCCCTCATCCCCCCCCCCCTCGGGATTCACGCCAATGCTAATAAAACGTTCGCACTGTTGCAAGTGCTTGCAGCAGAAATCTAATTTTCAGTCTACAGAAATATCAACTTTGTACAACAGTGTTATCACATTTGCGTAACAAATTTAGCGTTCACCACCTACGATATTTGTTAGCACTAAAAGGTTCGCCCTATTTAAACTGTCAGTTTACCATTGTACGGTTGGAGAGCCGTAATGCACCATTATTGCATTTCGTTGTTGCGAATCCGTTTTTTCACTTCCTGTATGTGTAGAGACTAGATGAGGAGGAATAAACTGGAGACGTATTTACTAAATTTCCTTGTCCTTCAATCATTCTAGCTGTGGAGATATTACACACAAATAATTCAGATGTGCACGAGAAGGAGAATAGTTTGTTAAAAAGGATGGTGGGTATTTTATGTAGAATTTCATTCGACTCTTTTTAGAGACCTAACATTACAAGTACTAAGTAGCAGTTGTCATGGTTGTTTTGAATGCTGAGTATTCTCGATATCATCGGCTCGAGAGCGCAGAGCTATTAAACTTGATACTTGAGTTAGATTGTTGATTGTTACAAAAAAAAATAATGTAACAAAATATGTTCTATTCTAACTGCCTAATCGTGAAATCTGTCATTGTCAACTCTCTTCCCACGTGTGTGCTCACATTGTGTGCAAGTGGGAGTGGAATGCTGTCAATGACACTGGGTGATTTCAAGTTTGGTGTTGACCTTTTGGTGTTAGTGTTAGGCTGATTTATATATCAACGCAGCTCCAAATTAAATATAAAACTGGTCTTAGGACAACTGTCACTTGGAGTTGAGCAGTCAATAATGGCATCTGAACTACTTTTGTAAACTCAGATTAGGTGCTGGAGCTATGGAAAGTAATCAAAATTGTGCTTCTAACACCAACACCAGCACCAACACCGAACTTGAAATCACCCAATGTCACCAGCAGTCATGGCAGTGCACCACCACCCTGACCACTGATGAAATAAATGGCAGGGCAGTGAATACAGCCTGGAGTCTCCTGGAGAGTAAAAAAAAAAAAAAATCGCAAACGCTATTACTCTCCACAGAGCCTAGAATTTTTTCCTATCTCGCTAACATAGTAGCCATTCGGCCACTTCAAAACGTCCCTAGAAAATCACTTTTCGCAAGCGCCGATGCTACTGAGCCTGAGGAGCTTGGTAAATAGATAGACCTAATTCTCATTTACAATCTTCTGCAGTGCCGATTACTAAAGTATTTCAGCATTTAGACCTAGAATTTTCAGAAAATTTACTTATCAGAGCCAGTAAAAACTCTCCGGTGTTGATGTTTACATTGGTTCCTTTTCTTATGCAGATCAAATATGGCGACTATATCTGGCGCATGCGCATCGGTTTGCACATAGATGCGATATATCTTGCAGACGTTTTCACGAAATTTCCCGTGCAGATTCACCGGAAGGCTCGTGGGAGCGAAATCCCTCATCGCTCCTGTGTAGAGGAGCTAGGAGGGGATAATACTTCGATGAAACTCTCCCACTCCTTCCACTATTGTCCACTGCGGTTTTGTAATCTCTTTTTAACATCTTCAGTTTGTTCTTGATTTGTGGTAGGGATCTTTCAAACCTAAGGCTGGCCAATCTTCCTGAAAGTACATGTACATGTAGGTCATAAACAGTTTTGTGCCATTGTTTGGAGGAAGTCTCTGGAGAAACTGCGTAGGGAATGGTAGACCACAAAGATGTAAAATGTTTATAACATAGAATAACATAAAGAAAAAAAGGAAAGTTAAGGAAAGTTGAGCTTTTCTTCTGGGTTGAACTGCGCAGTAAGGGTCACAGAAGCAGCTAGCTTAATTTGAGCCAGAATCAGCTTTCACCGAAAAGTGCATGAACGCTCTCCTCTCCCTCCGAAGCGACGTTTCAAAATGTTGCTTTGTATCAAGATTCATGTATGAGTTACCTGGGTTTCAATGCAGTTTCTGCTCCTACTTTTTCTTTTACATCCTTGTCTTCTATGTCATTAAATTGTACATGGTGTACCGGGGGGGGGGGGTGCTTTTATTTCCTTCATGTAATTTTGTGCCTTCTTGTTGCGTATTGTCGACTGTCAACAATGTGTCGTCTGCTAGAATTTGATAAAACATGTTGAGAGAAAAAAATTTTCTCAACGACAGCACTAGTTAATAATAATATCAAAATTTTATATAGCGCCTGTGACAAAATGTGTCAAAATGCTTTACAACTTAACATTTCTAACGAACTTAAAGTTACATTACTAAGGAAATATTCTTTTTTTTTTTTTTTCAAAAACAACACTCGCAATGGTATTCAAAAGCCTATAGCATATCATTTATTTGATATATGATAAAAGAGCAATGTAGATAAAATGGCTTGCTCGGGGCTTAAGTGCCTCGCCGGGGATCGAACCCTCGACTTTCGTGTCTCAAGTCAAGCGCCTTAAACCACTCGACCACAACACCTCTACTTTACTAAAGAAGTTAATGTTACTTACATTACTTTAGGAAATACTTCTTATATTAATAAGAAATTGTACATTACTTACATTAGTTGCCACTGAACCGAATGAAGGTTTAAGGATTCTGAAATGCAAGAATTTGTTTCAACTGGGGTCAATCGGTTTCAGTAGGAATACAAATTCCAGTTTAAACCGATTGCCTATTGTCAATTCCAGTTCATACCAATTGGAAATTGCAACTGGATCCATTTGAATCCTTTATTCTACTGGTTCTAGTTAGAAGTGCAATTGGAACCAGTAAGACAATGTTTTGATTATGAAAAAGTTTTATAGGCGATAAACTTACATGTACATGTATTTGTGATTATTTAGCATTAGGCTTGCCATAGCTGTGCGCGACTTGAGGGCGCATCGAGCTAGGCCTGCTGCTGTGCTGCACAAGAAGGCTGCACTGGGCTGCTGTGCTGTTCCTGTCGGAATTTTTTTTTTTTTTTTCCGGGGCTACTTTTTGAGCTTACTCACCTGAATTTCCTTCATTGTATTACAGTTTACATTGGAGCCTATGAAAATTTCAGGGGCTCTTTTTTAGTTTTCCAGGGCTCTCTGTGGCATTTCGGGGGCAAATTCGCCCCGAGCCCCCGTATATTTTTTTCCCTGGTTCCTGTGTATGGTAATTTGCCTTCAGAAAATGGATTTACTCCAAAATTTCACTTTTAGAATCCCGCATGAATACAAAACTCTCTGGATTGTTGTTAATCGTGACTACCAACATCAAGTGAAAATTTCAAGTTGCTAGCTTGTTGGGAAGCAAGTTACGTCAGAATCTGAATGATTACATGCCAGATCTAATCTTTTTTTTGTCTTGTCTGCTGTGGAAATTGAACCTGGTACCTCATGATCTGCTAATCAGGTTTCCAAATGAAACAGTGCATGTTCCATATTGGCATGCTGATATTGCCCCTATGTTGTAAATTTGTTTATGCCCTTACATTTTACTTTCCTTTTTCAGATGAATGACCAGCATTGAGAGTCGCTTTAGCCTTTGATATCATCCCACCCCGCTTACACTGTGCAAAGTACATGTATCTCTGCTGTGCTATTCACCTGGAAACCTGCATCCCATGGGTTCAGGTGCAGGCAAACCTGTTGTGAGTCCATCGGCAACCCCAGCCTACACATTCTGTTACACTGGTGCTGCTGGTCCCTCAACCAGTGGAGCCCCACAGGGAGCAGGTGACACCGTTGGTGTAGGAGTGCAGGCAGGATCATCTACCCATCCCGGTGGAGATAACAATACTAGCAGGCCGTCCAGCCAACAGAGTAGCTACGGTGAACCTGTAGACGAGAACTGCAACATGGTGTGTGAAGCCTGTTCAGCGTCCTTCAATATCTTCAAGAGGAAGGTAGGGACATGACTTTAACTGTACTTTCCTTGTTAGTGTATCTTATTGTCAGGCAGTAGTGTTAAGTAGTATTAAGTAATAATGAAGTGACTGTATTTTCAGAAGAAGAGCTCTGTTCAAAAAATGAACAAGAATCTTTTATTTGTAGGCCTTTGGAACCAACAAAATGTAAACAAAATTATGAAAGCTTGGGCTAATGACAACAAATATTGTACAACGCCTACTCAGCTTGTTGTACGCAAGCCTATGGGAGCTGAACGCGCGACATTCGTACCATTGCACTCGTACCATCCAAAATGTACCATTGCACGGTTAGCGTGACGTCACAGTAGATTCCCACAAATTACTTCTTTTGTTTCTTTTGTGATGTCACAAGTAGCTTGCGCTGTAGACCCTACGCGTATTTATTTGTGCATGCATATATTGCATTGCTCAGGCCAGCAGCATGCCAGCAAGTCGCGTTCGTGCACGCGCCCAGGCACGTACCGGCACCAGCTGCATTTTGCAGTCGGAACTTCTCTCCCTGCTGTATAAACCTTGATTTCTTTACCAAAATGTGACTGTTTTTTTCTTGATTTTCATCAATTTCTCAGACTTCTGAGGCGTTGTACAATACAAATAGCGAATATTCTAATTCGTGCAATGGTACGAGATTTCACATTCGGTGAAAGATCGCGACGTAACTTCTATTCAACGAGGCGAAGCCGAGTTGAATACAAGGTCGCTCTTTCACTTCATGCGAAATCTCGTACCATCGCACTCATGTCTATTCTCTATTTGTATACTGTACATTGTACTTGTACATGTATGCTCCTTATGCTCCTTTGTTTAAAATGCTAAGCTCATTTGTATTGCATATTTGTCCTGCATTATACATTTTTTCCTTGATAGGGATTTCAAGGAGTTTTCCTTTGTATTAGTGGATTAAGAACTGAGTGATTTCACATATCACTAAATTACAAAAGTTACAGAATGCAGCAGCTCGTATAGTTTCTTTGTCTAACAAACACAGTCACATTACTCCTGTCCTAAAAAATCTCCATTGGTTGCCCATAAAGGAACGCATAATCTTAAAAATTCTTCTTTTGGTCTTTCATATCATCAATGGAACAGCACCCGATTATAATAAGTCTCTTGTGCAGCATTACCAACCCGCACTTACATGTACTCTTCGTTCATCCCAATCTGGCCTGTTAAATATTCCACTATCAAAGAAATCCTGGGGGGATCAAGCATTTGCTCATACCGGACCAGCCTTGTGGAATTCACTCCCACAGGAGCTGAGGAATGCAAACTCTTCAGCTTCCTTCAGGGGCAACCTTAAACCGCATTTGTTCACTAGCAGGTACTAGGTTTGAAGACAGACATTTTCTTTTTCTTTTCTGTGTTGTAATGTCGTTAGGCATTCTTTGTTTATCTGTATTTTTATTTTTTTATTTTTAAAGTGCCTTGAGCATTTAATCAAAATGGAAAAGACGCTATAGAAATCCTATGTATTATTATTATTATTATTTAACCAATGTTTATATTTTGCTTTCAGTACCGCTGTTCAGACTGTGATAAATATTACTGCTCCAATTGCTTCATCAAGGAGCCTCGGAAATGCTGTAGTGCTTGCAGTGCCATACAACTGAGCTCCACGAGGGCAGAACTCATGAATCTGAAGATCAAGGATCTCAGGTTGTATCTGAAAACTCACTGTGTGTCTACCCAATCCTGTAGAGAAAAAGACGATCTTGTAGATCTTGTGATCCAGTACGTTGAAGCCCATCCTCAACCCCAGTCGCGGGTTAATGTGGGAAGGGGGACGAGGTCCTCAGCGTCGGCATCATCCAGCAGTAGAACCAACACAGCGAGACCAGGTTCTAGGGCGAGTCATCCGCAGGCACAGCCCCAGCAGCAGCATGGGCAATCACAGGGAACCACCCAGAGGTTTGAAGAGCTCTTCAATGACATTTTCTCCAGGTTTTCGAACCAGGGAACAGGGAGCAGTGTGGATCCACCCAATTTCAATTTCTTCTCCACTACATCAACAGGTTCGCCAGGGGAAGGCTTCACTGGCAACACATTCAACAGTACTAGTACTTCAACACCATCTGTAAGCGACTTCTCTACTATTAGTCGGTTTGACAATTTACAAACCTAGAAAAGTTCTTTCCATTGAAGTTTTTTTCATTGATTTAGGTTCCTATGTGGTTTATGAACATTTTCAGCTTGGTTGCCCAAACAGCAACCTTGAGCAATTTGCATAATTTGCATAAATCTGTATGGATAAAGGCTATGCCAGCCAAGACAAATTACACAGAATATGTAAACTGAACTATGTACTAATTGTGTATGTGCGGTATCAATCTTGTGAATTCAACCTTTGATGAAACGAAACGGGGTACACTGATGTGTGATACTTCCATAAAATAGGGGTTTTGTAGGGATGTAGAATAGAGTTTAAACATATTTTTGCAATTACAGGTCAGGGTTTAGTACTGAAAATCAAGGAAATGTCAACTTCGTTATCTGAACGATTGAAAACCTGGTCTTACATTCATTAAGAATGGTACTAACAGCGGTATATATTCTTCGTTAAGGCCCATCTTTATAAAAAAAAAGTTTACTGCAGCCATATTCTAGTCGGAATTAAGTAGCGTTCACGCACAGAATCACATATCAGTGGTTGAAAATATTTGGGCTCTAGCATTTTAACAAAATGCAAAGTCTTATAATTAAAGAGATACATATGTACATCATTATGCACCCTATGTCTGCAACAATCGTATCATGTTAAAAAAATAATAAACATCTTTTTGAAATGTACGCTTGAATTGGAAACATACTTGTGGTCTTAGGGTGTTCAAATAACGTTGATTTGATCCATACGGCTAACATTATTTACACGAAGAGGTACATCCAAAGGAACTAAAACAATACAAAAAGGCTGCCAACCTGCACGCGCACGTTAATACCGGTTCATTAGGAGCAGGCCTACTCTCATTCTAGGTGCAAAAAAAGTACACTCACGGTTGTTTACAGATATTTAATTAATATCAACATGATTCTTAGTACAAAAACGTGATTTCTAATTGTAAAAATAACACTGAAATGATTTCCATGTCCCACAAATCCCCAATTGGATGTGTCCATATCTGATTGTGGTGTATTAAGGTTGTTTCGTTTCATCAAAGACTGAATTCACAAGATTGACAACACTATTAAAGTTCTGTATCACCGCACGTACACAATTGGCACGTAGTTCTGTTTGAACTTTCTGTGTAAGTTGTCTGCGCTGTAAAACCTATAGATTTATGTACAGATTTATGCAAATTATGAAAATTGCTCAAGGTTGCTGTTTGGGCAACCAAGCTGAAAATGTTCACAAACTACATAGGAACCTAAATCAATGAAAAAACTTCAACGGAAAGAACTTTTCTAGGTTACACTGTTAGCTACAATAGGACCATCTAACCGACTAGATCTTGTCATTCCTTGTGCTTTCTATATGTAATACTATAAGGGAATTAATTCATATTCCTCAAATACAAGTGCATGTATGTAATGGATGCCCCAATGATTCTTTGGTAATGATTATAGGGAGAATGACTTGATTGAAGTTCTTCCAGTGGTATTTCTGGTAAATCTGTAAATTGCATACACATGGTACATCATACTTGTACCAATTGTCCTACCATTCTGAAAACAAAGAGGGTTTTAACAATTATTCCTGAGCAGATCATCAAAGACCATGACACTCTTTGTAGATACATGTATATGAGTTTTATTATCCATAAGAAAAAATATTTTATTGTACACCCAGTACATGTGGTCTTTCCAGGATTACATTGTGTACCTAAAACCTTCATAGCAGTGCGGTAATAAACATTGAAACCAAAAATAGTCTTAATATGAAGTCATTCTTTTTTTTTGGGGGGGGGGGGGGAGGGGGTCTGTTTTGTCTGACATTACTTTTGTTATGAATGATTTAGAGAAGAAATAATGATTGGTCCGTGAGGACTAAAGCTCTACTGTGCAGCACTATAAAGTGGTTGGTCAATCATGACTGTTGCTCAGTTGTTCTCCACTACTATCGTATCCAGGGAAGTGACCAGAGACCCCAGTCAAGAACAGCCTGGACAAGTGGAACCCCGGCATCGTCAAATACGACAAACACAGCTACAACACCCGCTCAAGAAAGCATGCCATTTCAACAGCCTAGTGATACCTCACCCTCTCAAGATGCTGAGGTGAGATTATTTAAAGAAATACTGGGATGAACTGTTTTGATAGTGACCTGACATTTGCTTATAAAGTCTATATTTGCTCCTACAGTGTAGATATATTTCATAAAAGATACGTGTATAGGATTGAGAAAGCTTTGTGAGTGGGTTTTTATTTCCAGTAGTTCCTTTGTTATGAACATTTTATGTTTAATAATATGTTGTAAAAGAATTGTACAACATTGTTAAGAATGCTGCTGGGTTTATTCTGTTGTTCATTAAAAGTACATGTATGGTTGAAGGAGAAGCTCAAATAAGAGTTTGATCTTGCAGAGCCGATCGTATGTAAGGCCTTCAAATGTCACTCATTTCATCTAGAAATATTTTTTCTACTAAGATATGGGACCATATTAGTAATTGTTACTTATTAGCTTTGATCTGGATTTGATCTTTATAGAAATGACCATTCATATACATTGTAGGCTAAATGTAGGAATGCATTTCAGAAGGTCTCCGCATGCCACTAATTAGATCTAAATATATTTGCTAAATGTGAAATCATTGAAATTTTTCCTCATTAGCAAACGCCTGTCCAACCTCTAAGAAGACGAGCATCTTTGAGTGATGTGGATACAGCAGAAGGCATCGAATCACTCTCTATCAAACAACTCAAGGAAATACTGACAGCTAATTTTGTCGACTACAAAGGATGCGTAGAGAGATATGAGCTGCTGGATAGAGTGAAGAGGTTATATGAAGAGAAGCAGCAGCGTAAAAAGAAGGGTAAGAAAATCAACATTTTAAGCCAAATTTTAGAAGTGTGTGTGTGGATTTGTATTAATATTTTATAATTATTGAATGTATTTATGATAGAATTCAACATATATGGGAAAGCAAGAAAGCTTTTATTAGTTGCTTTATATACATGTACCAACTATTGATTTTGGATGTACATAATCTAAGGTTGTCAAACTACAGTGTACACTTGTACTGAATTCCTGGTCACTGTTAGTGTTTATAGTTCATCTTGATGTACTGAAAGGATGTCTAAGTTGCCAATTGTAATAATAACTACTGCTGAAAAATGTAAGCATGGTTGGTTGCATATATCATCATTATTCATACTTATTAAATTTCAAGATGCTCTTTAAAAAATCTGTGTTCTTTGGATAGTAAATTGTGATATGGAATGTTTGTCTTGGTATTTAATTTTTTTTCCCCTTCTAAACGTAAACCTTGTTTGTATTGTTACAAAGAAGTCCCCCCAGGAAGAAATGCATATAAATGCATTTAATCTTTGTTCATTGACCCATGTATTATGGTACACATGTACAGGGTATGTTGAAGTGTTGTTGGGGGAATTCCCCTGGCGTGTATACTTCACAGTGCAGTAATGGGGAGCTATAATGTTTCTTATTACTAATTAGTGTTCACGGTCTCCAAGGGAGGATGCAATAATTAGGGCTAAATTTGACCATTGCTCTCCTACTTATAATTTTTTAGTTGAAAGTTACCGACCTGAATTGCAATTTCCATGACCTTAACGAGGCTTAACCAGTACACAAACACATTTCTCCGTGCTGTTTGCTGTTGTAGATAAAGGATTTTAGTTTTGCTCTTTTGTTAGTGATGTCCTGGATTTTCAATGTCAATTGATATGGAGGATCATATGTTCATAAAGATGGGGCAATCCTGGCACCTCTTTTGCTGTCATATGGTGGTTGTGTTGGCGTATCCATTTCAATGTACATGTAAGGTGCAGCCTGCAGACACACCCTTTGAAGGTTCAGAGGAAAAAACAACAACGATAAAACGAAACCCTCACACAACAAAAATGATAGCAAAAACAACAACAAATTTCAAATGACAAAAAAAAAAAGAAAAAAAAAAAGATATGCCATGCTTACAAGTGGCTCTTCAGGGCTGCCCATTAACATTCTGTGCCCCCTTAATTAGGTTTTTATACAAATCAATTTCTAAATTTGAATATCACGTGAAAAAAAAAAGATTGTAGATACATGTACATGTACACCGGGCATACATATAGGTACAGTTTACATGTGTTTTTAAATTACATGAACATACATTAAAACAACGTACAGATAGATTAATACAAAAGTTTGAAAGGATAAATCTGCATTGTCAGATAAATAACTAGTACTACCTTGGGTTACAGTTATCTTCAATTGTGCTTGTTCATAGACCCTGAAATTACATACATTACAGCAAATGTCAAATTGCACAATGGATGTTTGACTGTTTGCAGTCAGGCTGGTATTTGGTCCATCTTAAAGGAGAATACAACCTTGACATCAATGTGCTTTCAGTGAATGAAGAAGAACAAGAAGAATAAACAGTGAACGTTTGAGGAAAATCGGACAATCTGTTCAAGAGTTATGAACTTTGAAAATTTCAGTAAATCCTTACTATGGGATCCTTGAATAGGCAACTTTGCCAGGATCTGTGATGTCATCGTGGACAACTCTACATTCATTTTGTACACAGAATTTAACATTTTCTTTATTTTCAAGAAAAATAAAAATTCTTTTGATTTATTGTTTGAGTATGATGTGGCTATATCAAATTTGCAAGCATTTTGGTAAGAATTATGTTGATTCCTGACTTGAAATTTCATATAAATCAATTTTTTGGAATAATTGTGTACAAAATGAATTGAGACTTGTCCACGATGACATCACAGATGCTGGCAAAGTTGCCAACTCAAGGATCCCCATAATAGGGATTTACTGAAACTTTCAAAATTCATAACTCTTGAACAGATTGTCCAATTTTGCTCAAACTTTCACTGTTTACTCTTCTTGATCATCTTTATTCACTAAGAGCTCACTGATGCCTGGGTTGCATTCCCCTTTAAATTTGCCCAACGAAGCTGATATTTTGTTATTTACGTTTTTCCTTATCAAGATGATGCACTTTGATCTCTAAACACATAACAGTACAATGAGTACGTGTACGCATGTAGACAGTATTCTTCATGGCAGAGGTTCCAGTATGGAAATGTCATATGCATTGTGTTCTTATGGTTGTGACTCAAAATTTGAAATTAATATCATGATGAACAAGCAAATGCCACACAAAATGGAATCAAAGGTGTTTTTTTAAAGGGTACACTGTACTAAAATTTTAGTAATTCAGGTTCATGGGGATAAAGGGCAGGTAAAGTACATACAGATAATAGATAAATTTGATTTTTCTCCATATGATGGTGGCAAAGAGTTTAATGGATTTGATAGCACAGTTGCCAAATATAGGATAAAATGTTATACATGTAGGTACTGTTAGAGTAAATTTATGAACGAATTTAAAGTACCTGTAGTCATGTAGTTGTTTATTTTTTATGTATTTATTTTTTTCGCTAAGAGTAACTACATGTTCAGTGTATGGTTTAGCAAAAGATAATGTTAGAGGTTTTACTTTGTTTCAAAGACATGAAAATATTTGCATAAATTGTACATGTAGGTGAGAATTAAAGCAGCCAGCAACTGGGAAATCATGAGGAAAACGAATTTGCAAAAGGCTTGTTTACTTGTACACTATAATCCGTCCGTTATGCGAGCCCGTCGGACTAATGCGATAAAAGTTAGGACAGCACGAAGTTTACCAAACTCAACCTAGTCATACACTTCGGGTTCTCACATTTCTCAATAACTCTAAGTGTTTAGACTCTTAACAGGTCTCATCGTGTTCACTCGAAGAAACTTCTTGTATAATGATCCAACATTTCAAAATACAAGATGTAGTTTACTTCTGGTTTGTTGTCTAGCCATTAAACTCCATTGCCTTTCCCCGACACGTCGTCGCCGCGGATTACGTAACACCCCTTAGGCTCTCCCAGGGAGCTGGCCGTGTAATTGTTTTTCCATATGACTAGCTGTTTATTAGCTTTTTCACTGCGCGAAATTTGAAACACGTACGGCAATAAATCACAGTTGTTTAAAATGGATTATCCCTTTTCTTGAAACTCGAGCGGCCGACTGCATTCCCCCTCCCTCATCCGAGATCACCCTGCCTTTCCCCACGATTTCTCAGTTTCTATTCCCTTTAACATTCTATTACTAGTAGCATGTTATTGTCCTGATGTGCTTACATGGTAGCATCATGTCCTTCATACGGCAGCCAGTTGTTGTTGTTGTTATGATGTCAGTACTGCTGACATTATGTGATATTTGTAAATATGACTTGCTGCTATGAGATCCCTCATTTAAAATGTGTGTCTTTATTGTAAGATGCAATTTTGTTTTTTTCTCCTCTTACAGAAGAGAAAACAAAGGATGCTGGGACAAGAAAAGAGGGTATGTATCAAACACTCAACTGTCAGGCTGATTTTATTTAGATCAGGGGTATATTTTTGACCCACTGGGTGATTTCAGGTACAGTGTTGGAGGCTGGGTTGGTGTTGTGAGAACACCAACACCAGCCTTAACACCAAACTTGAAATCAGGCTGGTGTTGGGATTGACCTCGCAAGATTTGACGTATTTCCGTTCGTCAGTGTTGCTTGGTGGTGTCGAATGTCCTCTGCTGAACCGAGTATCACGGTTCGTGTTGACAATTTACATGTAATTTCCCCATTCACCAACACCAGCCCCTAGGGACTGGGAAATTCATGATTTCAAGTACGGTGTTGGTGTTGGTGTTGTAATCATACATGTTATTGCTGCTTGTCCCTCGTGGAGCAGCGGCACTCTTTGCTGCGGCCACTCGTGACATGTTGGTGATTAAACCCATTTTGCGATCAAAACAACTTGGAATCATCAAAACCATATATTTTCCTTGGAAGAGTGATAATTTTCCTCTTGGATTCTTCAAATGATTATGCAATTCGAATCCAATAAGATGTAGATTTATTAGAAATTCTGAGGGGAAATGATTTTATTGTCGAGATTTTTCGCTATAGCGTATGACGTCACTCGGTGTTGTAAAAGTGGGTACCCAGCTTCGCGCATTGCAGTTGTGCTGCGCGCTAGACTGTACAATATGTATTATACCTTGTGCGCATTTTGCTAGAATTGCGCGACAAGGTACCCACTTTGACGTCATTTTGACGTCAAAGTGGGTACCCCGTTGAAACTGGGACACAGCTGAGGGGTCAAAAATATCCTGAAATTTTACCACATTTGGGGGTTTCCTTGGCAACATGACTTTAAAAAAAAGTTTAGGCAGATGATTTTCTGCTGATGAAATCATGCTCTTTTAAATGAACTAACATTGTTTCAGCATTGGGTACCCCCTTTAATTGTTATGCTCGGTAACCCAGAGAAATGAGAGAATCACTCAATTTTGGATGAGGATACGACATTTTCATTTTCTTGTATGGATTGTTTGTTGTTTTTTTGTTGTTGTAATAACACTAAAAATCAAGAAAAACAAAACTACTTTAAATAATGAATTCATCTTTTTCTTGACTAGGTGAAGGAGTTTTGGATGATGAAGATGAGAGTACTCTGTGTAAGATCTGCATGGATGCTGAGATTGACTGCGTCTTACTGGAGTGTGGTCACATGGTCACCTGTACAAACTGTGGCAAGCGTATGAACGAGTGCCCCATCTGTAGGCAGTACGTCGTGAGGGCAGTGCACATCTTCCGAGCTTGATGGAAGCGAAAGATTTTTAATGTGGGGGATTTTGATAAAAGAATTACCTTCATGATATTAAAGGCATTGGCTAACTTTGTGAGTAGCTGATTTAAAAAATTCTCAAACTAAGATGAAACATGTGTATGAGTACTTGTATTTGTACTCAAAAACCCTGAAAATAACCATAATTTGGAATGAAAAAGTGTAATTTAGGCGCAAACGGCGATTTTATTATCCTTCGTCTCACGAGACAATCGCTAAGAGGACCACTTTGCTTGAATTTGAAAATGTCGTTATGTGCCTCCCGCCGCATGATACACCAATACACACAGTACGGTAAGGTGAGTCATACAGGCATGCACACTCCTTATGTCTATTCTGTGCAACTGACCCTCGTATATTTTTCAAACATTGGTTCGCATTTTTGATATCTAAAAATACTTCCTGTGGATATTATACTTTGAAACTTTCAGACTGGTATTTTTACACTATAATCCTTATGTTTATCCCATTTTCAAGTAACAAAACAAGATTTTTTAAAATCATAACAATGTTAACCAATGTCTTTGAGCAAGTAACTAAGAGAGTATACATTACTTTGTGAGCGCTTTGTATTATGTTTAAGGTTGTATTTTTTCTTGAGATAGTAGTGATGAAATGTACAATGGAGACTTCACTTGAAGGTTACCTCACAGTATACCTAACAGTATGATTCTGATCGGTCATTGGTGATATTTCATATTGGGTTAGATATGAAATTTTAGAAAATTTAATCTTTCTGAGTGAGGTTCTGAATAGTCATCAGATTAGTTAATTTGGAATTGGGGTATTATTGTCAGGGATGCCAGTGGCAAATGGCTCCAGGGCCTGAACTTTTTTTTGAAGGTAAATTATGTGCGCGAAGCGCACATCACGAGCGCAAAGCGCGACATCCTTTCGGCCGGGGGCCAGGGCCCGCTTAAGGGCTCTGGAAGCTCTGGGGTTCTAGATGGTCTCTAATTCAATCTGAGCCTATTTCAGGGATCATTTTCCCAAAAATATGGCTCAAGTTTTGGGGTTATTTTAATATGTTGAACAGCCTCATCTTACACATAATTTATAATTTGATGTATTCATGAAATTTATAAGAACAGAATTTACTGTACTATGTAGTCTGCAGACTCTATTGCAGTGAAATGGTGCCAAAAATATAAACAAAGAGTTTGAAGCACACTCTTATTCAATATTCAGAGTTTTTTGTTATTTTAAAATTTATCTAAGTGACTGTTATTAAGGATTGAGTAAAAATAAATCAGCTCCAAATTTTCAACTGCATCAAACTTTGTAATTATACAATTACTTATGCATAAGATGAGGCTTACACTTGGGAACAAATACCAGATGATTAACAGTTTAACACACAAACATTTAGTGTTATTGTACCTTTTGACACCTCAGTGTTGTTTCTTCTTTGGCTTGGATTTTTATTCCACTGTCAATTTGCTTGATGTTGGATCCTCTTTCGACATCCATATTTGTAGAAAATGATCAATAATCCCGTAAAATCCACATACATGTACTGTGAAACGATACTGCTAAAGAAACTTAAACTTTGCATGTACACACAAAGTGAACGAACGTTAACGCAGCGCTGTACTATACTGAGCTGTGTATGTACGGCACTGTGTACACATCAATCGCGCAAGCGAACACATGGAAAGCCGACCCATGGAAGTTTCCATGAGCCGACCACGCTAGACTAAAATACAGTCGTTTTGTCAAAATTGAAAGTTACGTTCAGAATCCATACATTTTATGTATGGTTATCAGTCATCACAAATCACATAAGCACACTGAGGACTGGCATGATAAGACCACACACGCACACGCGCGCATAAAAGCTTGGTTAAAATAAGCATTTAAGTGACGGCTTGTACGAGTCTAACTCAACTATAGACGGGATTTTTTTCTTATTTACCGATCACACAGAGCAAAGACAGCTCTCTGAACGGTTGTGCGCGGCCGGTGATTGTTCTCTCCGGCCTGAGAAAATGCGACTAGCCGGAACTTATGGTCAAAAAAATGAAAAAGCCGGAATTCCGGCTATAGCCGGAACTCTGGCATCCCTGTATTGTTCATATTGACCAATCAGCTATGAATCATGGAAATAAGTTCATTTGGTCTGATTTTTTTCCCCTGATTTTTTTTTTTTTTTTTTTTTTTTTGGGGGGGGGGGGGCTCTCACTTGAGTCATTTCTTAAACTGAAGTGATTTTTAATAACTTTGATTATTCTGTTCAAATGGATAATTGGAACCTTCCTCAGAGATTTCACCTTTTCAAACTTTCATCTCTTCTGCCTTATATTGAATGTATTCCCCCAAATAGTCTGATCATTAGATGTCTGTTGGCATGGAAACATTTTCACTTTCATTAAACTCTCTTTGCAGATAAAGCTTGAGTTCTGGTGAAGGTGAAAAAGGTTGGACCAAACTTGCATACCATATATGTGTGTAGTCCCACATACTTATTACTCTGTACATTGCTTTTCACTGTTCATGATATCAGCAAATTCCTGATTAGTATATTGTATGTTCCATGGTATGTTTGACCTCAGGGTGGTCCACCACCTGAAATTTAAGCATGATGCATAAAAACATCTATGTATGGGAAGCGTATATCATGAGCATGGAGCACGACGTTCCTTTGCAGCAGAGGTCCAGGGCCTGCTTAAAGGGGGTACCCAATGCTGAAACAATGTTAGTTCATTTAAAAGAGCATGATTTTATTAGCAGAAAATCATCTGCCTAAAGTTTTTTAAAAAGTCGTGTTGCCAAGGAAACCCCCAAATGTGGTAAGATTTCAGGATATTTTTGACCCCTCAGCTGTGACCCAGTTTCAACTGGGTACCCACTTCGACGTCAAAATGACGTCAAAGTGGGTACCTTGTCGCGCAATTCTAGCAAACTGTGCGCAAGGTATAATACATATTGTACAGTCTAGCGCGCAGCACAACTGCAATGCACGAAGCTGGGTACCCACTTTTATGTCAGACCTCATACTCAAATTTTTTGGTCAACTCTTGACTTTTTATGAGAAAATTGCCCAAAATGCATTGATTTTGATTGAAAATCATCAAATTTTTAAAGTTATTCTTCTTAATACATGTATTCTATTCTCGATCATATATATAAAAAAAATTTACCATTGTTTAATCACTTTAAGGGCCCTGGAAGCTCTAGGATTCTAGATGCTCTGTGGTTTCACAATTGTAATCATATACATTTAACCTAAACCTTGTTTTATGCATGTTGCCATTTTTTTTTAGGATGTTGCGCAAAAAATTTTAGCATGTTGCAACGACATGCTATTAAAAGCCCCTCATGGACCTCCCTTGACCTGGATGCGTAATACTTTGTAGCGCTCATATCCACCAATGTAGGTGTGCAAGCAGATGCACCATTATTACCTCGTCCTTGGCTCAGCTAGGCTACCAATTTGGTGCACTCAGCATTCAAGGAATTCCTTTATTCTTTACAATATCCAATAACACCTGGGTTGATAGTGGCAAGTGTAGATTCATGTCATGTCAAAAGGTCACTTATTCGGGAGAAGGATGCAAACTCCCACATCTCAGGTTCAGTTGACTTTCACACCTCTAATTTTTTTTTTCTTCATAGCCCTATCGCTGTAATAATTGCTATAATTATGGGAGGAACCATTACAAGTATTCCATTCAGCAGCTTGCAGCAAACATGCAGAGGGTTAGCAGAACAAAATTTGTTTTGCCATTTAGCTGTAAAAAAAAAATAGAAGCCATATTAAGGAAGGTAAACCAAATTTGTTTCTCTTCAGACCTGGTGTGTCACATTATTAAGAAAAGCTGTTGGCAATGACAATACAAAAAATGAATTGTATTGGTATTTTCACACTTTTTGTATCATCATTTTGGTGGAGAAAGCTTTGCTGTATTCAGTGATGTTTGCAATAAGTGTAATTTTGCACTAATTTTGCACTTTTTATGAAGTAATATCAGATCATTATAGACTTTTTTTTAATCACTATCTTTATTCCATAAATTTTGTCCAAAAAATTGTGTGCATTTTGCCTTATTCTTATTCTTGATAGTGAAACACATTGTTTATATTTAGATTTGATGTGCTGGCCTATAGCCATACATACACCTGTACTCTGAATACTTTCTCTTGCAATTCTGAATGTCCCTCATCGAGCAAAGTCATTGAACTGCATCAGGTTCTGTCAAATCTCTGTTATAAAATCATTTCCAGTGACCACTGTTTCTTACAGCTGGGTTTGGTTTTCAATTTTCGTTTTGTTTCATTGTTGCGTATGTGTGTGTGTGCTTGCTCTGTAAATGTTAAATACAAAGTTTGAATTTGTTTTTAGTGTAAGCCGATCCATATTCTTGTCATTCAAATTTCATGCTCCTATCATGGTAGGGAAATTGTTTTGTACAGTTATATATTAAACTTAAATCAGATGGAAAACAAGGCAGCTTCTCATGACATTGTAAAATACAAATATATTGATGTATGTATACTTAAAAAGGAATATATTTTGGTACAGTTGATTTATACATCTCTCTTCCCATTATATGGTGCAGTGGAAAATTTGTCTGATTCATAGAATTAGAAATTGTGAGCTAAGAAATCTATTGATAGTTTTCAAGCGAGCTTGTCTCGGTATTAGTTGCCCATGAAAAGATTTACAATTATAGTCTGGCCCATCAGTTTCGCGAACATGATACAACCCTTTCAGTACATCTCTAATCATGAATTCATAATTCAAATTTTATGCCTATACATCAGTCATTGGCGTAAATCCCGGGGGGATGGGGGGATATATCCCCCCCCCCCCACTTTTTCGAGAGGGGGGGGATGGCGTGTACAAATATCCCCCCCCCCCCACTTTTTAGGGAAGAAATGATATTCAAATTAATCAGTTAGTAAAACTTTTAATAATCTGTGATAAACAACCATCTTATTTTAGAATTTCTATTTGAAAATGCAATTGAAAACCAAAAAAGTGGTTACTTTTTTGGCTTGCTTGCTTCGCTCGCTCGTCATATTTTAGAAAAAATGCGATTAAAAACCGGAAAAGTGGTTATTTTTTGGCTCGCTCATATGTTAGAATTTCTATTCAAAGGTGTGATAAAAAACCAGAAAAGTGGTTATTTTTTGGCTCGCTCGCTTGCAAAATGAAAATTAAAACGTGTGTAAGGGTCTGTGCGGATGAGTGAGGGTGTGTGTTTATACTTAAGTGTGAGTTCGACAGAAAAAAAATCGGCAAAAAAGTCGATCATCCCCCCCCCCACTCCTCAAAGTGGATTTACGCCGGTGACATCAGTTGAATTGCATAATTATTTTGATTGTCTTTCATGTAATATTCTAAATTGTAAGTTGTAATTCTAAGTTACTTTCAAGTGTCCTGTTAGTCATTCAGACTATTTTTTCTTTTTTTTTCATTCATACCTATACATTAATTATAGGTATGAGTTTTTCTCTTTTTTTTTTTCATTCATAACTATACATTAATTATAGGTATGAATTTGCAATTTGATGTGCATTTGAATCGCCTGTTGATTAATACTCTATACCTTCCAGGGTCGAGGCAGGATGAAGGATACACCAAAATCAGTCGTGTGGTCTAAGAATAATTATGCCAGTTATCATTTGTGTCTTTAAATCCTAACCATTTCAAGGTTGTACTACTTTGTATCTATCCATTAGATACATTGATGAGCATTTCTTTGGAACCTCACTAGTACTGGGTCATAACAAATTGTAAGGAGTGGGCCAAGCATTTGTGTATACACTATAAAGCAGAGTCTTATTTTAGATTTCCATTGAATTTATTTCCTTTTACATGAAAGATAAACATGAAACAGATTCATGATGTCAGCATTTTTTCATGTATATGACAAGCACATAGGGCGCCTCAGAACCTTTGATGTTATGTGTTCAGTTTGTTTCACACTTTCAAAGGCTGAATATGGTTACAAAAAAATGTAGAAGTGCAGATTTTGGGGGCAATGAGATATTAAAGATTGTCTAGTGGGAAGTACATGTACTTGTTGTGTGTCAAGTAGATATAAAATCTACTATAAATTCTGTATGTCAGCCCTTTCTTGTTTTCTTACACTGAGCATTATCCAATTTTTCTTTTCTCCCTTTTTTTTCTGAACGGATTGAGTTGAATATGAGCTTGTTCATGATTTACTTTTTAAAGTGAAACAAGTTATTTTGAATGGATTGAGTTGAATATAAGCTTGTTCATGATTTACTTTTTACAAGTGAAACAAGTTATTTTGACTGGATTGAGTTGAATATAAGCCTTGTTCTCAATTTACTTTTTACAGTGAAACAAGTTATTCTGCTTTGTTCATGTTTGGTGGGGGGACAATGAATTTACATGAATCCACCAATGTATGATCAGATGGCATGTAGTTTCTGTTATTCACATTTTGCACCGCACACCTCATGACTTCTCTAAAAAATTATCTGCCCATCTCTGAAGTTGTAGACACAAGTTTTACTATGGAATGCAGCCAGTTTACTACAATATGAATTTTGCATTCTAGGCTTGTCTTTTCATACCTCTGCATTTTGCCTAGCTACATGTAGATGTACAATATACCTAAATATTGTTGTTTTGTATGATAGATGTTAGATTATATGAACACTGAAAGTACTATGATTCTTATATCTTTTTTTGTAGTGACATACATGTAGATCTGTTTGCCAGAGTATTATAGTTGTCAGAATCACTACATATTTTGTATAGACTATATCACAGCATTTTATATTCTTGTAATTCTGCATCTATACTGTTCATGTAAATAAACTAAAGATATGTGCATAAAAAAGCAGGATCATTTCCAGAGGATTTATTTTTTAATTTTAACCTTTTTATATTCTTTTAGTCTGCCTTTTTGTAGTCTGTCGTGTACGAATTATACTTCATGCTTTTTCATTGATTCATTGTAAATTTGGTATTGCTGAAAATTGGAATACATTTTGGTACATACATGTAGTTGGTTGTTGTGCACAGAGTAACTCATGAAGAAAACTTGAGTTAATTTTTCTGTTACAGCATTATTGCTACATGTTGTGTTGGCTTCTATTCGCATATACCCTGGACTCCCGTCATTCAAAACATATTGTGTATGCCTTCAGTATAACAAGGAGAAGGCATTGCACGTATTCTATTACATGCCCAAATAAATATGTTATAGGCAGCTTAACAGGATTTTGTCAGAATTTCGAGTGTGTACATTTTAAGTATATAGAGTTATATTGTTTTACATTTACGTTTTTGTGAACTCCAGAAAATCGTATCTATATTTGATGCTGTGTAGTAAAGGGAACATGATATATTTTCATTTCTTTTTCACCTATTTCTGGTTGTTTTTATTTTTATTTCATTTTTTTTTCATGTTGAGCAGATATTGTTGATATATTCTATGGTCACATTTTGATTGCTTTTTGTTCACATGGATCTTTTCTGAATTCTTGTATGTTTTGTTATTACCGACTAAATGTACTCTATTACTCTTTTGATGATGTTGTCTGTTGAGAGCCAGAAGGGCTATATATATAGCACCCTCTTTAGGGGATACCTTTATAAGTCAATGCCTATCTGGCTGTCCGCAAACGACTTATGTCATTCATTTCTTGCTGAAGTGCAATTTGAGATTGAGGTAAATAAATGTTTTCACTCTTAAAGCATTTCTTGTAAAACTATTTGGTGTGTCAATAAATGCACCTTATGGAAGTAACTGGAGATATTTGCATCATGCCTTGTCTATTTTCTCTTTGTTTATGGTACCTACAGGTTTATTCAGGAGTCGTTTCGTACAAAACAAAATGAAATCACAGCATTATTCATGGAGTTTTTACGCATTTATTGCATTCTTATTGCAAACAGAAAAAGGACAGGGAGAAGGAGGCATAGGATGAATGGATAAGAATTTTTTATTCTCGTATAGCTCATATCACTTCATGCTAGATAGAGTCCATCTATGCAAATGTACTTCCGAAGAGCTTGGAAAGTATTATCCTGGCCTAAGCTCTAGCAACCAATATCGGTCTCCTGTGCTTTTCACAAAAATTTTCATTTACCTCACCCGGGTGGAGAGTGGCAAATGTACTTCCGAAGAGCTTGGAAAGTATTATCCTGGCCTAAGCTCTAGCAACCAATATCGGTCTCCTGTGCTTTTCACAAAAAATTTCATTTACCTCACCCGGGTGGAGAGCGGCAGATGTACTTTAATGTCTTGCCTACAGGCATGAATGCTGCAACAGGATTCGACCCCTGGCCTGTACTTTGTAACTCAAAAGAGTCCTTTGACTAATATCCAAAAGACTGCAACAGCTCTACAGAATAAGCGTAAGGTTTTGGTGCAATCAAAGATTTCTAAGATTTCCATATATTCAAGTCTTTGGATCATTGTACAGTGACCAAACACTGATGTGAGTGTCCTTGCTTCCTGCAGCCATCAGGTGACCTTTGCCATCTATCCATGGAGAGAAATCAAGTGAGTTGACCGTTTCGGAATGGTAGCTCAGCACAGCCAGTGGCTTGAGCTTTTTCCAGCTCCACACCCGAATTCTAGGACAAGAAATTAAAAAAAAAAAAAGAAATGTGGAAGATATTAACAGGAAAGTAAGCTTCAAAGATCTTCTATGTTCTACCTCTTGGGATGGAATTTAGCAGTTCCTCCAATAGAGCAATACCACTTACTACAGTGGAAATTCAGTATAACGAGGTCCTTGGGACCATAAAAATTACCTTGTTATAGCAGGAATCTCATTATATCAGAGTTGAAAAACAAAAAAACATAAAGACCTGGGACCAGAATTTTACTCTTTTATATCAGGAATATTGTTATATCAGATCTCTTCACACCAAGTTTCCACTGTACTAATAACAAGCAAATGACATACACGTACATGTATCATGCTTTCCATACTGAAGAGTCCTCAAACTCAACTGCCAGTAGTGCATTCAATATTGGAATACAACACCAAACCAGTGAAGCTCTATAGATATCAATTGGACTATTACAGAAAATGAAGAAAAGACAGGATGCAGTGTACTTTAACTTTTTAAAAGACAACAAAATGAAAATGAAGGACACATTAAATGGGAAAATAGGATCACTATAATTATGTATCGCAAGAGCTTGCCAAGGTATAGGTGAAGACTGAAGACCATGCATGTGTGCAGACTGCATTGTTACCAAAATCACACTATGAAGATTCAATACCCAATGAAAACACAGCATGGTCAATAGGTCCTATTCAACCAAAAACATGCCCCTCCCAAAAAAAAAAAAAAAAAAAAAAAAAAAAAAATCCACTCATCTTGGCAATTTTAAGAGTAACAATTTGGCTTCCATTCAAACTGTCTGATTTTCAACTTCTGATCATTTATGCTGTATACTCTGATGAGTGCATGTCAAAAGGTTAATGTGTGTGTTCAACGCTATTCTCCAAACAACCAAAAAAAAAACCCAAAACAAAACACAAATTGATACTAGTAATGCACAAAACAATAGCCCATACATGTACTTTGTAATCTGTGTGGATGTACATATTTTTCATATGCACGTCTATCTCATTTCATTTTTCAAAAGGTTTTTTTGTTACGTGGTTAATGACAATGCATCTGAACCCTCTGAGTATGATTTGATTTTGTATACCACACATTTTCGATAGCTTCCAGCCTGAGTTATCTCTGGCCTTGTACTCGATGGGTTAGATAGATAGATAAATGGTTTATTTGATAAAAATCATACATCATGGCGGCCAAGCCGAATTGTGATGCATTTACAAATTAAAATGACTCAATACATTAAAATGATATACATAGCATTGAAATGAATAGATCTAATAGTTATAATTATATGAATATAGAGTCCCCTGAATTCACTTGTGTTATCAACCTCTACATTAAGCACATATATTGTGGGATAGAAATATCCAATTTGATTAAAATTGTATAATTACCAAGTAAATTCATTAATGATTGCAAAGATAACTATAATCATTGATGCATTAATAATTACAATTGGATAATTGTGAAATAGCAGAAATCGAATTGAATTGTATTGAAACTGAATTGAAATGAAAATTAAGTAATACATCTAATATAAACATTGGTATTGAAAAGTAGTTAAATGTATATAGCAAAATGTGGAATAGCGGTAATAATTAAATAAGATTAACTGGTAATGATTTTAAAGTGAATTTGAGAAACTATTGCAAATATTTAGAAATAGCAAAGATTGAAAAAACTGATTAATTAGCACATTACTATAAATTTGTCAACAACTGCGATTAGCTACTGAATAATGCATCGATCAGTTAGTAAATTGAGCTGTTTGAGATTGGTACTTTAAGTAGATATAGTACAATATAAATGAGATTGCAATAAATAAAATTTTAATTGTAATTTTAATATTAAAGACATTCGATTGATTGAAGTTATTTGATCATAATGGAAATTCATTTTTAATTTCATGACTTATCCTACAACCAAATTACAAGATGCAAATTAAATGAATATTATATGTACAGTATATACAGATGATTGATTTATTAAGTAGATATAGTACAATATGAATGAATTGCAATAAATATAATTTAAGTTGTAAAGGCATTCGATTGATTGAAAGTTATTTGATCATAATGGAAATTCATTTAAAATTTTTAATTTCATGACTTATATGACTTGTATATCTACAGATAATTAAATACAAATATACAATATATACATCAAATAGGCAATGTCTTATTGGTGATCACGATTCATTAATCAGCTTGATCAAGTAGGGTACCGGGCTATCCTGAAGTCTATTTGTCTTAAATCTTATCTCCGGTACCTTTACCTTCCTTCTGAGCTTCATAGCTGATCCTCTTTCGGGAGCAGTTGGAAAGAGGTGGCTGAATCGGGATTTATAGTCCAGCTTGGTTGCAAAGTCTTTGCAAAGTTTGTAACGTCGATCAGCAAGGGTAGCCATACCATAGTTCAAAAGAGCACTCTCATAGGTAGAATAATGAGAGCCCATTATGATCTTCATGGCTCTTTTCTGGATGCTCTCAAGCCTTCTAACTTGATCATTTGTAAGACCGGCGTTCCACACTGGTACCGCATACTCCACTGTCGGTCTTACGAAGCTATTGAAGACTGTCAGAAGATCTCTCGCTGGTACGCCATGGTGTTTCAATATCCTCAGCATGTAGAGCTTACCATTTGCTCTTCTCAGCATCTCACCAACCTGTTTACCCCACTTTAGATCAGCTTGGATGTGAATGCCGAGTAATTTCACACATTCTTGCTGAGTGATCAACTCATCCTCTATCTGTACCAGTGGAGCTTGAGGTGGTCGCTTCATAAAGCATACCTCCATCTTTAAGCATTTGGAGGGATTTAGCTTCATGTACCTAGAAGCTGAAAAGGCCTGGAGAGAATCTACGACTGGCTGAAGCTGTGATTGCTGATTGTGTTCGCGAGACTCAAGCAATGTTAAGTCATCAACATATTTGTATCTCCTCACTTTGTCGTCGATATCCAAACAGGCACTATTGATCAGAGCGAGGAAAATTATGGGCCCAAGCTTGGTCCCTTGTGGGATTCCTGCATTTAGATCGATCCAGTCGGAGATGCTGGAGTTGTATCTGACGCACTGTTGTCTCTCATGCAGAAAATTAGCAATCCAATCAACATATTGTGGATTCACACCCATCTTCAGCAATTCCTCGATAGCAACATTATGGTTTACGCGATCAAACGCTTTGCTGAAATCTGTGAGAATGAGCGTAGATGATGTCTTGGATCGGTCTGCATGTAAATACAAATGGTGTGTAATATCAACTAAACAATGGACAGTGGACAGTCCCTTGATGTTTCCGAACTGCTGCGGGTCCATCGTAGACTGCATATCGCGCATGGTCCACTTAGCGACGAAGGATTCTGCCAGTTTAGCAAATTGGTCAGTGAGTGAAATCGGGCGAAGGTTGTTAAGATTGGCAGGTTTCGCTTTTGGTACTGGGACCACTGTCGCTCGTTTCCAAACCGATGGTACAACACCTTCAGCGTAGGATGAATTCAGAATGTTGGTTAGTGGTCTGCAAAGCTCAAAAGCAAATTCTTTAATCACCCGAGCGGGAATCCCATCAGGACCACCAGCACGCGTTGTACTGATAGACTTCAGCTCATGAAATACCTCCCATGGTTGCACTGAAGGACAAGGGCCCGCAGGTAAGTAAGCCGGTAAATTCTCTCTGCAGAGTGGTGGGATATCCTGAGCCACCCCAGCAAAGTGTCCGTTGATTCTGTTGGCTATGCTTACGTGGTCACTGGGATCGACTTCCGGTACTGAAATGACAGAGTGTTGTGGACTACCGGAGGTTATTGACTTAATCCCTCTGTACCAGCCAGACGGGTCCTCTTTCTTCAGGTGTTCAATTCGTGAAGGATAGAACTCCCGCTTTGCGTCTTTAATGGCCAACGAAATTTTGCGCTGCCAGTGTTTGAACAACTCACTGTTGTCACGATGAAAAGCAGATTGTCTTTTACGCATCATGGATTTAATCTCTGGCGTCATCCAAGGTTTATCAGACACATGGCGTTTGACACGGCGAGTCGGAAAATGTATGTCAATAGCACTATGAAGTGTAGCATAGAATGCATCACACTTCCGGTTGACGTCATCAGCCAGGTAAACTTCTGACCAATCATAATCAATTGCCCATCTACCGAACGAACGAATACTGCTATCCGGAAGAGGGCGTGTTGTGCGCACTGTTGTCACATTCGGAGTTGGTCGCCAATCACGTGATTTCCATAAAATGGTCGAATGATCACTATTACCTATTGGGGCGCGTATCTCCGGATTCAAGTACAATGATGGTATATTGGTCACAATCTTGTCAAGAATGTTTTGCCCCCGAGTTCCTTTATCTACAACCTGGATAAATTTTGTGTCATTAAGCAATTGTTCCAAATCTAATTGATTGAAGTCCCCGAGAACAACTACTGCCGCATCGGGGTGCCTCGATAATATGATATCAATTGACGTTTGAATGTGTTCAATCAACTGATCGGCGATCTCATTGTCTCTTTGAGGATAATACACAACCGCACTATAGATAATAGGAATAGAGCGCGGTAGGCGAGGTGGTCTGCTTTTTACCCATATGACCTCAAGCTGAGCTGGTACCTGGATTTCTGTTGCAGCTACCGTGTTCATTGAATCTTTAGTATAAATTGCTACGCCCCCTCCAACACGCGATGTCCTTGACTTTGAATGCACAGTATAATTACGGATGGATACATAGTCAAGTGGCATGTCATCCTTATACCATGTCTCAGTTACTGCTACAAAATCAAAGTTACCATCAATCACAGTTCCCCTGAACTCATTAAACTTATTATTTAAAGATCTGGCATTACAAAGGAAGAATGCTGGTAAACTTACTTTGGTCCTGAAAGTGTGTAGTTTAACAAGATAAGATGGTCTGGGGTTAGTAGTTGGTTTCTTAGGTCGCTGACCGATAACAGTTGCAATATGGCGCCGGGTATTTATTCCTGCACGGCGGCCCCGGTGTCGGCGCAGAATTCCTAAGGACTTAACCGTTTCATGCAATTGCGGATCCAAGACTCTTTCAAATTTTTGTCCGCGTATCTGGAACAATTCATCTCTGTTGTATTGGAGAATTTTTGTCGGGGAATTAGTCGACATATCAGCGGGCTCACTCACGGTATAAGTGTCCTGTCGAACAGCCGGTAGCTTCGGGTCACTTATTGGCGGGAAACCGATGATCTCGGTACAGTTCAAAATCACAAAAATGGTAGTACAAATGTAGATCATCTTCAAGCACATTGAAATTCCAATCACGATCAAATTAACTGTAGACTCACAATGCAATCTCCTCTATCGAATTAAGTCGTTAAAAACGTTGAAAATAGTAAAAATCAGGTAAAATAAGATCAAAATTGTCTGCACTGAAAAACATTTGGTCGCAGCTTGACAGCGCCCTCAAATCAGACAGTAGACGGTTAACCCATTTGTGACAGGAATTATGTAAAGCCTAATTTGATCAGCTTTTATTTTTCAAATTGGCAACACCAACATATTTATTTTATTGCTACATTTTTCTTATAAAACGTCATGTATCTGAAATGAATATAAATTGACAAAAATTATGATGAGAAGTAAAAAAGTTGCCAATTTGCAGGGAAAAATGGTGATTTTTAAACTTTCTATCACATTGCCAATTTAAGGATTTTAATGCTTATTTTCCTTTAAAAAATTGTCAGCATCAAACAACGAATATTGACGCAACCAAAGTGGGCACAGTTTGTGTAGAATTTTTTGCTCTTTCTGCTCATGTATCTGGTATGATTTTTAGGGCTTTGCATCAAAAGATATTAGGCCAAACCACAAAATGTGGACCTATGTCACAAATGGGTTAATGAAGCTTCAGAGAATATACATCATACCTTGAATCCCATCCACCAGAAGATAAGATCTTGCTGTCCCCACGTAACGACAGAGCTGCTATTCCCGGGTTTGTGAGGTCAATCTCTTTCTCTACAGATATCTCGCTCTGAATAAAGAAAATAGAGAGGACCCAGTCATATCTACTAGACCACAATGCCAACAAAGGTAAATATGATATAATCAATAAAATGACCAATATTTATGGAGTATTAGGCCTTTTGCAACAATGTGATGATCTTCCCATGAAAGGAGAAGTGATGTTCAAATTCACATTCAAGTTTAACTTAAAGTCTGTCCGGCATGACATTTAGAGGGCACTACTCAGAATTACGCATGCGGTAATACCTCCTGCCATTTTATAGCCTAGAAATGGTAAAAATGACGAAATATCAAATATCAATTCAAAACGAACTAAACAAAACTTCAGTGAACATCAGCAATCTTCTGGCTTTCGGAAACATGGCAAATGTGTACGCGCACCTCTGGATGAGGTGCTGTTAACACTACCAACCTTAACTGTAGTGATCTGACTGTGAAAAAAGCTGGTCATTTGCAGTGAAGTCTCTGTGAAAAAGTTTCTAACAAAATTAGTGGTTTTGCTGTTTAAAAAGGGTGATGAATAATGATCAGGCTTAATTGCTGTTCACAAGCAGAATAATCAATAACAGGATGTGTTTAAGCTCCATATAATAAGAGACAGATTATTGCCTTGAATAGGGAGGTGATGGTGGACCACTTAATGGCAGGATGTCTACTATTGTGCTGGAGCCAAAACCCTACTTTTTCACAACTCAAGTACAGGGAAATCTCGACATAACGAGGTTGGCTATAATGAGTTAACGGCTATAACGAGGGCTTTGTCATGGTCCCAAATTTACGTACGTGTAAGTCTATGGCGGCATGAACCTGTTATAACGAGATCGGCTTTAACGAGATATCGGCTATAACAAGCTAAATCCTGAACCCCTTAAACAAAGAAATACATTGATAAAATCATTCCTGTTATAACAAGCAAGCAAATTTCACTGCAGCTTTATCAACAAAAACCATTCAGCAGAGATAACGGCACTGCTGCTGGCACACAAGTCCCAGCTGGCTCAGCTGGGTGGCCGATGCACGCAGATTACATGTTTTATTTGTAGCATAGTACAGCATGCAACATTTTTTTTTCATACCTCAGAACAGGCAACCTCGATGGTGTGACGGACCTTCATGTCATCGGTAATTTTGGCGTCTGAAATTAGTACTTTAAATGCATTTTCTGATATTATCCAGAACATCATCAGCTAGATCAGAGGATGATATTATTATCAATGTCTCTGTAGCTGCAAAATGAGTTCATAAATAGCGGCAGCAGACCTCTGTACATTCATGTATGTACATGTAGTCTCATACATACATTTTTTTGTTTGTTCTGATATAACGAGGTAACGGCTATAATGAGGAAAACCCTTCGGTCCCAACGACCTCGTTATACCGAGTTTCCCCTGTACTACCAAACTACAATCATTCTACCATTATTGTACAGCTTATTTACACCTCTTTCACTCTTAAGAACAATTGCTTCACAGCAAAAGCATGTGCACTACAAAACACTACAAAACCACAACTTTTCTGCAACCCTTTCACAGCAAATTCACTGCAAAAGAATACACTATTTCACAATTTGATCACTACACTTAAGTTGGAAGTGAAACCTCAATGGTAACACACCCTGCACATCCGTGCTCGTAATTCTGAATGGCACCCTCTAAATGTTATGCCTGACCGACTTTCTAGTTCAATTCAACATTCAGTTACCTGAGATGTAATAGTCCATAAGACGAGCTGATTGGTGGAGGATCCTGAAATACCTCGACTGGAGTCTGAACAGTACTCAAGACACATCACTATAAAAAAGGGTAACATAAATATATAAGGGTGCTTTTAGTACTTCATCTGAAGGGTTCAAAATGTACACGGCATCAAAGTGAAGTAAATCTTTTAGATTGATCATGTACAGGTATGTCAGATTTTAAAAAAAAGAAGAAGAAATGATAAAGTAGAAATGTAGAAACATGAATGAAGTTATAAAAATGATTGTAATGATTATGTGTATTTAATTTAGAAATGGTACATCACAACACATGTACAGTGTGAACAGTTTAGGAAACAGTTACAAAGGTCTAAAAAATTATTCTATCCAATTAACAAAATGAGATATTCAAAATTAATAATGCTTTTCTTTTACTCGACCAATGAAGGATGCAGTAAAGTTCTTTTTTTAACTGAGGTGAGTGAGTTGGAAAGCATCTTCTTCATTTAACTACATGTATGATAATAACAAACTTTTTTTTCTCCAAAGTCAGACTCATGACAACTGAAGAGAAAGAACAAGGTCTACAAACCTGGTTCTTGATGCAGTTTGCTCTTGCACAATATACAGCTGGAAGAAACATCCCAGAGGACTATGGTTCCATCTTCAAAACCAACCAAGATCTGCTTATCATCAATGAACTTCATGCACATTGGCATACCTGAGTGGAGACGAAACAAAAAATGCTGCTCCTATTACAGTAACCCTACAGTGCCAACATGTTAGTCCCTTCCTGTGCTGAGGGATGCAAAGCTTTTCCCAAACCCTGAAGGTTGAACAATGGGTTTGGATGGACCTTCCTTCCTGAAATAGAGAATGGAGTCTTCAATGGGACTTTATTTCTGATATTTACTGCCAGATTTCACAAAGATACAGAACAATACAAGTCAAACTTTATCCCGTTGACTAGTGAATTTTTTTGGATACACCGTATTCCCATTGCCTCAATAAAACATGGACCACCCAGGTCCTGTTGGCAATGTTTAGTGTTGGAACTTGTTGGCACAGCAGGGTTTAAGAAACCTGCCCCTAAAGAGAACATGTCCAAAGACAGATCTGAAATCATAGTGAATTGCATAATGAATCCTCTCTGTAACTATCCTCCGCACCTACAACGTACAGACTATTAACCAAAGTCTCAAGTAAAATTGCATTTGAGGTGTAGGGTCAAGGTCAGGTGTAAGGTCTAGTCAGGTGTAAGGTATGGTGTTTATAAAGACTGAAGTTAGAAGGACAATGTCACAGGAGTATGAGTCATAGAACCATTGGAACCACAGGGATGAACATACAGATTGTCCCTTATTAAACCAATGACTGCTGAATTCTCTAAATCCCACATGGTAAATACAGGGATCATCGGTTCCCACATGCAGTGAGTTAAAAGATGTTTGTACATACCGAGAGGTTTATGTCCATCCGGAGGTAGCAGTTTGGTGATAATCTGATGATCCTTCAGAGAAAGAACCCTAACCTCTGACATTTGACCTCCAGATACGGCAAGAAAGCCTGAATCTGGCAAAAAATAATAGAAAAAACAACAACAAAACTTACAAATGCATTTGATGGGTTTTCTGTTGGAATGCTGAGGGTATTTTGGAAGGAATGTAAAGCAAATCAATTTGTTACAGAGAACATGCTACTCTGTATCAAAACACAGAATGCAGGAAATAGCAGTACTCTGGCCATATTTGTAGATGAAATGATGATGATAGTGAAAAGATGCACTGAAAGCTGAAGAAGGCGAGGCAGGCAGAAGTTTAGATTGGAACAATGGAATTACACAGTTAACAGGCCCATCACTCATGACTCATATAACCAATATGGCAATTATGACTTCTTGGTCAATGACAATTTGTTTTAAAGTAATATTTAGTATTCCTGTCTGCTTAAGACCACCGCAATGGCCCAAATAACATTGGATTTTGAGAACAAAAAATGCAGTAGGATTTGATATAGAATTTCAGAAGTGACTAGGTAGCAAAAAGTATTGTATCAGGAGGTCAGGTTTACATAAATATATCAGAATTTCATCGTATCTTGAGCCTTCTAGCCTGAGAAAATGCTAATAAGAATACCAATTGGTGATGATCAAGTCACATGACTGGTATGATGTCACATGTCCCTATGTTATACAGCCAATCCAGCCTTTCCTCTACCTCCAAAGCTGCCAAAATCTCACAATTTTGATAATACACTCATATGACAATGCAAGACCTCAATCAGAAAAAAAAAATCATGTTATTGAAATTTCTTATCAATCCTATTTCTATCCCTACTTCAAGATATTTCAAAATCCAGGTGTAGTTTAGTTTCGCAGTACATTGTGCAGAGGCCTACAACTGAACATCAGATATTTCTTACCATGCTGATGCCACAGAGCACATTGGCAGAAGTTAGTCGAAGCTGATGTGTATGAGGTCTTGATATCATGTCTCCCCTCTGCTGTCTCCCATACATGTACAAGTCCATCACGCCCATGGCTACAATGATAAACAAGGGAAAGAAAAAGAATAATTATCATAATAATAATGATGATGATGATGATGATGATGATGATGATGATATAATGATAATACTACTACTGCCACTACTACTACCATTACTATGTACTTCTACTCAAACCACTTTTACTACTAGTACTACTTAATACAGCATAATTTCTTTACATGCATGAATACAATAAACTGCATACAACATATAACAAGAGAATGGAAGAAATAAAACTGGCAATGACATATAATAAATCAGAATTAGGAAGAAGGATAGACGAAAAATAGCACAGCCTTCTACAGAAACTACATAACATTGTATCTTACCTATTTTGTTATGTTTTCTACTAAGTATGAAAACAAAATTTGCTATGAACTCTATCACCTATGAACACTTGTCAATTGTATAAGCATTACCCACATGATCTACCTATGATTATTCATATGATAGTATTTGCATTTCAATTCTTTCTTTATTTATGATAATGGGGGGGGGGGGGGGAGGGGGAACTGTGGACAATATTTCTTGTAGGTTACTACTGTACCTTCATGACTTCATGAAGATAATAGCAAAATAAGTGTCTTCCAACCTTAGTAAGTTCATTGCAGTAGATAACATTACTCATAACTCATAACATCTTTGAGGATATAATAAATAATGTATTTATGATAAATTTTCAATAATTTTTCATCTAACAATAGCACTTGAAATTGATTCAATGTATTGTATATACCCACAAAGAGAAATTCCTGTTGTTATAGAAATTTTGTTACTTCTGTTATCATTGATATTGTTTTTAATAGACCATTACTGTGGGTTGTTGTTGTTGCTGTTTGTTTGGGTTTTTTTTACATGAAACTGTATGTATTTTATGTTAAAAATGGAATACTGATTAATATCCATGATATATGAACAACAGACCTAAGAAGTTTACTGTCAGTCAGTCCTTCTACAGTCAAGATCCCTTGACCATGATGACCATCGAGAGATGAAGTGCATCGTCTGGTGGATAAGTCCCAGATCTTCACTTGACCATTTGTGCAACTGTGCATGCAAGATGTAGAAATAAAAACAATGTCAAGTTATAGGTCATAGGCTCATATATAAACCAAGTGTGAAATCTTAAAAACATTTACACATATCTTCTCAAGTTTGAAATATTCTAAAGTTGCCAAGTTTTCAAGTGTGCAAGTAATCCTATTCTACATTTTAAAGTCAACACGTTTTCAAATTGTTAGGTTTTCAAGACCGAATATTCAAGTTTCCAAGTTTGCAAGGTTTTACCCACTGACTTCTAAATTCTCTCATTCTTACAGACTTACTACATAACTACCTTATTGCCATAGCAATGGGTTAAAAGATTTACAAGATTTGAAAGGTCTTAAATGTTTGGAAAATGTAAAAGATAAATTAAATATTTTAAAGATATTGCAGATTTAAGATATTTCCAGTTTTCAAGTTTAGAAGTTTCAAGATTTTTTTTTTTTTTTTTCTACCAGTGTTTGTATCACAGTACTCACCCTGATAATAAAATATGATTTCTGTCCGATGATGGGTTCTGAGCAAACCTGACACAGCTAACTGGATGGTTTGAGCCTCGGAGAACAAAGACAGGGTCCGGCGATGGTCTGGCCATTAGCTCACCTGCAAAAAAGATAGGTGGATATTTTTCAAAACATCTGAGGCACTTGACATGCTTGAATTGCATGCATGACATACTTTGGCTCATTAAGTTTTTCAGGGCCCTGAAAAATGCAGGCATGAGCAGAAAGAGCACACCGTATAAATATTGGGAAAGACTTCCTTTTGTGACAACAGCAACCCAAATTTGCATTCACGTGCTCTACCCCGTCATTCTAAAACAGGGTGACATCTTCCCTTAACCCTAACCCTAACCGTAACCCTTACCAAGAGTTACCTAAAAATTGTTAAATAGATCTATATTTAGCTTCCCATTTTACACCCAGGAGCTATATATGGGGTGCACTATGCCTGCGCACCTAACATTTCACTTGAAATTGACAAGCCTTTTCTTTAGTAATCCCCAAATGGCTGACCTTATTTTATTCCTCATATTCAACATGTGAATAACTACATTAAAATAGACTTTTCTCATCAGTTTTTTCTTATTCTTGCACTAGTACATGTCATTAAAAAATGATATGAAGATTTTGTGTTTGTTGCATCTTTTGTGATGTTAGTATCCCACATAAATTTGTGGTTACGCATGTGCGCAGATATGGGGCCCACATATATATATGTTTGGGGGTTTTTTGTTCATTTTGGGTGGCTGTCGCAAAAGGAAGTCTTATCAAATATTATTGTGCTAATCAATATTTGGGACTTGGAAAAATGTCATGAAAACAAAACGGCAAAGTAACTTTGGTGAAAGGGTGTAAATTCTAATTTTTCAATTTTCCATTTTCATCTTATTCTAATGTCTGGCAGAATTAATCACTTTTGACATTAATGCAAATGTCAAAGAACAACAATCTCCTGAATCAGAAAAGTCTTCAGCAGGTACAAACGCCTTTGGGCCTGGCAAATGCAAGCTTTAAAAAAAAATTCTTGAGTCTCTGACATGTCTGACAATAGAAACCCGGGGGGGTGTCTCATTGAGGCCTGTACATCATCCGCGTAAACAAAAACATAGAAAAAGGGTCAATTTTCAGCACCGGGCGGGGAACCCGGGGATCCACTTTAGGGTATCAAAAACAGAAAAAATCCGAAAAAAAGGGTATCAAATTCACTAGTGCCGGTTTCACAAGGAACCTGAAAAGGGTAGGAAATTTGATAGACCCCGACGATGGAATGAAATATGGCAAATCAGCCGGTAAATCGGTGGCAATTAGAAAAAGGAAATGAGAAAGAAGCAGGTTTTTTACTAAAAAAAAAAAAACAGGAAAAAACCTCTAGCTGAAGATATCCCCACTTAGGGTATATAAAACAAGGCAGTGTATACAGCCACACGCGTGTGGTTGTATCCACAACATCGACATGAGGATACAGCCACACTCAACTGAATTCCCACTTATACTCTGCGCCGCTACAGCTATCGCTAGACCTAGTGTGTATGTATGCACTGCACAAGCGATGTGTCTGTGTTGCCAAACCCCAAAACTTGGATCGTCACGAAGGATTTATCTCTTCAAATTCACTGAAATACAAACAATATTGTACTATATTGTCACCTGCTTGCTGACCAGGTGAGAATGAAGTGAAAATATTGTTTGTATAATAAGTGAAATCGAGAGATAAAACCTTCGTGACGACCCAAGTTTTGCAAGTCGCAACACATACCATCGCATGAATACACATTGCTTGTGCAGTGCAGTGCACACTAGCGATAGCTGTCGCGGCACAGACTTCAAGTGGGAATTCAGACAAGTGTGGCTGTATCTTCATATCGATGCTGTGGATACAACCACACGCGTGTGGCCGTAAGGTAAAGACACACGCGTGTGGCTGTATACACTGCCATAAAACAATACAAGATATAAAATCCTGTTAAGGGTCTAAAAATCTGAGATCGTTCATGGGTTTCCCCGTTTAGGGTATCAAAACCACCCCTACCTTAATCCCCGTTTAGGGTGCTTTTCAGAAAGTGATTTACGCGGATGATGTATTTCAGGCCTCAATGAGACACATCCCCCCGGGATCGCGGGAATAGAAACAGTCTCCAATTTCCAAACAGGAAAGATTCTTCCATCTTGACTTTATGCGTTTCAATAGGATGTCCATGAACTTAGACTTATGACAGTTTCGAGAAACTCAGCCCTGGTGTACCTCACCCAGCACCCTGAATTTCCCCAGCCTAGCCCTCGATCAACCAGCAAGACTAGCATACTGCATGCGCACTGGGGATTACTATCATTCACTGACACAAAAATGCATAGGTGGGGCTCCATATAGGAGACAAATACATTTGAAACTATTTTGTCTGCTTAACTAACAAGTTTACCTCAAATCAGACTATTTTCAGAGCTTCATTCGTCACAAAATTAAGGGGAAGCAAATTCTGTTGGGCACTTGACAAGTCAATTCGTATCTTCTGTGTAGTTCAAAGATGAATTAATAAGAGCAGACAGCCTGATCCATTGATGCTTTAAAAAAACGCCATCTCCGGTCATGAGTAGGACCTGTATTCAACGAACTCAAAGTTGACTCAAACATCTTTCTAGTTCTGTGCATGTATTCCACTTCCTCCCATCCTTTATTTCTTTTTTCTTTCTTTCTTCCTATCTGTCTATCTATCCATCTATCTATCTATCTATCTATCTATCTATCTATCTATCTATCTATCTATCTATCTATCTATCAATCAATCAATCAATCAATCTATCTATCTATCTATCTATCTATCTACCTATCTATCTATCTATTTATCCATCTATCTGTCTATTTATCAAGCTATATCTATCTATCTATCTATCTATCTATCTATCTATCTATCTATCTATCTATCAAGCTATATCTAACTATCTTTCTTTCTTTCTTTCTTTCTTTCTTCAGTTTCAGTTCAGCTTCAGTTTCAGTTTATTTTCATATTTCACATAAATGATGATACATGCATGCAAGTGAGAAATAATACATAAATAATATATGAATGACATCATAAATAAGACGATTCATAATACAAAGGGGGAAATTAGAACATACAAAGACGTAGACCTTAATATATTCACCATGAGCTTAACACAAATTTAAAAAGTGAAATATGAGGGAATCTAATAAAAAGCTGAGCTTGTAATTAAAGATTCCCTAGAATTCTTTCTTTCCTTCTATCTTTCCTCCTTTAATTTTTTGCTTTGTTCTTTCTTTTACAATTGTTTTTTTTTTTTTTTCAAAATGCCTTATTATATGAAATGGGTAATAATTAAGATAATGCATGCATTTCCCTGCTCTTCTCCTTGTGATAATTTTCCCATTATGAAATGACAATTTATAGTACTTGACGGGATTTGATTGTCTATCTCTTTTGCTCTATTGCCTCTTTTCTCCCTCTATACCTCTCTCATATTCCCCATTCCTCTACCTTGTTTCTCTTTATCTCCTTCCTTTCTCTCTCTCCCCATCCATCCCTTCGCTCTCTCCCTCTCAGATCCCAATTTCCTCTGCATCCATCTTTACTCCTCCCACTTCCTTTCCCCCTCTCACCCGGCCAATCCTTCCTCTCTCCCTCTCTCTCTCTCTCTCTCAGACCCCCATTTCATCTGCATCTCTCTTTACTACCCCTTCCTTTCTTTCTCTATCTACCTCCCATCTCTCTCAGATCCCCTTTCCTCTACATCTTTCTTTACTTCCTTCTTTCCCTTTCATCCTCTCCGCACACCCCACTCCACCCCACTCCACCCCTTCATTCTCTCTCAACACATTTTCATCCCCTGATGTAAAGATGCATTTCATCATTAATTACAAAAAATTACCTTAAAAAAAAGACACCTGATGTAGCAGCATTTTTAATATATTTTTCTAGTAAAACTTGCATTACATGTATCATTTGAATGAGTGAAAAAAATCAAATCAACATAAAAAGAAAGAAAAAATTTAAAGAAACCATTTGAATTAGAGAACAAGAAAACCTTATCTCAGATTACCATCCATCTGATATATGTATTAAACAAATTCTAAAAATAAAATCTGATGTACTATTAGAGCAAAAAATAAGACACTGCATTTTCATGATCATAACACTGACAATTTCCTAGGTGCTCAATTTTACATCAAATAGCAGTAAAACTGTCTCAAAGCTCCATTTCCATCAAAGAAAATGGACAAAAGTAAAAACTGAATCTTCACTATCAGTTCTGCTGTTTGCTTGATCACAATTTATCTTAATTTCCTTCTGCATTCTCATTCTATAATGACACATCGGTTGGAATACTTCTTGCCAAATCTGCCAAGAAGCATCTTACACAGATGCAGCACTCACAGATCTTCCTATGGTCAATGGCAATTTCACATGTTTGTACAGAATACTTAAATGCAGAAATATTCAAGGTACATTAATTTTCGCGGATTTCGCACTATTTTTGGCAAGTGCGAATTCCAAATCTAGCGAAAATACTAGCACGATTTCCTATGCATTGAAATATCAAATAAAGTCTTGCACTTTTGCGAGTGATTAATTGTGCAGCGCAAATTCTAGAATCCATGAATATGTTCTTGGGTCGCTCAGCACGAAAAATTACAGTGTTCACAGTATTGAAAATACTTTCAAAACACGATATTGGTTCAACCATGTCCTACAAATGCACATACATGTACAACTTTCTCATGTATTAACAAAAAATACATTCACAAATCACAACATAGAAATACCTGATGCGTAAACTAGATGGAAGACCTCAAATAATAGTTCACCAAGATAGAGAAGAAAGTGAGAGAAGAAAAAAAAAAGAATGACACATATGTCTGGAATAAACTGTCAGGTGAGGTTGTAAGGTGAACTGCATGGGGTGGTATAGGAGTCCTTCAGAAATATTATAACCATCAGCAAAGTGTACATCCTTGTTGAAAGTTGCATGTGCGAAAGAGCCCTGTATATACAGTACATTCACTGCTTAATTTATGACTTGGAAACACTAGGATATGATCAAACTACAATTTTCATTTTTTACAAAAGAAAACTACTTACTGATAATTTCCTCCGTTTCCCCCTTCCACACCCCCTTTTGCTTCATCAGGTTTATAAATCATTATCTTTTGCTTAGCCAGATGGGTCACATGTACCAGCAAATCTTTGCAGAATTGTTGTCAAAATCGAAGATATCAGTCATCTAAAAAGGTTTCATACACTGCAATAAGATGAACAACACATACTTACAGACAACATTTCTGTTCACATATACCAACACTGACAAAGTGCATACTACACATTTTAACATTTGATGGAAGACAAAAGCATTTCATGAAACTCTAATGCAGCAATAGGCAGATTTATTCATATTTTATGCAGTTTGTATGAAGTTTCTTCATTTTTTTTTTTTAAATTATCATTTTTTTTTGGAGGGGGAAGGGGTGGGCTTGGGCAAACCACAATTTTATTATTTTTCGTCTGAGACAATATAAGAGGAACGTTTTGCTCGAATTAAAAAAAAATGAAAAATGTTATCTGCCTCCCTCCGTGTGATACGCCAATACACACAGTACGGTCTGGTGAGCCATGTGCGCATGTGCATTCATGTTATCTGTTTGATTTTATCAAACGTGTTGACTCCTCCGTCCACTTTAAGAGTGCTGATCATATCCAGATTTTGCAGTCTGCAATGATTACATGTCGATGTTCAAGTAAAGCTCACAACTCCATGATGTTGCCATGTGCCTAAGCTTTCCAACTCCTGTCTTGGAAGAAGGCTCAGGTATCAGTTTTACACATTCATTACAAGTACATAGTCTGAGTAGATCTCATGATGATTGTTTAATTTTACTGAGTGCATTGGCTCTCCTGTCTGTGTTCTGAAACAGTGCTCGGATCAATCCTTTCACAGTTGATGCTGAAAATGCCAGAGCTAGAGGTCCCTAGATATGATGAATAAATGATTGAAATTAACAGAAAAAAAAGTGAATAAAGCAAATTCTCTGCCCTCTTTTTTTTTTCTTTGAAAGAAATTGTTAATATTTGTTTTGTATATTATGATTGTTGATTACCAACATCAAGATACTACAATTTCACACAAAGTAAACAATATGCAATATATCTAATACTATTCTATTTCATGGCAAAATGATCACTTTACAACACACTGTATAAAGACAAAATGTTCAAACAATGCGTTACATAATACTGATCAAAAATATGAAATATGTTGAACACACTCGAAATCAAGTCATGAAAGGAAAAAAAAAAGAAGTGATGTACAGAAAAGATTTTATGATGTAATGTTAATATTAACCATTATCCTGCAAATATGACACCAACACTGCATAGAGTACCCCTGTATGCAAAACATCCTTTCAAAGTATTTGGATACACGAAAAGTTAAAACTTTGACCAAGCAGCACAAAATCAAATTTCACAAGACAACTTGTAGTTGGTCAGTCCATGGTTGCAGCTTTAACCCATTCGTGAAACGTGACAAAGGGTCCACATTATGTGGTTTGGTCTAATAACTTTTGATGCAAAGCTCTAAAAATCATACCAAATACATGAGCAGAAAGAGCAAAAAATTCTACACTTACTGTGCCCATTTTTGTTGCATCAATATTTGTTGTTTGATGCTGAAATTTTTTTAAAGGAAAATAAGCATTAAAATCCTTAAATTGGCAATGCGATGAAAATGTTAAAATTACTGTTTTCCCTGCAAATTGGCAACTTTATGAACTCTCATCATACATTCTGTCAATTTATATTTATTTCAGATTCATGATGTTTTATAAGAAAAATGTAGCAATAAAAGAAAAATGTTGGTGTTGCCAATTTGAAGAATAAAAGCTGATCAAATTAGGCTTTAAATAATTCCTGTCACGAATGGGTTAATACAGCAACTTCCATGTAACAGAAAAATGATCTCATCCATCAAACACTGAAGATCAACTCCTCTTATGAAAATTTTTGATGCTTTGGACACATAATTGTCTTCTACTGTAAGCATGCCTGTTTCATTGGATAATCTGTAATGGATTTACAATGAAGCACATTTCTATTTTTACCTTGGTTACATGGACATCACATTTATATAACATTAAAGGCATTGGTTAACTTTGTGAGTAGCTGATTTAAAAAATTCTCAAACTAAGATGAAACATGTGTATGAGTACTTATATTTGTACTCAAAAACCCTGAAACCAACCATAATTTGGAATGAAAAAGTGTAAGTTAGACGCAAATGACGATTTTATTATCCTTCGTCTCACGAGACAATCACTAAGAGGACCACTTTGCTTGAACTTGAAAATGCTGTTATATGCCTCCCGCCGCATGATTCGACAATACACACAGTACCGTAAGGTGAGTCATACGCGCATGCGCACTCCTTATGTCTATTCTGTGCAACCGACCCTCGTATAGTTTTCAAACATTGGTTCACATTTTTGATATTTAAAAATACTTCCTGTGGATATCATACTTTGAAACTTTCAGACTGGTATTTTTACACTCTAACCCTTATGTTTATCCCATTATCAAGTAACAAAACAAGATTTTTAAAAATCATAACAATGTTAACCAATGTTTTTAACAAAAACTTCGGTTTGTGTTATTTTAATAAAGCATGATCCAGGGATACTTCCCACTTAGCTGGTTACACTTTTCTTCTTGAAATAAGTCTTGAAAAATGTTGCTTGGCATTAAGTAAAGCCCTGTTTTTCTGTTCTGGTACTAGTATGTCACAAAGCTGACCCGACCCCAAGGACTGACCCATTTATCATTACACAATCTTAACCATCTCATGATTATCCAACATCTATCATCATACCTTTCCGTCTGCCCATCTGTCTACTATGGCTTGCATGGAGGCCTCCAGGATGAAACCAAGCTCTAGAAACTGTCTCCACTCCTTCACCATGACCTCTAGGACCACTGGTTCCTACAAGAAAGTGATATCAAAGAGGTTGGGTGTTGTAATAGCTGAACTGCTCATAAAATTTGGCTCAGAATGTTAGAAAATGATGTTCTGGAAGTTACCCAGTGCAACTAAATGCAAAAACAAATCCTCATTTTCAATAAAAGTACAAAAGTTACATTATAATTCTTAGGCACCTTATCAAAGTCAGAGCCAATTTGGAATGCAGCTTTTAGCGTCTTTCCTGCTCAGCATGTTTTCCCCTCCGATCCTCCCATTTCTCCTTAGACAAAACAAGGGGGGATTGGGGAAAGCCAATGTAAAAGAATGGTCGGGGGAAAAGACTATCAAAGACGTCGGATGAGACTTTTGATAAGCTGCCTTACAACAGTACTTAAAGATACAAACAATCTTACCTCTGAGTTTGGAGGCCTTAGAATGTCTGGGGTCTCATCTTTCAGGTCTGTGAAAATGATATGGAGCTGAGAAGCATCATCTGCTGAGATGTCCTGAATAAAATATAAACAAATTTATCAATCATAGGGTAAAATAATTAAACCTCTTTTGAAGACTGCATGCTTGTTTTCCTCCATTTTTTTGTTTTCATTTTATTTTCATTCATGTTTTTGCATTAACATGTTCACTCCTGAAACCAGGTGTGGTATTACGAAAATGTTCTTATCTCAAATATGATCTTATCTACATGTATGCCATGATCACAAATTGGTATTCTGAAAACATTCTTATCTTTTTCTTATCTTTTCTTTGTATCTTTGCAGCCTGCACTAAGCACCTAGTGGGTGTATAACTGATACTAATGGCGCATAATGCTAATTTACATGCGCGCTAAAGACAAATTACCTATATAAAGTCTGTTTTGATTGGTAATGTCTCAAAAAAGGGTGTTACAGAGATAAGATTGGCCTAAAATGATTTCTAGAATACCAACTTACAATGATTTTAGCATTATCTTATCTTGGTAAGATAAGATAAAAGACAAGAACAAAGAAAAGAATTTTTTCAGAATACCACCCCAAGTGTCCCCTGTACTAAGCCTATGAGGATTCAATTCAGTAGTCAATGATTAACCTGTACGGTACCATTATTTGATTTTGGTATTTTTCATAGATGCTACTTGGAGTTCCCTCAGTCTTTTTATTAAAAATGCTGACAAGTGAAATCGAGGGGATACAGATACAGCTTTCCTTGACTTCTGAGCAAAGAACCAGAAAGTCAATCATAAAATTCATAAACTCCAACATTGAGCAAACACCCTTCAGGCTTTCACCAGATAATGTAATGACCTAACAAGGGCCCTATTTCATAAAACTTGTTTATCAATAACAAGTTGCAATAACTGCTATAAGCTACTGAAATCCTTAGATCTGATTGGCTGAGAGCAAATTTGTCATAGAAATGTGGCAGTTGTTACTGATAAGAAGTTTTATGAAACAGGGCCCACTGTCAGGTCTCCACTCCCTGAGAAGCCACTTTCACATGCACACATACATACAAGGTAAAACAGAAAACTGGCTATCATGATGAACCTTGATAAGTCTGAAAGTACCCATTCTGTCAAAGATACAGAGTTCACAGAGCAAATCAGAAAGAGAAAGATGCTGTTACCCCCCCCCCCCCCCATCCTCTCATAGTAATCATCATAGTAACTGGTAAGCACATAGACACATCATAAATTTACTAGACAAAAAGCAGCACGCGCTTATATCATTACGCGACTGGCATTAGGCCCCGCCTCTTTCGGATCATTTGAAGGTCGACCTAAGCACCCGTTTTTGTTGCATTATTCATATCTACTGCACGTGTGGCGCGTATCACTTTTATTATGATACTTTGATTTAATGCGCATTTATTGCGCATTGATTGTGCATCATTGTGCATATTTTTAGCTGATGGGCGTAATGTTTTAAAACATGCACAAACGCATGCGACTCCTTGGAATCATCTTACAAAATGAATTATTCATTTTGCTCATAAATATTGATGGATGCTTAGGTCGGCCTTCTAATGGATCTGGACAAAATGGCGGAGCTTTAGGGGCCTGGGTAAGCACTGATATTTGCAGATCCTGTGTCCTTACCTCAAGTCTGGTGATCTGCTCAACTATGTGCATAAGAACAGTGTTGATGAGTGTTGCCATGGTTTTCATGTAAATATTTGCAGGAAGCACTTCAGCCCAGACAGCCTTGAGGTGGTTCAATCGATGAATCACCTGGCAGGGGGGAAAAAAAATAATAGAAATAAATCCAGCTTTACATAAGATAAGCGTGAAATTTGACCATCTTTAAGGCTTAGTCATATACTGCAAATGCAGAAATATTCACAGTACCTTAATTTTTGCGCATTGTGATGTGATGTGATTCATGGGAAATTTGGCAGCACACAATGGAATTCAAAATACTATTTTGCCATACAGACTGAATCTATTTTCCTGCAGTATGTAGAAATGTGGCAGTTGCTGATATTACAAGCATTTTATTTCAAATGGAGAATGTGGCAAGTATATGAAAAATTGCACCGTTACCAAATTTGAGAATGAAAATGAATATTTTGTGCATTTCATACCTGCTTGATGGCACGATTAGCAGACGTGATATTGTCATCATCAGCTACTCTCTGGAACCCCTCAGCTATCCTGACTGACTCAAGGAGTAGGTCTCGTTGAGATCTCTGTCAAATCATATTCGAGTAATAATAATAATAACAATACTGACAATGATAATAATGATAATGACTGAAAGTAGATTAACATCAACAGCACATGTAGCAATAATAATAACTGCAACTACAACCACTGGATTTATCAGGCACTATTTTTTCCTGAAGAAACAAAACACTGAATACTACTACCTCTGCCCATAAAGAAAACCCCCACAATCACAACAAAAATTAAAATCAATTAAACAAAAATTGAATCATTATGTGCTCTTTGCCATAAAGTGGTCATTCCTCCTTTTGTTTTCATAAATTTTTATTGATACTTTCATATTTTACAAAGTGTGCTCTTCTTCCGGGCAAAATTTTATGCATGAGCACTCATCCTGCTACGAGATATGTTAAGCAAGACATCAAAGTATTGCATTGACGTCAGTGTAAATGACAGATACATTTTGCTCTTTTACAGGAAATGCCACTTTTGTCACTTACTTCCTTTTGCCAAAGTAGGACAGAAGGGATAGAGTGAATCTCTTACCATTTGTGCTAGAAAGGGCGTAACAGCTTCCTTCCTGAAGACGGGTACAAGGTCAACAAACATGGTAGCTCCGTCCAACTGAAAGGAAGGGAAGGTGTGCTGGTAGCGATGACCCATGGTCAGGAGAAGATGGCTTATGTACATACAATTATTATGATGAAGGGCAGAAGCTCGAGGTAGTTGAGACTGTAAGTGGTAGGGAATGTGCAGAAAAATATACTCAACAATCACAGAGTTCCCAGCATTTCAAGAGAATACTAAATTTCCTTAAGGTTTCCCCTGATTTGAAAGTGTCTTCGTGAAGTATGCTACTTGTGGACACAAGATGAAATACAAGGGGCCAACTACATATACTTTCTATTAGGGAAATAAAAACTCCCTGATTTTCCCTGACTGGAAGAAAAAATCTGGGGTGGTATTCTGAGCGTCATCTTATCTTTAAAATTTTTTATTTTATCTTTAAAATGAAATCTGAGACCACTTTAAAATCTCAAATTTTATCTTCATTTATCTTCATTTTATCTAATTTTTTATTTTATCTTTAAAATGAAATCTGAGACCACTTTAAAATCTCAAATTTTATCTTCATTTTATCTCGGTCCCTCATCTCCAGCACGAGTACCTTTTCAGCTGAAGACAAATGCGCAGCTTTTGCGCTTTTGCCCACTTGGTTTGAAGGAAAAGATAAAATGAAACTTAAAATAGGGTAGGGGCTATTTTATCTCTTGGACATCCAGTATGTACAAAGTTTCTGGATAAATTCGCTATTAGTCTTCAGATAAAGATAAAGAAAATTGCCATAATCATTGACTGCATTACTCTAGCAACATTCCCGTATGATGATTGGATTGAATTTAAAGATTTTTGTTGACTAATATTGGCCTTGAAATGATCCTTGAAAAGGCATGCTGATACCTCGGCAAGTATCAAAGTTTTTTTCTCACCAAAATACCAGTCAAAATGCGTTTGCGTTTGAATGCAAGCGCACGCAGTGTATCAAAATTTGTATAAATAACACATCCGCGCTCTTCTGCCCCACCTACTGGCAGAAAGCAATTTCATTCGCTGAGCAAGATGAGAGTACGATTGAACAACATTTCTTATTGGTTACTGCATCAAAAATGGGTGTGTCTTGGATGAGATAAAATGGAGATAAAATGGTTCTCAGAATATGGATTTGAAAAGATTTTTAGGGTATTTTATCTCACTGATTTTATCTGAGATAAAATTTCAGATTTTATCTTAGAAAAAATGGATCTCAGAATACCCCCACTGATTTCTATTGTCACAAGATTTTAAAAAATGAAAAATTTCATCCAGGGTTATTTTGGGCTCATTACCTGACCGGTCAATACCACCTAAAGGAGAATTATATGATATCAGGGGAGCGTTTCATGAAGAATCTTGTCAGTGATTTTCACTGACAAATTTCCTCTCAGCCAATCAGATGCATGGATTTCAGTAGCTTATAACAGTTGTCAGTGAAAATCACTGACAAGACTCTTCATGAAATGCTCCCAAGATGAAGTGGACTTATCTATCTAGGGATGATGGTATTGCGACATATGCTCCTTGACACTGCTCCTGGCTTGACTTCTTCAAATACGCAGGACAAGGGTTAGGCTTACTATCAGTTTTCAAGTAAGGTTTACAGTGTAGTTTTGGCTAAGAGTTAAATCGGGGTTTAAGGTATCTTATCAAAAGTCGCTTCCATCAGTTTTTATCGTCTTTACTGTGCCCAGGAATTCACATCGGCTTTCCCGATTCCCTGTTGTTTTGTCTATGGGGGAACAAGAGGATAGTGGACCAAAAGACACTGAGCAGGAAAGACGCTAAAGGCCGAATTCAAATTTGGCTCAGACTTATGATAAGAAGCCTAAGTTGGGAGCTCGATTAGTGCACGATTCTAAGTTACCAATGCGCAACTGTCAACAGAGCATGTATCACACAGTATACAAGAATAAGGTAGAAAATCTGACTGAAGGTGGATAAATAATGCATGGGAAATGCATACTTGAATAC
>CM057154.1:29207188-29444987 GCA_029962745.1 Echinometra lucunter | reverse complement strand
TGAGCAGAAAGAGCAAAAAATTCTACACAAACTGTGCCCATTTTGGTTGCGTCAATATTCGTTGTTTGATGCTGAAAATTTTTTACAGCAAAATAAGCATTAAAATCCTTAAATTGGCAATGTGATAGAAAGTTTAAAATCACTGTTTTCCCCTGCAAATTGGCAACTTTTTGACTTCTCATCATAATTTCTGTCAATTTATATTCATTTCAGATACATGATGTTTTGTGAGAAAAATGTAGCAATAAAATAAAAATGTTGGTGTTGCCAATTTGAAAAATAAAAGCTGATCAAATTAGGCTTTAAATAATTCCTCTCACGAATGGGTTAACCTCTTAACAGGCATCAAATATTCCACTAACATTACTCAAGTTTTTCTTGTATTTTTATGAATAATGCAACAGCTATACCAATCTGTAAAAAAGTGCTGTTGCATTCTAAACTACTGTTAGCATGAACTGCTGTTAGCACAGTAATCTCAAAATTGGTAATAAACTGTGAAATGCTAAATCATAACATTCCCAAACAGATTTAAACTATACATTCGGTGGCATTATGTAACATAGATTTTTCCTTGCATTCATTTCAGATGTCCATTGTTCTAGAAGCATAAACCTGTCAAAGTAAAATATTGATGCTGGACATTCATTGTCTTCTTTTTCTAATGTTAGAATACTTTTAAAAAATATGTATAAAAGGAACATTTGTCAGTTATCATTGATTCTACTATCTACTATATGTACTCATTATGTTTCTATATTTGTTATAACTAACTCATGTAATTCATATTGATTGAATATGATTTGTATGAAAAAAAAGGCAAATAAATGAAATCTGATATGAATCTGAAAGAGGAAAAGCTGATTTGTAGAATATCTCTTATTGATTAGCTATATATAATGCACATTACCATTGTTCCTGATTTGTGGATGCTTCATATAAGGTTTGTTGGCACAAGTCAAGTAGTTTCTGTACACTCTCACTGATGAGGCATTGTGGGAAGGCTGCTATGCCAGGTCCAAGTGGGTTTTTCTCTTCAGCATTGCCCTGAATGTAGACAAGCACACGTAGAATCAAACAAATAAAGTGATACCAGTGAAACAAAACTTACCATGCAAAATGGCAACATAAATATTTGTTTTAAATACTATTCCAAAAAGGAATCACGGGTCACAACATACAAGAAGAGAATTGTTGGGGAAAAAAGTGCATGAAAAATTGTCCAGGATTTGCCACTTTAAAGATTTCCAGGCCTTCTTTTTGATGGACATGCAACAAATACGGTTTCCAGTTGTTGACATTCTTTAATCTTTCTTCTAATGCCAGCAGGATTATTTCAGGACTACTTCAAATAATTGAAACTTTATGATCTGAAACACTAATGAAAATTGTGAATTTTCATGCCAGTGCAAGTTTCAAGTTAGATACCTCTTCATCTGCACTTGTCTTTGTTCCTCCAACTTCAACTGTGTTATGAAGATCATGCTGCATCAGTCTCCTAGCTTCAACCAGCAAAGCCTGACACTGTGAAAGGTATGTACAGTTTAGGTTATTCATTTCCTAGCTTCAACCAGCAATCCTTGACATTACAAGATATGTATAGGATAGAATATGAGTTTCCTAGCTTCAACCAGCAATCCTTGACACTACAAGATATGTATAGGATAGAATATGAGTTTCCTAGCTTCAACCAGCAATCCTTGACACTACAAGATATGTATAGGATAGAATATGAGTTTCCTAGCTTTAACCAGCAATCCTTGACACTACAATATATGTAGAGGATAGAATATGAGTTTCCTAGCTTCAACCAGCAATGCTTGACACTGCATAAGGTAAGCATGGCATAGGTTACTAGTCTCCTAGCTTCAAACAACCATTTTAGACACTAAATCATGGTACATCAAACCATTTGCCTGCTTACAAGAACTAACAAACAAAGTGGCCAGCATATAAAAATCTACAAGGGTCAGTAAATCAATCTCCTAGCTTCAACCAACTATGCTCAGTACAAGGCTGTGATGAATATCACTTACCCTTTTACGGGCAAAATGGACATTAACATTCTTGCCATAGTCTGTTAGAGGATGTGTATCAGGTTCAATAAAGCCTGAAATAAACAAAATAAAACAAAACAAAACAAAACAAATATTGATTACTATAGTATATAAAAACAAGAAATATTTCATATAATGTCTGACTTGGAACATGTACACTTTACTCTGACAAGGAAAAATGAATTAAAAATGATGTGTGCAATAAAGCACACTATATTGTCCAATGAAAGTAAGGTTGAAGGAAAAGTGAAATTTAAGCAGTTTCATAACAGATCAATCAAAGAATATCTTCCACATGCAGCCAAATAGATATACCCAAGAAAAAGAAAGTTAAAAATGCATTAACCTATCTTTGATTTTACTATTCATACGACTTTTCATAAGTTACGTTATGTAATATATTTCACATTTTCAAAATTTCACACCCTTCTCCAATTACATTCTACCTAAGAAAAAAAAACTATCACATACCATTGTTGAGTAATATAGAATATCAACAGGTTATGTCCCAGTAAAGTGAATAAAATCTAAGAGCTCTTTTAATTCTCTTTCTGTCAGTTTGAAAAAATATGGTAGTAAAAAGTTCCCTGAAAAGGACTGCTCTTCAGATGCCCTCATATTCAAAATACAAAAAGAAAGAGCTCAATCGTTTAGATCAAACATTTATACCATATATATGTGTAGTCCCATAGAACCTTTTCTTTGTGCAGTGCAAGTGCTTACCAGTGAGACTGAGTCAAGCTCTTATAATTTTGATAATTAAAATCTGTTGAATTCTATATCTGAGACTCAACTTGTGCTGGGGTCTATAGAAAATGTGTGTTATACTGAAATCAAATCATGCCTAATGGGTTAAAATATCATAGCATAAATTCATAAAACACCTCCAAATTGCTTTAAAAATGTTCCTTTCACAAGACAATAAGAGGACCAGGGCCAGTATTCAATTCAATACTTGGATTAAGTAAAACTTTTACTAAGTATTTTACTTGGCTAAGCAATTTGCTTATTAAAGTCATATTCAATTCAATACTTTGAATTTTACTTTGTCAACTATAAGCCAAAATTCTTACTGATAAGCATTGTGACGTCATATTTTCAAGGCGCAATTAACACGACGCATCAAATACGCTCGAATACGCTATGATATCATTCTGCGCAGCTCATGGTGACGTCGACTGCGTATAAAAACCTATGCCTGCCAATCAAGGCTTCCAAAACAATTGGCTTAAGTCTCCTAGGTAGGTGTCTTAGATTTAGGGTAAAATACTTAGCCAAAATATTGAATTGAATACCAAATTTTGCTAAGTATTTTATCTAAGCAAAAAACTAAGCAAAATACTCATATTTCTGACTTAAGTAATGAATTGAATACCGGCAGAGAACTTCACCTAACCACTCACAAGGGAAACTCCTCTGAATCAACTTACCCAAGTTCTGAAGAGCATCTTCAAACTGTCTTGTGGCATCAAATATCACTTTGTAATCATCCAGCTAAATGGAGAAAAATGAAAAAGAGAGAGAGAGAAGGGGACAGAGAGAAATTCATCATCAAACAAATCAGGAATACACAACAAACAGACAATAACAATACAGTGTTACTTACCTAGGAAAGCAACATCAGTACCAATACCGCTCTTCCTGAAGGCCCTACAATTATTATAATCCAAGCATTGCCAGGAAGCCATTAAAAGCAAAGTCCACCCCAGAAGTTTCACTGTTTCAATAAAAGGAGTTAAATTTGAACAGCATTTTAAAAAAGAAATGAGCATAATCGGTCAAAGAATAAGAAAATTACACTCATTTATATTTTCTAGTAAACTACTCTCGGCTCTGCAAATTGGCAACACTAATAACATCATATGCGAGCAGCTCTCCATTCACTTTGTACATGAAATTTCACATTTTCTCAATTTTCTTGAAGTTACACATTTTCTAACCCCTATAGTCAATGTATGTTCAGAAGAATTGCTTTTTACATAACATACTTTGACTATGGGGTGAGAAAATGTGTAACTTCCAAGAAAATTGAGAAAATGTGAAATTTCATATACAAAGTGAATGGAGAGCTGCTCGCATATGATGTCATCAGTGTTGCCACCTTGCAGAGCCGAGAGTAATTCACTAGAAAATGTAAATGAGTGTAATTTTCTTATTCTGTGACCGATTTTGCTCATTTCTTTTTTTAAATGCTTTTCAAATTTATCTCCTTTTATTGAAACAGTGAAACTTCTCTTTAAACCCATTATCAGCTTTAGTCAACTAATTGCACAAGCCCTGGGGTGCCACTGTTGACTCTTCACAAAAAATAGAGTGTATACTAACCAAACAATGTGGCATGCCTGGGTTTTGATCAAGAGCGAAAAAAAAAAAAAGAGTTAATTCACCAGGCCCAAGAGAGACAGGGATGGATAAAGCATCTTGCATGAGAATGTTAACAATGGACCAAGGACACCTGTACAGGTATCGTGGTCTAGCTGATATGAAGCCCGACTGAAGATCACAACGTTGGCGGTTCAAGTCCCGCCGTGATACCAATGTCTTTTGGCAAGACTTAAATCTACAATTGCCACTCTCGACCCAGGTGTAGTAAATGGGTACCCAGTAGGAAGAATTTCCTTGAAATGCTAGAGTGCCTTAATGGCTGCTTTGCTAAAGCTGGGGTAATAACAGTGGAGCACCAGGAGCATCAATTCTGATGGACATGAACACTACCCACTATTAATATTATCATCAAACCAAGAACCATTTACTGTAAATGCAGAAATATTTGCGGTACATTCATTTTCGCAGATTTCACTGTATTTTGGGCAAATGCAAATTCTAAAACTCACAAAAATATTAGCAAGATTTTATATGCATTGAAATATCAAATCAAATCTTGCACTTTTATGCGAGAGTAATTGTGTAGTGCAAATTTAAGAACTGTGAATGTATTCTTGGGTTGCTCAGCACGAAAATTTAATCACACGAAAATAAGAGCGTTTACAGTATATGAAAGTCCAGAGTCTTCACCACAATGCACCTATGTACCATCTGTCACACACAAGCAATAAACCTACAAACAGTGTTAACCATGTTCTACAGTGTGCAACAGCATACCTCAGTGCTGGTGGCTGGTATGGACGGAGTTAGGCAATCCTTAATCAGGACTTTTGACATGCCCGACCAGATCAAAGAACCTGAAATGACAACAGGGTAGCATCCAATGAAAGAAAATAACAAGCACATATATGATGTGGTGCTCATCGGTCAACAAATGAAGGAGAAGAAGCATTTTTTGTGGTTTTCGAATAAATTTCGCATCAATTAGCATAAATAATTTTTGAGACAATATTTCAAAATTCTGTGTAGAAGTTAGGTGTACCTCACATAGCTCTTCGAGATGAAACAAAAAAATCACAATCGGTCAACAAATGCAGAAGAAGCATTTTATGTGATTTTCAAATAAATTTTGCATAAATTAGCATAAATAGTGTTTGAGACCAAATTAAAAATTCCGTGTAGAAGTTCGGTGTACCTCATATAGCTCTACCAGATGGAACAAAAAAAAATCAAAATTGGTTTTTTTTTTTTTTTTTTTGTGACTTTTGAAAAATGTGCATAAATTAGCATATTATTTTAATGAATTTTTAATATTCTGCGTAGAAGTTCTGAATCCCCCACCTAGTGCTATCATATAAAGCAAACAAAATTAAAATCAGGCAAGAAATGACGAAGAAGAAGCATTTTGAAATTGCGGACGGACGCCGGACGCCAGACAACGGACGCCATGCCACAGCATAAGCTCGGATGATCTAAAAACAAAATTATTTTCAAAAAGGTGTTGTATTTGTAACACAAGCTTTACAAACAGAGAATGTCCATATATTACCACATTCTCAATAACACTTCGAATACTTTTTATTCATTTTGACTTCATATCTTGTCTACTCTTGAATTCCACCTCTAACTTTGCAAAATAATCTTATCACTGTAAGGATCAGGATAACGAACAGAACAGAATCAGATTTCTTACATACAATACTTATGATGCTGATGTCTTGTGCCTCAAAGCAATGGCCTCTTCATCACCTCACCATGTAGCTCAAATGATCTACATGGTGAATTCTGAATGGCATATGACATTTAACCAAACTACAGCTCAACACCTAACTACAATATCATGGCACTCACATAGAACTGCACAGCAAATACAACCAAAGTGAACCTACAACTCACCTAAGATACTCATGATACTGATCACTTGTGCTTCCTGACCAGGGACCCTTCGTTTGACCACATGGCTCAAGAGGGGTGGTCCTAGGGCTTCAAACACCTTGAGGATACTGTCGAAGACAGTGTTTGGAGATGGGATGGAGGAGGGCTGCTCAACTTTTGACTTCACCAGGGTAATGATCACTTTCTGTGATGTGAACAATAAAATGGGGATAAAGATCTCTTGGAATAGCTCCCACTGGCAATAGGGATATGAGAGGATCGTCTGTTCGGAGTCAGATGGGCATTTTCATGCACATCATTTTATACAGATTTAACACCCTTCTAGCTCCAAACAGACCACATGTAAGTGCATAAGGTAGCTTTGCAAAACAGGATGGCACAAAAAGATGTGTCTGGAATGTAAACAATGAATTAGGCATATGCAATGTAAGGGGTTTTGTTGTTGTTGTTGTAATGTTAGGCCTAATTCAGGTATAGGTATTTTTTACCCGCTTCATGGCTACATGTATTACTCGTTACTGGCAATGGATCAAAACCCAGGACTTCCATATTGTTTGGTTTGTATGGTACATGTACAGGACATGTGCTGAAAACTGACAATGGCAGCCCAGTACTTCTGCCATTAGTCAAATAAAGCAGCTAATGGGTTAATGATATGTTTCTCATTTTGTGCATTGCAATTAGAATTTAAACAATAACAAATAAATTTTGCATTCCTACCATCTTAGCATACTACTATATTTTGCTAAGCTATTTAATGCATATAACACTTCTTAAGCTCATACTGATCACTAGGTATGCATAGGAACTCTTTTATATAAAATTTTTCAATAGCTGTATCATAAAACTATTAGGCAACATTGAAAACAGGCAATATATATACTGCATAAGCCAATATTTTTGCGTACAGATATTTTCGCGAATCACAGGCTCACAGACATTTTCGCGAGTCGTTGATTTAGCGAGCGCAAGAGCAGTTGACAAGACGGGACTTGCAGTAAACTTATTTGTACATGAAAGAGCCATATCGGCAGATTTGGAGGATTTGTGTTTCAAATTTTTTTTGCCAATACCATCACACTCGTAGCTTGCGATAAACAAAAAAAAGCTGTCATTTCTTGATCTATAGCGCATTTTCAGCAACTCTCTTTCTTACCACCCCACTAAGGCCCTGCATGCTTTGGGAAAATGGCACCGATTCCGCATTTTTTGTAGCTTCTTATAGGGGTTTTTGAGGTGACTACGGAACTAACTTGTGGTGAGTGACAATTTCTCTGTGTGTTGTGATGTACATGTACACACGGAGGACTGCTGGGCACTTTCCACATACTAGTAGTGTATGCATGGCAATATGGCAACAATGCGCCGATGGCGAGTGAGAGCTATTTACGTGTGGATATTTTCGCATGTTGTTAAATTCGCGAATGGTGAGTGACTCGCGAAATTCGCGAAAATAAAACCACCACGAAAATTTCAGCTCGTACAGTATATATTTTTTTTTTTTTTAAAGGAAGAAATACAGTGGTTCAAGTTTCAAGATTACAGGCCAATGCAATAATGAATTGCTACTTCAAAAAGACAACATCATATTTTCATGCAAAAATGGTTTACCTGTTGATTTGATTCTGTGACTGGTAGGACATCTGGTCTTCTGATGATTGGATAAAGTATATGCTCCAGTAACTTCTTACCTAAAACAAGAGCAATGAAGAAACTGATTAGGGAGACTAAAGCTCGCCGCACACTATACAATCCGTCTGCGATCCGACTTTGGAAAAAAATTGTTACAGCACATTTGATATGAACATTCAGACATGTAAAATCTTAATGATCAAAGTTTTGAGTAGTCATATGAATACAAAAATCAAAATTCCGGGCTGTTGCGAGCCTTCCTGTAGGAATGAAAGCGAACTCAATTCCGAATCGTAGTGGCGTCATAGCAATCTTGCCGTAGGCTACGATTTGAAGCCGATTTTGCCTTTACTCTGACCACAAGGCTTGCAGTTAACCAAAATATCGATCTTAGTATTCCTGTCATTATTCTGAACTTCAAATAAGATAATTTTACTTATTCAAACTTTCATATATAATACTAAATGCCATTTGTTCAAAAATCGGGTCACAGTCGGATCGTATAGTGTGCGGCGGGCTTAACTGGAAAAAGATCCCAAAATAGGCCCATGTTGTGACAGATGGCTTTACGATCGTACTTGGTAGTACTTGATTAAGTCGCTGTGAACAATTTTTCATGCATTAAGTTGAACTAAATTTTCTTTCCATTACAAGTTTTGCCTACGTGTAATCTAAATCATCTTGTCCCGGATTTCAATTGAGTGTACAGAAAATGTTTTGCCTAATAGCAGCAGGGACAACAGCAGCACATATCAGAGCATGTTGGTGTGTGTAGAGGTTACTGCACTTATACTTTGTGTGTATGCTAGTGTAAGCCTAAACTTGCAATTTTACTTGTTGAAAATGATATGGAAAAAATCTTTTAAGTAACCTCTTTCTAATAAAATAACAAGGATCAAGGAGTTTTGTTCTATAAAAAAAAGTATGCATGCATTCATTCGTTCATTACATGATCTATCTGCTCCCATTGAGAGCCACTTTGTATGAACAGGTACACAAACCCTCAACTTGCATGCAGATAGATCTTAAAACGAACTCATTCTTGTGTGTCATTTGTACACTGTATCACAATACTCACTGAAAACTTCCAGCTTGTTGACAAGACAGTGTGTGGTTTCCATGGCCTGAAGAGTACATGGAAACTTCTCATTTTGAACTACAGGACAAAGATGAAAAGTGGATATACATGTAAGAGCAAGAAGGAATTAACTCCAATGAATCAATTTTGAGTTGTAAAGGAAGGCAATATTTCTAGATGAGTTTGAGAGACTAATTATTTTAATCTTCAAGGAACCTTTAGTGAAAAAAACAACAAAAAAAACATCATCAAACAGATACAGATGAATAAATTCTCTGCAAATTTATAAGCAGTCAATGAAATTGCTCTCGAACTGTACTCATATTCCGCATGGGACGTAAAACATTTCATGACTTTCGATCAAAGTTTGATTCCCCTTTTGTACAGTCTCATGTACCCATATACCTCACTGCTTAGTGATTTTGCACTTTCAGCAAGATTTAGTTCACTTGTTATCATTTGGATGATTCTAGAACCTTAACACAAGTTCCTTTACAATGCAATTACAAAAATCAACTCGTAATTTTTTTTTTTCCATCAGCTGTGTGCATTACTTACCTAAAACAAGCCGAGGGCTGGCAATGGACTTTGTGCCTTTTCCTTTAATAGACTCCAAAGGCTGAAAAGTGACCGTCTTGGACCAGGATTCTCCAAGATGGTAGAATAAAGTTTCCCTTACAACAGTTTCCTCACTCTGAAAAACAGATGTTGTGGCAAATGGCATCATTAAAAGCATTTTTAGAAATAATTTAATATCTATATAACATCCATGAAAGTTTGTTCACACAATAATATTGGATATCGTATTGTTATAGCACCCATCATTGAGGTGCTCCGATACTACCCCTGCTCTTGCAACGTTACCGACTTCAATGGATTAGAGCATTAAAGAAGTTTCTTCCTATCAGTGCCCATTGCACACCTGGGTGATGAGAGGCAAAAGTAGATTTGTATCATGCCAAAAGACACTACTGTCATGCTGCGGTTAGGCATCTCCAGCCGAGTTCTTACATTGCTCTAATACAATATCTCTAAACATGACTCAGAAACTGCAACATTTAAACATTTCTTGTTATTTATTCTGTTTGGGTTTTTTTTTCTTCAAATGTGTTCATGAATAGGAAGTGGGTGATAAATCTATGGAGAAAAATAAAACCTAAAAACAACCTATATTCAACACAGGTCCCAGTCCTTTGGGCATTCACTTACTAATGTGATGTCCATTGTAAAATGACAATAACCTGTGCAGTCTAAAGCATTACTAGTACACGTGAACTACTCTTAACCATACAAAAAATACATACATCACAATATTGCTTTAACTCTATGTATTACAACATTAAGAAAGGCAAAGCACATTACTTCTTATGAAAATATAAAAGCTCTTCTTTTTTATTTCATATGTGAACTAACCTGAACCATACAAATATCGCACACAATAAATGACAATATTTCTAAAGAAGTCCAGATGTCTAAGTCTAACACAGCTATAAAACTTCAGAATTCTAAAATTTACCAGAAAAAAAATTCTTTTTAATTCCCATGAAAACAGAAATCTATAACCTGACTATTTCCCAAAAGTGCAATCATCCTAAAACTTTGTCACCAGGAGACTCACATGGATGTTGGAATCTCATCTTTTCAAGGTCATAGTAAGTGGTATCTTATGGCATATTCTGTTGCCTGGCATAGCACTTCAAAGCAAATTAATGTGAATGGTTCCCATTGAAAGTATACTTGTAGTCCCCATTGAAAGTATCTTATGTCATATTTTGTTGCCTGACAAAGCACTTCAATGCCGATTAATGTGAATGGTCCCTTTTTAAAGTACATGTATACTTACTTTCAATGCCTGCACTACCTTCATCTCACTATATCCAGACCTGTAGAGCATGCTAAGCTGACCATCCTGACAAAAAGAAGAAAAGAGTGGAAGCATCTGCACATAAATAGAAAATATATATGAAAGAGTATAAAAAATAGGGAGCAATATAAAGAATATGTGAAAGAATATTAGAGATGTAAATTAAGACTGAAAGAGCAAGACAGACAGACAGACAGACAGAGAATAGAAGAAAGAAAGAGATGGACAGAAAGTATGAACATGAGAATAAAAGATTGCAAATGAGTATAAAAGAGTGGAAAACATGTAAGGAAAAATGAGAAAATGCAAAAGAAAGAGTGAGGGGAAACAAAGACAAAGAGCATGAAAATAAGATAAAGAGAGAGAACAAGAAAACAACGATACAGAAATGATCATCAGAAGAAAGACAGAATCATGAATTTGGGGGGCAAGGAACTTCAATCACTTACAATCATATATCTACCTTTAGTTAGGTATAATATCAATTTGCTAATATTCATAAAAATTGGTGACCTTCATTGAAATTGCTATGGATTATCCATAATCCCTATAAAATGTATAGAACTTAATTGTATGACAGTATGTTATGTATAATTTTTTCTTTTCAATCCTGCTATTAATATGCAGTAGATGTCAAGCTGTCCGTCATATTTTAAAAGCATGTTGGTCTGTACTATATACTGCAAGAAATTTGATCATTATACAACTTTCATACAATGTGGCCCAATTGGCTTTGACCAGGTGGAAAAAAAGGAGGAAAAAAGGAGGGTTCATTTTCTTGGAACCAACATACCAATGAATCCAAGATGTCAGCAGCTTGTACATACTCCTCATAGAGAATCCCAGTGTTAAACTCTTTCAGAGCCTTGTTTGCCTTGCAAAGGGTTGTAAGGACTGTGATGGTTGCATTAGACTGGTCTAACTGTTTGCTCAGCTCTACCACATCGCTGGTAGATGTTCTGAGCTTTACACGAATCTCCCCCTGGCAAAAAAAAACAAGCACAAGAGAAATATGCACCGGATCGATGTGCCAAAGATTTTGAATCAGTTGAATTATGTTCATCACAACTGAAAATGCCCAGCTATACAGCACTAGCAAGAGTATTTATGATGGTGTGGTGCACTCCCTGTTAAAATCTCTCCACTGCGCACTTGACATATATATCAATTCACCACGCACTAAAGTAGAAAGGAAGTTGTATCACTGGAATAACCATTCAATTATGATTCTATTTGAATGAAACTGAAAATAAACCTTTTTTTTATATATTTTTTTTTATTTTAGGGCACTTGAAAATACACTGAGCTTTAACCCATTCGTGACAGGAATTATTTAAAGCCTAATTTGATCAGCTTTTATTCTTCAAATTGGCAACACCAACATTTTTATTTTATTGCTACATTTTTCTTATAAAATGTCGTGTCTGAAATGAATATAAATTGACAGAAATTATGATGAGAAGTCAAAAAGTTGCCAATTTGTGGGGGAAACGGTGATTGTAAACTTTCTATCACATTGCCAATTTAAGGATTTTAATGCTTATTTTCCTTTAAAAAATTTTCAGCATCAAACAACCAATACTGACGCAACCAAAATGGGCACAGTTTGTGTAAAATATTTTGCTCTTTCTGCTCATGTATTTGGTATGATTTTCAGGGCTTTGCATCAAAAGATAATAGGTCAAACCACAAAATGTGGACCTCTGTCACGAATGGGTTAAGATAATGAACTGAAATGAACTACCAGTATACATAGCACATGACAACAAAGTAAGCCCATACTACCACCTTGTCATTTCATAGCATCACTACATCAACCAAGTTCTAACTTGCCTTACGAAGTATCACCTTAAATATTTTGAGAGCAATATGTGGGATGGCAGTAGCTTATTTTTGGTATATTACTGTCAACATTCAAATCTTCTGTGACTGATCCCTACATTACTTTGCAATATGAACTGGAAATCAGTAGGTTTCATGTTTCAGATATATCGCATCGGCTTAGAACTTCACATGGCGGTTCCATTTAAGTAGTTCCATTCCATTCTACCTGTATCTTGTCGCCTAGGTCTTGCATCTCTGTATCCAAGGTCCTGACCCTGGAATGCATCTTCTCAATCTTGTCCTGAGATGGGATGAAATCCACATAGCGCTGTCTCAGGGCAAGGCTGATCTCTCCCTTTAACTCATTGATCTGTGTGGATACCTTGTCGATACGTGTGGCCAGGTCCTCCTTCTCCAGCAAACCTGAAAGAACAGTCAAACATGCCTTAAAGTGATTACATAATGGTAAAAATTTTGTGATATATGATCGAGAATAGAATTCTAAGAAGAACATCATTAAAGATTTGATTATTTTCAATCGAAATCAATGCATTTTGGCTATTTTTCTCATAAAAAGTCAAGAGTTGACGAAAAAATTTGAGTATGAGGTATGACGTAAATTCGTAAAAGTGGGTACCCATCTTCATACATTGCAGTTGTGCTGCGTGCTAGACTGTACAATATGTATTATACCTTGGATGCATTTTACCTGATTGCGTGACAAGGTAACCACTTTTACGTCATTGTGGGTACCCAGTTGAAACTGGGTCACAGCTGAGGGGTCAAAAATATCCTAAAATATTATATTTGGGGGTTTCCTTGGCAACACGACTTTTAAAAAATATTTAGGCAGATGATTTTCTGCTGATGAAATCATACTCTTTTAAATGAACTAACATTGTTTCAGCATTGGGTATCCCCTTTAACCTACATTAATGTACCTTAATCCACTCGGACCTCAGTGCTACCGTCGACGAGCCTTTGTCACCCAATTGGTTAATTATACTGTATTTTCATGTCGTCAGAACTGTATTTCGATGACAATACAGATTCATCTGAAAAAGTATTCTAAAAATCCTTCAAAATGGTGAAAAGATATAAGAATTATAAAAGAGTGCAACCATTCTGTCCTTCTGTCTCCTGTATCTTTTTCCTTTCCTTTTTCTTGTAGTGACATCTTTTTATACAGTGTGTATCAATAAAAATGTTACACTTTTGAAAAACTTACAAAAATTCTATTTCAAAGTATTTCGAAGAGTTTTTCATGTTGATGGATGCCCAGTTGGCTCATCTATCAAGTGCCACTCACAAAACAAATTTTAATTCACGCTTGGGCGAACAATGACTGCTTTTGTTCAGAGTGTGAAAAGTGACTTGTGCCAAATTGAAAGAAGAGGGACAATTAAACCAGCAGTCTAAACAAGTACTCCCATTCAAAGAAATTGCTCTTTGCCACAGCCTGACAGGTTGACTGACTGATGGATTGTTGGGCATTTTATTTGTCAAAATTGTTTTGATTGGCTGTTGATTACATGATTATCTTATTGATTGACTGACTGACTGGTTGGCTGAATGGTTGACTGACTGACTGATGCATTGACTGATTGATCTATCAGTTGATGTATTAATGGGTTGAATGTTGATTGATTCCTTGATTGACTGATTGATTGATTAAATGATCTGAAGACTAATTAATTTGGTACTTGACTGAATTACTGGCATGTAGATTTGATGTGTCTGTGAGTTGTGAATTGTGTGCTTTAAAGATCTTGATGTAATTTTGCACATTAATTCTTACCTATGCATAAAGCTGTGAAATAAAAAGAAAAAGAATGAAAATTGATTCAAGCTTCCTAGACTATAAAAACTTTAGCATAATTTTATGCAAAATGTAATCACAGAAGTGTCCGAGAAACAAGAAGGGATATTAAACAAATATGCAATGACTCATTCTCGGAATAGGCTTAAACTATTTGCACTCAGGAACATCTAGTATAGCACTGTTCCTTTAATGCGAATAGTAGATCCTCGAGTGTCATTGCATATTTATATAATACTGTCGTGTATTGGGATCAGGATTTGACTGCTTAGTTTGTCCAGCATAGAGAATACGTATATGAAGACAAAAGTCAGTTATAGTATAAAGTTAACATTTATTCAGATGAAGATAGCAAAGATGAACAGAAGTCTAGAGTAAGTCTGATGGTGACTGTACTCTGATCATAATGTCTTGAATGTAGTCTAAAGTATACTCTAAAACAATCTAAAAAGTAATCTTCTTGGAGCCCAGAAGTGAACCTCTTTTATACCCCTCTTGACCAGATGACCTAATGTAAGTCATAACCAGACTGTGTGGCAACATCATGATATATTTGGTGGTGGGGGGGGGGGGGGGGGTTGGTTCACTTGACCCAGAATGTGGTAGGTACATATTCCACTGCCAAGTCCAAAATGAGGGGCCCCAGAACTAGCTTCTGAAGGAGAGGATGGTCCCTGGAACTCCAAATTTTATTTTTGAAGGGTCTTTCGAAATGCTTTTAAAAAAGATGTTAATGTTATGATTAATTGTTGGCATGCAGCTCAATGCAGGTGTCGAAACTTTCACTTCGATCATTCAGTCTTACCATTAATACATCTTGCCTGCCCAGTACCTTGCTTTGCCTGCTGGCTTTACTATGTACTAGTATAGGAACTTCCCTCCCACGAACGGGAGAAGGTTAGCGGGAACAATTTAGGATACGGGCTGAGTATATACAGAAATTAAGAGCCAGCTTAGGCCAAAAATTTTTTTTGTTGTATTGGAGTAACGGGTCACTGAAAAATAGGGTAGGTAGGGCGGCTGTTTTTGTTTTTTGTTTTTTCTCCTTCCAATCTGCATATATATGATACCACTATTTATACACACACATACACCCAATACGCACACCCATACGTGTACATGCATGCATACAAACATACAACCCACTGAAGACGGGTTCATTTTGCTATATTAACTGGTTTCCAGACCTCAGCCTGAGATATCTCATGCACCGTCTCCAACAGGTTACACAGCAAACCAAGATGCCAGTTAAATATAGCTTTTAGGGGCTGTTCACATATAATACCAACATTTTCACGAGTAAATAGTGACATACCTTTTTTTTATTTTTAGAAAAATATTTCAACGGGAAAACGGGACGGACGGACAGACGGACGGACGACCCGAAAACATAATGCCTCCGGCAACCACCTACGGTGGGCGGAGGCATAAAAAACCTAGGGTCGGGGATTTATTTAGGGTCGGGCAGGTTATGCCAATACAACAATTTTTTTTTTTTTTTGCCTTAGCACAATGATTGAAACAAGATGCAAGGGACAACATGAGATCCAGGCTGTGTGCTGATAACGGGGATGATTATCCTAATGACCCCGGGCCGAAAATAATCTCCAGAATGGCAGAAATAAAGAAGGAAATATGCTAGAATAGAATTTTTTCACTTTTCTTCCTGCAAATGAAAATGACACACCTTCCAATTAAAATGTAGGTATAAAAATGGGGCTACGCTGGGTAGCCACACCCCACCACACACACATTACACAGAGTGCCATCCCTATCATATCATATTGAAGATAATGTATTGATCTTTGACCGGAATATTACAAATTTATCAGAATATGAATATTTTGCAAAGAAAAGTTGGATTGATTTCCTTTTTAAAGAAAGATGCTCTTTACATAAGTCCTGCTTTGATTTACAAAAATTTCCTTTGTCTAACTCCCCCCCCCCCCAAAAAAAAAAACCCCCTGATTGCAAAGATCATAATATCTATTCTAATTTCTTATATTATGAGGCAAGATATTTAATTTCATTAATTTTCCAGTCCATCAGTGTGACCTGAGGAAATAATAGATACATGCAGCTTGGATATTCATATAAAACAAAGAGAAAAAAAAAACAAATTACAATATAGAAAGAAATTGGTGTTTTATTGCTTCAGGGCTACTAATTAATACCTTTCAGATGCATAGACAGCGAGGGGGGGAAGGGTATGCATCCCCTACTTTTTGTATATAAATATATATACAAGTTTAAGTTCAAATCAGGCTTGAACTTAGACTTGTCATGGCCCTCCAACTACACATTCTTCCGTTAATACATGTACTTAAACTCCTTTGTGACGTTTTTCAATACTACGTCACCTTTTCTTTTTATGACGATGCCAATTTTGATTTAAATATTACATCACCTTTTCTTTCTATGACGTTGCAATGATTTCAATGCTCAGCATTTTATCCTGCCCCCCCCCCCCCCTGTAGGGGACGCTTATTACAGCTCTTGTAAGTCTTGTTACGCTTTAGGATCTGCTATTGCGACATTTTCACTGATTTTTTTAGGTTGATTTTGAGCTGATGTGAAGTGTTGCCAAGGCTTTGCCCTGGTAACGCTACCTAGATAATAATTTCAAAGTTTGTCATTGTCATTCACTTGAGAAAGACGGTATGGACCATCAAATATTTGTGCCAGAAAAATAAAAAGTTCGATTTAACCATGAACTTTCTTGTCTACTTTATATGTATGTATATATACTGAAAGATATGGATAAAAATGCAAACAACCTTGGCAACTCCCTTATAAATAAAACATTGAAAGAAGTGAAAATTATTTTCAATTTAATCGATTTCAATTCTTTCAATATATTCCCGACAGAGACAATTTTTCAACCTTTGCCAAAATTCCAAAAATTGGTAGGCCATCTCTGGGGAACTTTGATTCATGCCATGCTATTATTCTCTCAATTGATCTCACATACACTCAACAAAGAAAGAAAGTAAACACTTTTTCAAGTTCAGATTTTTCAAGACTTTGATAAAATCAATTTATCATACATCAAATGAAAGGAAATTTAATGGTCTTTTGATCTGGTAGGTGAACATAAAGAGAAAATTTAGGCCTGAGTGAACATATCCGTTTTTCTCTTCAAAGGTACAAAAGTAAGTAGTCTTCACTCTATAAATCTCTTTCCAGCCCCCCCCCCCTCCAAAAAAAAGAGGAAAAATAAAGAAAAAAAAAAGAGAAGAAGCTTCTCTCAAAATTTAAATGACATCTGGAGTAGATGCAAAAGTGACTAAATGCTTCAAATTTGATTTTTAATCAATTTTGCAATTAGTAAACTTAGTTGTCTTTCAACCTGGTAGGTGAACATAAAATGAGCTTTATACATGAGTGAAAACATTGATTCAACTGTTCCAAATTTCCAAAGTAAAAGTTTCAAAAATGCAGCTATTTGGGTGTTTTTTTTCCGAAGTCAAGCGACTTGAAATTCACCGTCATATTGCACTGGAAATTACAAACAAAGTATGATTAAAGTTTTGCATGTTTTGTTGCCCCTGAAATGAAAATCAATCTTCAAATCTAAAAATGGACCTAAGAACAGCCAAAGTGGCATAGCATGCCAGGGAAATGCATTTTTAGGTACATTATTGAAAAAAACATTAGTGTTCCCTGGAATTACAGTGCACTTAATTCATCAGGCTACACCACTGGGTAACCATATATTGTCATTACGTTTGACTCATAAGTTCATGAATTCATGAAGTCATGAATCAATAACAACAAGGCAAACGCCAAGCGTTGTCTCGCCTGCATATTGCAGTCATGAAGAGACTGCATGTCAAAACTATGCTATATGACTTCTGAGGCTGTCAGCAGTTTAGGGGGTGAATTGTGGTTCTGACAGTTTACATATGCAATAATGGTATAGGCCTACTTTATTCCTAGGAAATCAGATAACACTAAGAATGCTGTTAATACTATGAAGCTATAATTATTTCCATGCAAGTAAGGAAATGAATGTTAGTGAAAAAGAATGTAACTGATAATAATGTGAGTAAAATTGTAAAATTAAATTAATTATTAAGGTGTTATGGCAAACTTATTGTTTGAAAAATGGTATGAATTTGGTGATTCCACGTCAAAGCTATAGAAAGTTATTAGGTGTACAACATAGCACAGTGCCAGTTATGAAAAGTTCATTGACCTTTGACCTTTGACCTTAATCAAATTCAACTCACATTCGAACTTGACCTGCACCTTCAAGAGATGGACCTCTCATATGAATTTGGCAATCCTACCTCGAAGGTATAGAAAGTTATTGTGTGTACAACATAGCACAGTGCCAGTCATGAAAAGTTCATTGACCTTTGACCTCTGACCTTATTCAAATTCAACTCATACTCAAACTTGACCTGTGCCTTCAAGAGATGTACCTCTGGTATAAATTTGGTGATCCCACCTCGAAGCTATAGAAAGTTATTGTGTGTACAACACAGCACAGTGCCAGTCATGGAAAGTTCATTGACCTTTGACCTTTGACCTTAATCAAATTCAACTCACATTCGAACTTGACCTGCACCTTCAAGAGATGGACCTCTTGTATGAATTTGGCAATCCTACCTCGAAGGTATAAAAAGTTATTGTGTGTACAATATAGCACAGTGCCAGTCATGGAAAGTTCATTGACCTTTGACCTTTGACCTTATTCAAATTCGACTCATATTCAAACTTGACCTGCGCCTTCAAGAGATGGACCTCTGGTATGAATTTGGTGATTCCACGTCAAAGCTATAGAAAGTTATTAGGTGTACAACATAGCACAGTGCCAGTTATGAAAAGTTCATTGACCTTTGACCTTTGACCTTAATCAAATTCAACTCACATTCGAACTTGACCTGCACCTTCAAGAGATGGACCTCTCATATGAATTTGGCAATCCTACCTCGAAGGTATAGAAAGTTATTGTGTGTACAACATAGCACAGTGCCAGTCATGGAAAGTTCATTGACCTTTGACCTCTGACCTTATTCAAATTCAACTCATACTCAAACTTGACCTGTGCCTTCAAGAGATGTACCTCTGGTATACATTTGGTGATCCCACCTCGAAGCTATAGAAAGTTATTGTGTGTACAACACAGCACAGTGCCAGTCATGGAAAGTTCATTGACCTTTGACCTTTGACCTTAATCAAATTCAACTCACATTCGAACTTGACCTGCACCTTCAGGAGATGGACCTCTTGTATGAATTAGGCAATCCTACCTCGAAGGTATAAAAAGTTATTGTGTGTACAATATAGCACAGTGCCAGTCATGGAAAGTTCATTGACCTTTGACCTTTGACCTTATTCAAATTCGCCTCATTTTCGAACTTGACCTGCGCCTTCAAGAGATGGACCTCTGGTATGAATTTGGTGATCCCACCTTAAAGCTATAGAAAGTTATTGGGTGTACAACACAATTGTTGACGACGACGCCGCCGCCGACGACGACGACGACGACGCCGACGACGCCGACACCGGAAATAGTGATACCTATGTCTCGCTCCGCTACGCAGGCGAGACAAAAATCACATTTGGGTCCTTTAATCACTCATGTGGCTACTCCTGATGTCATTTAGATTTGGATGTAACAAAAACTTCTTCTCTTTTTTTTTGGGGGGGGGGTGGGGCAAGTAGAGGGGTGGGGCAGGAAGAGGGGCGGGGTGGGAAGAGAGCAAAGGCTCAATTATGAAATTTCAGGCAAATCTCTCAATGTGTCAGTTTGATCTTCTGTTCCCATTGTTGTGAAAGGGCATTTACAATGAAAGGCAGACTGCCAAGTTTTGTAATTTTTACTTTTGTACCTTGGAAGAGAAAAACAAATGTGGTCACTCGTGCATAAGGTTTTTTCTTATGTTTACCTACCATATCAAAAGACCATAAAATTTCCTTTAATTTGATATGATATATTGATTTTTATCAAAGTCTTCTATGAAAATCTGAACGTGAAAAAGTGTTTGCTTTCTTTTTTTTGTTGAGTGTATATGATACATATACAAACACATACATATATATATGCATGTGTATAAATATATATCTATGGGTAATTATCCCCCTCCAGTAATGAGGACCTGTCTACGCTAGTAATACCATGATATGGTATATTCTTGCTACAAATTGATGATGGCAACTGATATTTCATTAATTTTTCAGTCCATGAAATATGACCTGAGGAGATAGGACTTACATCCAACATAATTTTTCAAATGAAAAAAGGGGGAAAAAGCAAATTACAATACATGTATGCTTAGAAGGAAAGAGGTTTTTTATTGCTCCAGGACTACTCGTTAATACTATTACATGGTATCTCCTTCCTACAGATTACAATGATTATGCTGTTAAATCATATCTTCTTCACTATTGATGATGTCAATTCTATACAGAAATGTTTAGCCAAAATGAATATAAAAAGGAGGAACAATTGTATCGTTTTCTCATTTGATTGTGTGTCTTCAAAGAAGAGTAGAGGAAGATAAAAGCTGGCTGAACTGAATGCTAATGCTTTCATACAGAATAGAGAAGAGTGCAGGGAACATCATTCTATACTGATCTGTCAATGGTTAATATTTGAATGCAACGTCAAGGACAAGATGAGGCTTCATCTTTTCTTCTATTTCCTCTTCTCATTTGGACAAACAACTGAATCAATATGTCCAGATCTCTGTGATTGTGAGCAGATCATAGGTGCCTTGGTCAGTGTGGATTGCACAGGACGTTATCTTCATCACATTCCTGAGGACCTCCCGTGCAATCTGGGTAGAGCTACCTTGCGCAGTAACTACATCGCCAGACTGAGTAGAGAGTCATTCTCCTGCCAGAGCCAAATCAGCGTACTTCTTCTGTCCAATAACATGATAAAGCATATTGAGAAGGGAGTCTTTGACAATGCCAGAGAACTGGTGTACATTGAGCTAGACTCAAACTACCTTCAGACCATACCATATCTTGGTTCATTGCCTCTCATTAGAGTGATACATGTCATCCGAAATTCATTGCAGGAGTGGTCACAGGAGACACTTCCTAACATGTTCAAAACGCACCTTTCCAGTATCGCATTAGCATACAACAAACTCCACAATTTACCTAAAATTCCATTTAAAGTATCAACCCTTAATCTGGAAGGAAACCAAATCACTGACCTTTCAACAACAATGTTTACATATCCACAAGCGGTAGCAGTTCTGCTCATGAAGTACAATAATATAGAATACCTGGATAAATCACAAACCATGGAAAATCTGAAGAGGCTCTTCCTTCCATTCAACCAAATCAGAAGCATCACTGATGGTGCATTCAATCATTTTCCATCCCTTGAAGATATTGATCTGTCAGCAAATCGAATTATAGATGTCTCACCCTTCAGAAATATGTTAAACATCAAGGAAATCATACTGGAAGACAACAAAATACAATATGTAGGTACACTGGCATTCACTAACATTCCAAATATAGTTGTCATCGATTTGAATGGCAACAGAATTGTTCAGTTTATGTATGGTCCTTTCTTCAGTGCACCAGTCAGCCTTATTATTTGCAACAACAAAATGTCAATGCTGGACATGCATAGAGGGTCAAACCATTTAGAATTAAGTATTCTCAATGTTCGGGGTAACGATCTGCGCAACATTTCAATACATGACTTCCCTGCATTGGCAAACCTTTATGCTGAAAACAACAAGATTACAGATGTCTCATTTGGCATTCATGGTCATGATAATTTAAAATACATCAACTTGGAGTGGAACCAAATCACAAACATCAAGAATTTTGGAAGTTTACCAAACCTAGAATGGCTACACCTCTGTTACAACTCCTTAACTATGTGGGATAATGAAAACCTGATACACTCAACTCGACTCATTTATCTTGATCTATGCAGTAACCGATTGTCAGTACTCTCAAACTTCACAGCTCTACCCAGATTAAAATTTCTGGACTTGTCTGGCAACATACTTCATACAATAGAAAATTTAACTTTCCACTCCTTACCACTGCTTACTACCCTCAACCTAGCCCATAATGAAATTTCTAGCCTTAATTTTCTTGCTTCAATGACTTCACTTACTAAGCTTTCTCTAAGCCACAACAGACTTAAGGTCATCAACTCCCAAGTTTTCATGGGCTTAACCAATCTTGAATCTTTGCAATTAGCATATAATTTCATTATTGACATTGATACCATCAAATTGCCCTCTCTTCAAAATCTAGACATCAGTCACAATTCAATAACCCAAATAAATCAACTACTTGACGATCAAAGAACACTGGTTCATGTCAATATAGAGCATAATGAAATTATTCAGCTTGTTTCCACTTCCACCCTACACATAAATGCAAACAATAACGCTATTGGATCATCTAATTCGAGTTTTATGTCAGGAACTAACATCTTTGCATGCAACAATAACTTGAAAGATTTTAAGCAGGTTAGGATTTCACACTTCTTGGTGGGACTTTACCTTAATAAAAATCAGATCATTTCTATAGCTGCTTATACCTTTACATCAGCATCGTCGCTATGGTTTCTTGAACTGGATGATAATCTCATAGTCGATATATCTCCTTCAGCATTCCTTGGTCTGTCGGATGTCCACTTATTAAGTCTAGAAAGAAATCATTTGGTCCACCTTCCCACTGGGGTATTTTCATATATCCAGAAGCTGAAAAATCTTCACTTGGGTGGAAATCCTTTGACATATGTATCATACCAACAATTTTCAGCAGAACAGGGTCTACATGGTATGTTTTTTTCTAGTATACCTTTTTTTAATACGTCCCTTCAAATAATTGAGGATATTCAAACAATTGAGAGTTTGAATCTTCATAACAATTTGGCTTTCAGCCCATTATTCATGAACAAGACAGGCAATACTTCCTTCTTGGAATTCCCAAATCTAAGACTACTTAATCTGTCATCTAACAAACTTGGGAATCATTGCCTGACTTTGTCATTGAAAAATCTGGCAGTGCTAGATTTATCCAACAACATGTTTACTTCAATTCCCAAATACTGCCTGCCAAAAGTAAGCAAAGCATACAGTCTTTACCTGTCCTGGAACAAAATCACAAAGGTCTCAACAGATTCACTGGAGATACACCAGCAATTCTGGGTCCTGGATCTGAGTTACAACAGCATAGTGTCCTTTGAATTAGGATCCTTACAATATCAGACATACTTGACACATCTCTACCTAGAAGGCAACCTCCTCATGAAGCTTGATGTTAGTTTCTTGACATTCTCCTTGAAGTTAATTCTGATGGATCTACGGGAAAATCCTTGGTCATGTAGTTGTGATCTTGTCAAAACTTTTCGCGCAATCCATCCTGAAATAAAACCAATATCATGTGGAAGCCCTGATGTTTCTAATTTCAACTCTACTTTGGCAGAACTGGCAGCTTCTGATACCTTCAGCTGTCGACCTCAGATGTGTTCTTACCCGCATCAAACTCTGCTCTCATTTGTTGGTGATACGTACACTGAGATACCATGCCCAATCATAACATCAAATCATTCACATGTCATTCACTGGATAGTAGCATTGCATGGGCAGCAGCTACACTCAACGGGTAGCACACTACCAGACAGGATTTCTATTCTTCCACACAATGCTCTCCTCATCACCCATGTTGCTAAAAACATGACCGGTCTTTATAGCTGTTGGAGTGAAAATGAGGCTGGACAAACAAGATTTACTGCAAACTTGCTCATAGCGGAAAGGACAAGGAATGGTCAGGAAAAGGGATCTAACCTTACAGCAAAGTTAGTCAGAAACTGGAAGGACACTCTTTCATGTAGTAAATCTGGTAGCAGTGCTATCAATCAATCATTTCATGTATTGCTTTTATCTATGGTAGCAGCCCAATCAGTGTTTTTGTCAAGAGGCACTAACTGACATTTTGACAAGTGCTCGCTTTTAGGTACCTCGCCTTCTTCCTTGATTTATGTTATTGTACATGTAATATATATGTAACTATGTATAAAATGTACACAATTGAAGAAAAAAAATTGTTAACTCCTGCAAGTCATGTGGAAGAAAATAAATGTTTCTTTGAATTGAATTTAAATGAAATTGAATTGAAATTCATTGATCTATTGAAATCAGAATTAATAGTGATTGATAATGAATAAATTACTGATAAACAAATGAATATTGATCTATAAATAATGCGCATCTGCATGAGCAGAATTGAAAGGTGCACAGGCAAATCTATTCAGTAAATAGTGGGCGTGATCTAAAACAAGCCCAAATACTTTAGAGGTTGAATGGAAGATAGGCCTTATATGTTTCATGTCTCTACTCATTGAACATGTTTAAAGTATATCTGATTTGAATTAATTGAATTCAATATAAGTTTGTTGTTACATAATACAAGCCACACACCTTAAACGTTTGCAGTCACTTGCTCATTTTATATATTGTATTAAATAACTCTTTACTACGAAGTCAATGCCAAAAGACAGGTATGCAAAAAGAAAAACGTATCGTGATCGTGATCTTAGGTTATTGAATACAAGAATGTTGATGACCTTCTTTCAGTCCACATACAAAGTTTTTTTTTTCTTTCTATTGTTTGTTTTTGGTTTTGCATTTTTTCCAGAGTTGATAGACCTTCTATCAATGGTGTTTTAGGGCGTTTCCATGAGCTCATTTGAATTTGCATTCCTATTCCGCCATTGTACCTCCGCTGAAATCAGTCTTTTGATAAACTTATAAAGGATGCATCTTATTTGAATAATATGGTGACAAGGTGATCACTCCTTGCATTATTTTGTAAGAAGGATATGAAGATATTTACACTCGATCGTACGTATCAAAGGCAAGAACGGAATTGAAAAGTATGCAAATTTAGTGGGTGTGACAGGCCAGCCTAATACTTTAACTTTTGAGGTCGATGGGAGACTTGTTCCATGTATCTATTCATTTATTGTAGCCTTTTCATCTTAAAAAATGCATTTATTATGAGGTTGAAGTGACTTAATACAAGCTACACACTTTAAACGTTCGAGATTGATAAACCTATTTTATTCATTTTGTATTGTATGATACAAAATAATACTGTCAAATAAGACAGGTCATGATCCATTTATTGCATATCAAGAATCTTCATTACCTTCAGGTATTGATTATAGTTCATAATACAATACTTCTTTTTCTGTTTTCCTTTTTCCCCCCTTGGGGTTGATGTAGTAGCCTTCAAGATGCAATTGGAAGCAAGTCAATTATTGGGGGAACCCTACGGTTGAACGATTTATACAGGCATGCATGCAGATCTGCATTATACAGTTTCACTCATATTGATGATACCACAACACATTTGTTGTTGTTGTTGTTGTGTGTAGGTTGTTTGCCTTTTGATATTTTTATCTAATGTTAACTATCTTGTATAATGATCAGGCATTTTTTTTTTTTTTTTTTAATTGGTTCATTGCAGAGAATAGCCGAAGAACTCAGAATATATCCTACGGCTACGTGGCTGCGGGAAAGGGATAAGAAGGTTGAGTTATTTTAAGTCAAAATGGTTGAGGTACTTTAAGCTTTCTTCTTCTTCTTTTTTTTTTTTTTATATACTCTTGCCTTTCATTTGGGAATCCAAAGCCTCCCATTTCTATTATGCAGAATTGCAGATAGAACTCAAAGACACGATAACGATAGTTTGTATATTAGTCAATGAAAGAAAACATAATTAAATTAAAACACAAGTTACAGTCAGAAATTAAAGATAAGTGGTTACTTTGGGACTTTTTGAAAATGAAGATACGCAGTTTTACTCAAAGATATTCTAAACAGATTGCAAAGGAAAGAAGGGAAAAAATAAAAGGCCTGGAAAAAGAGGTCCAAGAATTAGAAAGAAAATTAATAAATAGTGTGAGTGATGATTTAGTCAAAAGATTAGAATCTAAACATAAAGAACTCCAAAGTTGTTATGACTATATTAGTGATGGGCTTAAGGTCAGGTCTAGACCTTCTTGGTATGAAAATGGAGAGCGAAACCCTCACTTCTTTAGTCAATTATTAAAATCAAATAAAAACAAAAGTGTAATTTGAAAGTTACAGGTAACGGGTGGCGAGATAAGTTTTAATGAAAATGAAATTATTAAAGAAATTAAACTGTTTTATAGTAAACTTTATGGAAGTGTACGAACGAATATGGTTAGTAGTGTAGAGTTTTTTCCCCACACCCTGCCGCAATTAAGTGCTGACTCTAAGAAAATGTGTGAAGGAATCATTTTGGAAAGGGAATGCTTAGGTGTTTTGAATCAAATGAAATTAAACAAGTCACCGGGAAACGATGGGCTAACTGTCGAATTTTACAATATTTTCTGGCCAGTTATTGGGGATCTGGTAGTTGCAGCTTTAAATGAAGCGTTTCAAGTTGGCGGACTAGCGGCTTCCCAAAAGCAAGCTGTAATTACTTTAATTAAAAAGGAGGGTAAGGATCCATTAATGATTAAGAATTATAGGCCAATATCCCTCTTGAACGTCTACTATAAAATTCTTGCTAAAGTCCTCTCAACACGAGTGAAGGAAGTTTTGGTTGAGATTATATGGAAAACAGAAATATAGGTGAAGCCATAAGGTTAATAGATGACATGATATTTCATACTTCGAATAACAATTTACCTGGTTTTTTAGTTGCCGTTGATTTTGAAAAAGCATTTGATTCGGTCTCACATGTATTTTTACAAAATGTGTTATATTCTTTCGGTTTTGGCCCATCCTTTCGTAAATGGATTGATATCATGTATACTAATACTCTTAGTTGTGTTTTAAATGGAGGATATTCAACCGGGTATTTCAAGGTCGATAGGGGAGTAAGACAAGGAGATCCATTATCTCCATACCTGTTCATTCTTTGTATCGAAACCCTGGCTCATGTGATTCGAAATGATGTTTTGGTTTTAGGTTTGCAATTTGGAGGCACAGAAGTGAAACAGGTACTTTATGCGAATGATATTACTCTATTTGTTAAAGATCTCGGGTCGATGAAGCGTTTAGAAATAATATTTGAAAGTTTTGCAAGTATATCTGGACTGAAAATGAATAAAGAAAAGACATAATATGTTACTAGGTAATTCTAATCAAGAAAGCCCAGGAGCACCCCTTTTGGAAAAGTAGTACCATTTGTAAAAATATTAGGAGTATTTTTCAGCTTGGACATTCATGTAAAAGAAAGTATGAACTACAAGGAAATTTTGAGCAAAATTTAAAATCTCTAGCATGGTGGAAACAGAGAGACTTAACCTTAATGGGTAAAATTCAGTTGCTAAAGATTTTTATATATTCTAAGTTAATGTTCATTGCGTCACTTACTCCAATTCCTCATTCGATTTTTCATGAACTTGATAAAATGACTTTCGACTTTTATGGAGAGGAAAAGACAAAGTCAAGAGGACTACGATGTTTCTTGATTACAAGAATGGGGGACTTAAATGATGAATTTTGAATTGTTTATCAAAGTTCAGAGAATTATGTGGGTAAAGAGACTCTTAGGAGGAAATCAGCAAATGAAATGGAAATTGTATTTTGATTATTGTACTCAACATATAGGAGGGAAATTTATCTTCTTCTGTAAGTATGAAATTAGACAGCTAAAACTATCTTTATCGCCATTTCATTTGGAACTATTAGAGACATGGTTAGAATTGGAAGATTGAGACAAATTTGTGGCAGTTACAAAGGTAATGAAGTAATCTTTAATAACAAACATATATGTTTTCGAGGCTTTCCATTCTATCATGCAGATCTAATATCAAAGGGTATATTCAGGTTGAAACATACTGTAGATAACAATGGTATTTTGAAAACAGATGCATATTTCACAAGTAAAGGTCTTAGTTCATGGAATATATTGCAGATAAGATATATTTTTGAGAAAATTCTGTCTAGTTGGAAAAGGCAAATGCACTTAACAGAAGAAAAGAAAAATGAGTTAGATATGGAAGAGATTCTATTCATTATTTTGGACAAAATTGTCCCTGGAAGTGAAATCGTTTCCAAAAGATTATATAAAACTATTCTCAACAGCAATCTAGAAGTCCCCCCTGTAGTCAACTGGCTAAAAGAATTATTTGGTTTGTCTATTAGAGACACTGAAAATATTTTCTCAGACCTAGGAAATGTACTTTGAATAGTAAACTTAGGGAATTCCAATTCAAAATGTTACATGGGATTATTTATACGAATCAGGATCTATATCGGTTTGGCCTGGCTCTTAGTAATTTGTGCTCCTTTTGCAAAAAGGAAGTAGAAACTTATCAGCATGTATTTCATGATTGTGAACAAATTCGGTCGCTATGGAAGATAATCGGTGATACATTTAACTTGCCCATTTTAAAAGATTTGAACTGGGAAGGAATATTTTTTGGTGTGCCTTTGGGCAATGTAGGGAAGACGTATTTATTGAATCATGTAATACTGTTACTAAAACATTTGATATTTCAAAGTAGAAAGAGAAATATACCTCCAAATAGCCAAGAAGTGAAAGAAATATTAGTAGGAAATCAAGTTGAAGAAAAAAAGATAGCACTTAATCGTAACACCATATCATTACATTTGAAAAATGGGAGGCTTTTGATTTCCGGTGAATTTTTGCCGACAGATTATAATATGAAATGGTACGGATAAGAGAGGAGGAACATTTTTGTTGCGTCATTGGTTGTCTGCAGATTCTCACGCTCTTGTAAGTCACGGATTGCGAGGGGTGTGTTCAGGGATCAGGAAAGGGAAGGGGTGTTGTGGGGGGGGGGGGGGGCTGAAGGGCTGAAGGGGAGGGATTAGGTGTTGTGCTGGGATGTGCGGGTGCTTCTGTCTTTCCTCTTTATTTTGTTTTCTTGCTTATTTCATTCTTAATCTTTTTTTTTTCAGTGAAAGAAATGCAGAAAGGACCAGATATATTAATTACATTGTTAGTCAACTGAAGTGATTTACAAGTCTATATAATGTTTTGTTCTACTTTGATTTTACTGGTACCATTGTACATAATATGTCAGTTTATGATTGTAATTTGTTTGCTATGTTTGTACATATTGATGTCACTGAAAGAAACGAATAAAAGAATATTTTAAAAAAAAAAAATATTCCACTGCCAAGTCCAAAATGAGGGGCCCCAGAACTAGCTTCTGAAGGAGAGGATGGTCCCTGGAACTACAAATTTTATTTTTGAAGGGTCTTTCGAAATGCTTTCAAAAAAGATGTTAATGTTATGATTAATTGTTGGCATGCAGCTCAATGCAGGTGTCGAAACTTTCACTCCGATCATTCAGTCTTACCATTAATACACCTTGCCTGCACAGTACCTTGCTTTGCCTGCTGGCTTTACTATGTACTAGTATAGGAACTTCCTTCGCACGAACGGGAGAAGGTTAGCGGGAACAATTTAGGATACGGGCTGAGTATATACAGAAATTAAGAGCCAGCTTAGGCCAAAAATTTTTTTTGTTGTATTGGAGTAACGGGTCACTGAAAAATAGGGTAGGTAGGGCGGCTGCTGTTGTTTTTTGTTTTTTCCCCTTCCAATCTGCATTTATTTATTTATTATTTATTTATTTTGTTTTATTCATTTTATACTGCAGGGTAGGCCTGTTCAGTTCTTAAAACTGCTTTACAAAGGCGCCCTGCAGTTTAAAATACATGTCAAGATAACTATAAAATATATCATCAAAAAACAATCAACGTCAAAAATACAAAATACAAAATATTTAACATCAGAAACAATTAACACCAAAATATAGAGTGGGAAGTGACAATTTGAACATACAAGGACATAGCATTGTAAATCAATGGAATATTATTTCGCTCTTTATCAATTCGTATGAAAGGCTTTGCATAATTTTTTAAAAACTAACAAGGAGGTACAAGCTTGTAAATTTGAAGGAAGTGCATTAAATAATTTGGGTCCGACATATGCGAAAGATTTTCTTTTATATTCAATTCTAGCTTTGGGAAGCTGAAGGGGGCATCGCAAAGAAAACCGTGTCATGTATTTCACGGGCCGTTTACATACTAAAGGTTTTAAATAATTTGGAACTAAATTATTCATTATTTTATATACAAGAACACAATACTGATATTTTATACGCTGATCTACTGATTGCCACTTCAGTGACTGCAACAAAGAAATTTGTGATGTATTATAATCTTTTTTCAAAAGCATTCTGGCATGTTTATTTTGAAGTTTTTGTATCTTATCTAAATGTATTTTTGCACTGCTTCCCCAAGATGTACTACAGTAATCAATGTAAGGTAAAATCATAGAAAAGTACAGCTTCTTCATGATATCAAAGGACAGTAAGTGCTTAATCCGCCTTATACAACCTATTGCCCGAGATATTTTACAAACGATATTAGTAATATGTTCACACCAAGTCAAGCCCGGATCAAGCATGACACCTAAGTATTTAATCTTTTTTACATTTTCTAATTGTATGTTCCTGAATTTCACTGACAAATAAGCACCCCTCAACTTTTTCTTTTGACCAAATACCATGGCTTTTGTTTTTTGCGGGTGTAAATGCATATTATTTAAGTCTAACCATTTACTTATGATAATGCGTATATGCATAAATATGATACCACTATTTATTCACAAACATACACCCAATACGCAAAACCCATACGTGTACATGCATACATACAAACATACAACTCACTGAAGACAGGTTCATTTTGCTATATTAACTGGTTTAGAGACCCCAGCCTGAGATATCTCATGCACCATCTCCAACAGGTTACACAGCAGACCAAGATGCCAGTTAAATATAGCTTTTAGGGGCTGTTCACATATAATACCAACATTTTCACGAGTAAATAGTGACGTACCTTTTTTTTATTTTTAGAAAAATATTTCAAGGTGAATGTATATTCACTGTTGTCGGCTATTTCTTGCAATATTTCACCTATTACAGCATTTATGTCAAACTTTCGGAGAACACTAAACAGAGCTTTAGGCCCAAGTTTACCCGTGACCTTCACAGCGTACGACGCCATGTCGAGGTACACAGCTAGCAAGCTAGCGCTATGCTGAGCGAGATACACAGCAATACGGGCGAGGATATCGCCCAAACAAGCAGCATTGGGCGTGCTCACAAAGAAAAAGAGGTTTACTCTCGCCGAAGCCGCTCGAAACACATATTTTACGGCGGGAAAATAGCTGTTCTGTCCGCAACACTTCCGGGTTTTCTACACAGCAAATTCAATCGCGAAGGCAGCACGATCATACGCTATATTGATAGCAATAAATAAAAAAAAAAACACACACCCCACCACACACACATTACACAGAGTGCCATCCCTCACTGGGGTATCATATTGAAGATAATGTATTGATCTTTGACCGGAATATTACAAATTTATCAGAATATGAATATTTTGCAAAGAAAAGTTGGATTGATTTCCTTTTTAAAGAAAGATGCTCTATACATAAGTCCTGCTTTGATTTACAAAAATTTCCTTTGTCTAACTTCCCCCCCCCAAAAAAAAAAAAACCCTGATTGCAGAGATCATAATATCTATTCTAATTTCTTATATTATGAGGCAAGATATTTAATTTCATTAATTTTCCAGTCCATCAGTGTGACCTGAAGAAATAATAGATACATGCAGCTTGGAAATTCATATAAAACAAAGAGAAAAAAAAAAAAACAAATTACAATATAGAAAGAAATTGGTGTTTTATTGCTTCAGGGCTACTAATTAATACCTTTCAGATGCATAGACAGCGAGGGGGAGAGGGGTATGCTTCCCCTACTTTTTGTATATAAATATATATACAAGTGTAAGTTCAAATCAGGCTTGAACTTAGACTCAGCATTTTATCCTGAATTAATGAAGTCATGAATTAATAACAAAAATCACATTTGGGTCATTTAATCACTCATGTGGCTACTCCTGATGTCATTTAGATTTGGACGTAACAAAAACTCCTTCTCTCTTTCTTTTCTTTTTTTTTTTGGGGGGGGGGTGGGGTGAGTAGAAGGGTGGGGCAGGAAGAGGGATGGGGTGGGAAGAGAGCAAAGGCTCAATTATGAAATTTCAGGCAAATCTCTCAATGTGTCAGTTTGATCTTCTGTTCCCATTGTTGTGAAAGGGCATTTACAATGAAAGGCAGACTGCCAAGTTTTGTAATTTTTACTTTTGTATCTTGGAAGAGAAAAACAAATGTGGTCACTCATGCGTAAGGTTTTTTCTTATGTTTACCTACCATATCAAAAGACCATAAAATTTCCTTTAATTTGATATGATATATTGATTTTTATCAAAGTCTTCTATGAAAAATCTGAACATGAAAAAGTGTTTACTTTCTTTTTTTTTTTGTTGAGTGCATGTAATACATATACACACACATACATATATATGCATGTGTATAAATATATATCTATGGGTAATTATCCCCCTCCAGTAATGAGGACCTGTCTACGCCAGTGATACCATGATATGATATTTTCTTGCTGCAAATTGATGATGGCAACTGATATTTCATTAATTTTTCAGTCCATGAAATATGACCTGAGGAGATAGGACTTACATCCAACATAGTTTTTCAAATGAAGAAAGGGGGGAAAAAGCAAATTACAATACATGTATGCTTAGAAGGAAACAGGTGTTTTATTGCTCCAGGACTACTCATTAATACTATTACATGGTATCTCCTTCCTACAGATTACAATGATTATGCTGTTAAATCATATCTTCTTCACTATTGATGATGTCAATTCTATACAGAAATGTTTAGCCAAAATGAATATAAAAAGGAGGAACAATTGTATCTTTTTCTCATTTGATTGTGTCTTCAAAGAAGAGTAGAGGAAGATAAAAGCTGGCTGAACTGAATGCTAATGCTTTCATACAGAATAGAGAAGAGTGCAGGGAACATCATTCTATACTGATCTGTCAGTGGTTAATATTTGAATGCAACGTCAAGGACAAGATGAGGCTTCATCTTTTCTTCTATTTCCTCTTCTCATTTGGACAAACAACTGAATCAATATGTCCAGATCTCTGTGATTGTGAGCAGATCATAGGTGCCTTGGTCAGTGTGGATTGCACAGGACGTGATCTTCATCACATTCCTGAGGACCTCCCGTGCCATGTGGGTAGAGCTACCTTGCGCAGTAACTACATCGCCAGACTGAGTAGAGAGTCGTTCTCCTGCCAGAGCCAAATCAGCGTACTTCTTCTGTCCAATAACATGATAAAGCATGTTGAGAAGGGAGTCTTTGACAATGCCAGAGAACTGGTGTACATTGAGCTAGACTCAAACTACCTTCAGACCATACCATATCTTGGTTCATTGCCTCTCATTAGAGTGATACATGTCATCCGAAATTCATTGCAGGAGTGGTCACAGGAGACACTTCCTAACATGTCCAAAACGCACCTTTCCAGTATCGCATTAGCATACAACAAACTCCACAATTTACCTAAAATTCCATTTAAAGTATCAACCCTTAATCTGGAAGGAAACCAAATCACTGACCTTTCAACAACAATGTTTACATATCCACAAGCCGTAGCAGTTCTGCTCATGAAGTACAATAATATAGAATACCTGGATAAATCACAAACCATGGAAAATCTGAAGAGGCTCTTCCTTCAATTCAACCAAATCAGAAGCATCACCGATGGTGCATTCAATCATTTTCCATCCCTTGAAGATATTGATCTGTCAGCAAATCGAATTATAGATGTCTCACCCTTCAGAAATATGTTAAACATCAAGGAAATCATACTGGAAGACAACAAAATACAATATGTAGGTACACTGGCATTCACTAACATTCCAAATATAGTTGTCATCAGTTTGAATGGCAACAGAATTGTTCAGTTTATGTATGGTCCTTTCTTCAGTGCACCAGTCAGCCTTATTATTTGCAACAACAAAATGTCAATGCTGGACATGCATAGAGGGTCAAACCATTCAGAATTAAGTATTCTCAATGTTCGGGGCAACGATCTGCGCAACATTTCAATACATGACTTCCCTGCATTGGCAGACCTTCATGCTGAAAACAACAAGATTACAGATGTCTCATTCGGCATTCATGGTCATGATAATTTAAAATACATCAACTTGGAGTGGAACCAAATCACGAACATCAAGAATTTTGGAAGTTTACCAAACCTAAAAGGGCTACGCCTCTGTTACAACTCCTTAACTATGTGGGATAATGAAAACCTGATACACTCAACTCGACTCATTTATCTTGATCTATGCAGTAACCGATTGTCAGTACTCTCAAACTTCACAGCTCTACCCAGATTAAAATTTCTGGACTTGTCTTGCAACATACTTCACACAATAGAAAATTCAACTTTCCACTCCTTACCACTGCTTACTACCCTCAACCTAGCCCATAATGAAATTTCTAGCCTTAATTTTCTTGCTTCGATGACTTCACTTACTATGCTTTCTCTAAGCCACAACAGACTTAAGGTCATCAACTCCCAAGTTTTCATGGGCTTAACCAATCTTGAATCTTTGCAATTAGCATATAATTTCATTATTGACATTGATACCATCAAATTGCCCTCTCTTCAAAATCTAGACATCAGTCACAATTCAATAACCCAAATAAATCAACTACTTGACGATCAAAGAACACTGGTTCATGTCAATATAGAGCATAATGAAATTATTCACCTTGTTTCTACTTCCACCCTCTACATAAATGCAAACAATAATGCTATTGGATCATCTAATTTGAGTTTTATGTCAGGAATTAACATCTTTGCATGCAACAATAACTTGAAAGATTTTAAGCAGGTTAGGATTTCACACTTCTTGGTGGGACTTTACCTTAATAAAAATCAGATCATTTCTATACCTGCTTATACCTTTACATCAGCATCCTCGCTATTGTTTCTTGAACTGGATGATAATCTCATAGTCGATATATCTCCTTCAGCATTCCTTGGTCTGTCGAATGTCTACTTATTAAGTCTAGAAAGAAATCATTTGGTCCACCTTCCCACTGGGGTATTTTCATATATCCAGAAGCTGAAAAATCTTCACTTGGGTGGAAATCCTTTGACATATGTATCATACCAACAATTTTCAGCAGAACAGGGTCCATATGGTATGTCTTTTTCTAGTATACCTTTTTTTAATACGTCCCTTCAAATCATTGAGGATATTCAAACAATTGAGAGTTTAAATCTTCATAACAATTTGGCTTTCAGCCCATTATTCATGAACAAGACAGGCAATACTTCCTTCTTGGAATTCCCAAATCTAAGACTACTTAATCTGTCATCTAACCAACTTGGGGATCATTGCCTGACTTTGTTATTGAAAAATCTGGCGGTGCTAGATTTATCCAACAACATGTTTACTTCAATTCCCAAATACTGCCTGCCAAAAATAAGCAAAGCATACAGTCTTTACCTGTCCTGGAACAAAATCACAACGGTCTCAACAGATTCACTGGAGATACACCAGCAATTCTGGGTCCTGGATCTGAGTTACAACAGCATAGTGTCCTTTGAATTAGGATCCTTACAATATCAGACATACTTGACACGTCTCTACCTAGAAGGCAACCTCCTCATGAAGCTTGATGTTAGTTTCTTGACATTCTCCTTGAAGTTAATTCTGATGGATCTACGGGAAAATCCTTGGTCATGTAGTTGTGATCTCGTCAAAACTTTTCGTGCACTCCATCCTCAAATAAAACCAATATCATGTGGAAGCCCTGATGTTTCTAATTTCAACTCTACTTTGGCAGAACTGGCAGCTTCTGATAGCTTCAAATGTCGACCTCAGATTTGTTCTCACCCGCGTCAAACTCTGCTCTCATTTGTTGGTGATACGTACACTGAGATACCATGCCCAATCATAACATCAAATCATTCACATGTCATTCACTGGATAGTAGCATTGCATGGGCAGCAGCTACGCTCAACGGGTAGCACACTACCAGACAGGATTTCTATTCTTCCACACAATGCTCTTCTCATCACCCATGTTTCTAAAAACATGACCGGTCTTTATAGCTGTTGGAGTGAAAATGAGGCTGGACAAACAAGATTTACTGCAAACTTGCTCATAGTGGAAAGGACAAGGAATGGTCAGGAAAAGGGATCTAACCTTACAGCAAAGTTAGTCAGAAACTGGAAGGACACTCTTTCATGTAGTAAATCTGGTAGCAGTGCTATCAATCAATCATTTCATGTATTGCTTTTATCTATGGTAGCAGCCCAATCGGTGTTTTTGTCATGAGGCACTAACTGACATTTTGACAAGTGCTCGCTTTTAGGTACCTCGCCTTCTTCCTTGATTTATGTTATTGTACATGTAATATATATGTTACTATGTATAAAATGTACACAATGGAAGAAAAAAAATTATTGTTAACTCCTGCAAGTCAAGTGGAAGAAAATAAATGTTTCTTTGAATTGAATTTAAATGAAATTGAATTGAAATTGATTGATCTATTGAAATTAGAATTAATAGTGATTGATAATGAATAAATTACTGATAAACAAATGAATATTGATCTATAAATAATGCGCACCTGCATGAGCAGAACTGAAAGGTGCACAGGCAAATCTATTCAGTAAATAGTGGGTGTGTTCTAAAACAAGCCCAAATACTTTAGAGGTTGAATTGAAGATAGGCCTTATATGTTTCATGTCTCTACTCATTGAACATGTTTAAAGTATATCTGATTTGAATTAATTGAATTCATTATAAGTTTGTTGTTACATAATACAAGCCACACACCTTAAACGTTTGCAGTCACTTGCTCATTTTATATATTGTATTAAATAACTCTTTACTACGAAGTCAATGCCAAAAGACAGGTATGCAAAAAGAAAAACGTATCGTGATCGTGATCTTAGGTTATTGAATACAAGAATGTTGATGACCTTCTTTCAGTCCACATACAAAGTTTTTTTTTTTCTTTCTATTGTTTGTTTTTGGTTTTGCATTTTTTCCAGAGTTGATAGACCTTCCATCAATGGTGTTTAGGGCGTTTCCATGAGCTCATTTGAATTTGCATTCCTATTCCGCCATTGTACCTCCGCTGAAATCAGTCTTTTGATAAACTTATAAAGGATGCATCTTATTTGAATAATATGGTGACAAGGTGATCACTCCTTGCATTATTTTGTAAGAAGGATATGAAGATATTTGCACTCGATCGTGCGTATCAAAGGCAAGAAGGGAATTGAAAAGTATGCAAATTTAGTGGGTGTGACAGGCCAGCCTAATACTTTAACTTTTGAGGTCGATGGGAGACTTGTTCCATGTATCTATTCATTTATTGTAGCCTTTTCATCTTAAAAATGCATTTATTATGAGGTTGAGGTGACTTAATACAAGCTACACTCTTTAAACATTCGAGGTTGATAAACCTGTTTTATTCATTTTGTATTGTATGATACAAAATAATACTGTCAAATAAGACAGGTCATGATCCATTTATTGCATATCAAGAATCTTCATTACCTTGAGGTATTATTATGATTATAGTTCATACAATACTTCTTTTTCTGTTTTCCTTTTTTCCCCCTCGGGGTTGATATAGTAGCCTTCAAGATGCAATTCAGTGGAAGCAAGTCAATTATTGGGGGAACCCTACAGTTGAACGATTTATACAGGCATGCATGCAGATCTGCATTATACAGTTTCACTCATATTGATGATACCACAACACATTTGTTGTTGTTGTTGTTGTTGTGTGTAGGTTGTTTGCCTTTTGATATTTTTATCTAATGTTAACTATCTTGTATAATGATCAGGCATTTTTTTTTTTTTTAATTGGTTCATTGCAGAGAATAGCCGAAGAACTCAGAATATATCCTACGGCTACGTGGCTGCGGGAAAGGGATAAGAAGGTTGAGTTATTTTAAGTCAAAATGGTTGAGGTATTTTAAGCACAATAGAGAGAAAAAAGCAAGCAGCTATTTTCATTCTTTGATTTAATCTTGAGGAAGAGCAAATGACGAATTTTGATTGATTATTATCGATATCATTGTTGTATAACTTAGTATATCTATTTATTTATTTTTCTTTTTTCTTCTTTCTAGGCGGGTACCTCGTATAACAGGATAAGACGATAATAATGGAGGTGTCGTATGGTAAATTTTGAGTAGGCAAGGGGGGGGGGAGGGCTTTACACTTACTGTGCATATTTGAATCTGCAGACGGTCAAGGACTTATTTGATCAGCCGAGTGATTTTTTTTTTTCTTTTCTCTTTCTTTTTTTTTTTTTATATACTCTTGACTTTCATTTGGGAATCTAAAGCCTCTCATTTCCATTATGCAGATAGAACTCAAAGACAATTTTTTTTCTAGTAATTGTTTTTCATTAAATGTCAAAGGAATCAGGGACACATCTAAAAGGGAAAGGGTGTTTACATGGTGCAAGGATAAGAAAGCTGATATTGTCTTTTTGCAGGAAACATTTAGTACAGCAAATATAGAAGATAGATGGAGTTCTATGTGGGAGGGGCCTTGTTATTTTAGTCACGGTTCAAATCATGCTAAAGGTGTTCTGGTTTTAGTTAATTCCTATTTGGATTTCCAGTTGCAGGAAGTAGTAAAAGATACAGATGGGCGATATATATTAATGCAATGTTCTATTCATGGATTAAAGGTGGTTTTGTGTAATGTGTATTTCCCAACTAGAAATATGGAATTGGAACAAATCAATTTTTTGAAAGAGTTGTCTCGGGAAATAAATAAGATAACTACAGAAGACAGTTTGATAATAATGGGTGGAGATTTCAATATGATCAGAAACTTTGATTTAGATTATTTGGGGAATTGTCATCACGAAAGACATAATAGGTTTAACTTGCAAATGGAAGAATTTATGCATCGACTAAATTTGATTGATATTTGGAGACAAAGAAATCCATTACGACGTCAATTTTCATATAGACAAAATAAACCATTTATGCAAAGCCGATTAGATTACTGGATTAAATCGTCTAGTTTAAAACAATTCACTTCAAAATGTGAAATCATTCCATCAGTTGCGCCCGATCACTCAGCTATTAATTTGTTTCTTCTTAACAAAAACAGTGATGTTATGAAGAAAAAAGCTTTCTATTGGAAATTTAATAACAGTCTTTGTAATGATAGTTTGTATATTAGTCAAATGAAAGAAAACATAATTAAATAAAACACGAGTTACAGTCAGAAATTAAAGATGAGCGGTTACTTTGGGACTTTTTGAAAATGAAGATATGCAGTTTTACTCAAAGATATTCTAAGCAGATCGCAAAGGAAAGAAGGGAAAAAATAAAAGGCCTGGAAAAAGAGGTCCAAGAATTTAAGAAAATTAATAAATAGTGAGTGATGATTTAGTCAAAAGATTAGAGTCTAAACGTAAAGAACTCCAAAGTTGTTATGACTATATTAGTGATGGGCTTAAGGTCAGGTCTAGAGCTTCTTGGTATGAAAATGGAGAGCGAAACCCTCACTTCTTTAGTCAATTATTAAAATCAAATAAAAACAAAAGTGTAATTTGAAAGTTACAGGTAACGGGTGGTGAGACAAGTTGTAATGAAAATGAAATTATTAAAGAAACTAGATGAATCTTCGACCACGCGTGGTCGAACTTTATGCCTCCGCCATTACCAAATCAGAAATAAATGGCACTTCATGTTGATTTATTTTCATTTATACAATGACATCTTTGACTTTGACCTTTGAACTTGTGACCCCGAAATCTAATGCGAGCATTGCCCTTTCCATATGCATACAGTTGTGCTCAGAAGTATTCATACCCCTTGGAAAATTACAGTTTTTTGCATTTTTAATAAAAATAAGAGTAGAACTGGAGTCAGTTACAAATCAGTCAAATACATTTAGGTATCATGTACAAAAGCATGCCATTTTTATTTTCACCTCATTTGCATATCAAAAGAATAGATAACTTTCCTGGATTTTTTGATGTCCAAAAGTATTCATACCCCTGTCATGAACCACAAATTAATAATCAATTGAATAGCCTTTATTCGCAATGACTGCCTCCAGACGTCTCCTATAGTTTGTTACTAAGTTCTTGCATGTCTCTACAGGGATTTTGGCCCATTCCTCCTTTGCAATCCTCTCCAAGTCCTTCAGGTTGCTGGGCTTCCTTGCGTTGACCTTCACCTTGAGCTCTTTCCAAAGGTTTTCGATTGGGTTTAAGTCAGGACTTTGGCTCGGCCACTCCAGTACGTTGACTGCATGCTCCTGAAACCATGTTTTGACCTTCTTGGCAGTGTGCTTTGGATCGTTGTCCTGTTGGAAGATCCAATCGGGGCCAAGTTGAAGTGTTTCAGCAGACTCTTTCACGTTCTCTTGCAGGATTTCGAGGTACTGCTCCTTCTTCATGATGCCATTGACCTATTAAAAGAAAGAAAGACGTTTTAATTTGACTTCAACATGGCTTAAAAACCTCCAAAGACACTACAAGTACATAGGTAAAACATTCATAGGGGCATTTCATTGTAGAACTAGGCATACAAGGTAATTGGCATGTGAGTTAGTACTTAACCAGCAATGTCATAATTTACCTAAAATGAGAATTTCCAATTCATTTGACTCCAATTTTGGTGTAAGTTAAATATATACTCAAAGATAAGAAAATCTGTATTATTCTTATTCAATAAAATCATTTCACTACTTGTAAAACAAAAATTACCAATTCATTGTTAAGAATTGATGCATTGATAATGTTGTAAACTCACCTTAACAAGATTCCCTGTCCCACTTCCTGAAAAATAGCCCCAAACCATTATGCTCCCTCCACCATGTTTTACTGTGGGCACTGTGTTCTTTGGGTTAAAGGCTTCCCCTTTCTTCCTCCAGACGTAGGCGACATCTCTGTGTCCGAACAGTTCCATCTTCATTTCATCAGACCAAAGAATAGACCTCCAAAAAGTTTCATCCTTTCCCAGATGTCTTCTGGCAAAGTCCAAACATGATCTTGTGTGGTTGGGTTTTAGGAGTGGAGTCTTCCGTGGCCGTCGTCCATTCAATCCTGCCTTATTCAAGGTCCTCTGGATGGTTTGCCTGGAGATCTTGGTCCCTTGGCCACTGAGATCTTTCAGCATCTCCTTTGTGGTGATTCTGGGGTTGACAGCAGCAGCTCGAACTAAACATCTCGCTTGCCTTGCCGAGACTTTGGGCTTCCGTCCTGGTCTTTCAAGGTTCTCCACTTTGTTGAAAGTCTTGAACTTTCTGATGATGCTCTGGACAGTAGCCACATGAACCTCAAAACGCTTGGATATTGCCTTGAAGCCCAAACCATCTTTGTGAGCATTCACTATTCGCGATCTCAGGTCGTCACTAAGTTCCTTTCGCTTGACCATGATGAAGTTTAAACCGATTCCGATGAACTGACAAAGATCTTGCCACTGATTCTCAATTTATAGAACCACTGATATTTCTTGAATTCAAAGACTTTGACTTTCTCAACAAAATTTCATTTAAAAAATGCGAAATGCCCCCCCCCCCCCCAATCTTGAATTGAATTGATTTGAAATCAATTTCATCAACATGGCAACTAACATCTGGATAAACCCCAGAAGAGGGAAGATTTCTGAGATCTCAGGAACTTCCTCTTCCTGGATACCATGCAACATGGCTTAAATTCTTTTGTATTCATGCCTGACATTATAGAGTCCAGCTTGAAACCATATGGGGGTAGTAAAATATTTTAAGTATGAAAAATAAGGTGTCTTATACTTGAGAAAGACAGGGGTATGAATACTTTTGAACATCAGAAAATTCAGAAAAGTCATCTTCTCTATTATTATGCAAATGAGATGAAAATGAAATCAGCATGCTTTTGTAGATAATGTCTAGTAGTATTTAATTACTATGCAAGTTATCCTAGTTCAGCTTTCATTTTTATGAAAAATGCAAAAAAACATATTTTCTTAGGGGTATGAATACTTCTGAGCACAACTGTACATGAGCCAAGTTTGTTGAACCGTCAAATGGTTACTGAGTTATCACAAGAATGAACCATTTCTATGTACATTATGACCTCTATGACCTTTGACCTTTGACCTTGAGACCCCAAAATCTAATCAGATCATTGTCCCTCCCATATGCATACCTGTGCCAAGTTTGAGGTTGATCGGTCAAATGGTTGTTGAGTTATGGTGAAAATGAACCATTTCTATGTACATAATGACCTCTGACCTTTGACCTTTGACCTTGTGACCCCCAAATCTAATCAGATCATTGTCCCTTCCATGTGCATACATGAGCCAAGTTTGAAGCCAATCTGTGAAATGGTTCTTAAGTTATCGCGAGAACAAGCCATTTTTATGTGTATTATTACCTCTATGACCTTGACCTTTGACCTTGAGACTCCAAAATCTAATCAGATCATTGTCCCTCCCATATGCATACACGAGCCAAGTTTGAAGTTGATCTGTCAAACGGTTCTTAAGTTATTGCGAGAACGAAAACGGGACGGACGGACGGTTGGACGGACGACCCGAAAACATAATGCCTCCGGCAACCTCCTACGGTGGGCGGAGGCATAATTAAACTGTTTTATGGTAAACTTTATGGAAGTGTACGAACGAATACGGTTAGTAGTGTAGAGTTTTTTCCCCACACCCTGCCGAAATTAAGTGCTGACTCTAAGAAAATGTGTGAAGGAATCATTTTGGAAAGGGAATGCTTAGCTGTTTTGAATCAAATGAAATTAAACAAGTCACCGGGAAACGATGGGCTAAGTGTCGAATTTTACAATATTTTCTGGCCAGTTATTGGGGATCTGGTAGTTGCAGCTTTAAATGAAGTGTTTCAAGTTGGCGAACTAACGGCTTCCCAAAAGCAAGCTGTAATTACTTTAATTAAAAAGGAAGGTAAGGATCCATTAATGATTAAGAATTATAGGCCAATATCCCTCTTGAACGTTGACTATAAAATTCTTGCTAAAGTCCTCTCAACTCAAGTGAAGGAAGTTTTGGTTGAAATAATTTCACCAGACCAAGTAGGTTATATGGAAAACAGAAATATAGTTGAAGCCATAAGGTTAATAGATGACATGATATTTCATACTTCGAATAACAATTTACCTGGTTTTTTAGTTGCCGTTGATTTTGAAAAAGCATTTGATTCGGTCTCATATGTATTTTTACAAAATGTGTTATATTCTTTCGGTTTTGGCCCATCCTTTCGTAAATGGATTGATATCATGTATACTAATACTCTTAGTTGTGTTTTAAATGGAGGATATTCAACCGGGTATTTCAAGGTCGATAGGGGAGTAAGACAAGGAGATCCATTATCTCCCTACTTGTTCATTCTTTGTATCGAAACCCTGGCTCACGTGATTCAAAATGATGTTTTGGTTTTAGGTTTGCAATTTGGAGGCACAGAAGTGAAACAGGTACTTTATGCGAATGATATTACTCTATTTGTTAAAGATCTCAGGTCGATGAAGCGTTTAGAAATAATATTTGAAAGTTTTGCAAGTATATCTGGATTGAAAATGAATAAAGAAAAGACATAATATGTTACTAGGTAATTCTAATCAAGAAAGCCCAAAAGCACCCCCCTTTTGGAAAAGTAGTACCATTTCTAAAAATATTAGGAGTATTTTTCAGCTTGGACATTCATGTAAAAGAAAGTATGAACTACAAGGAAATTTTGAGCAAAATTAAAAAATCTCTAGCATGGTGGAAACAGAGAGACTTAACCTTAATGGGTAAAATTCAGTTGCTAAAGATTTTTATATATTCTAAGTTAATGTTCATTGCGTCACTTACTCCAATTCCTCATTCGATTTTTCATGAACTTGATAAAATGACTTTCGACTTTTTATGGAGAGGAAAAGACAAAGTCGAGAGGACTATGATGTTTCTCGATTACAAGAATGGGGGACTTAAAATGATGAATTCTGAATTGTTTATCAAAGTTCAGAGAATTATGTGGGTAAAGAGACTCTTAGGAGGAAATCAGCAAATGAAATAGAAATTGTATTTTGATTATTGTACTCAACATATAGGAGGGAAATTTATCTTCTTCTGTAAGTATGAAATTAGACAGCTAAAACTATCTTTATCGCCATTTCATGTTGAACTATTAGAGACATGGTTAGAATTGGAAGATTTGAGACAAATTTGTGGCAGTTACAAAGATAATGAAGTAATTTTTAATAACAAACATATATGTTTTCGAGGCTTTCCATTCTAGCATGCAGATCTAATATCAAAGGGTATATTCAGGTTGAAACATATTGTAGATAACAATGGTATTTTGAAAACGGACGCATATTTCACAAGTAAAGGTCTTAGTTCATGGAATATATTGCAGATAAGATATATTTTTGAGAAAATTCTGTCTAGTTGGAAAAGGCAAATGCACTTAACAGAAGAATAGAAAAATGAGTTAGATATGGAAGAGATTCTATTCATTATTTCGGACAAAATTGTCCCTGGAAGTGAAATCGTTTCCAAAAGATTATATAAAACTATTCTCAACAGCAATCTAGAAGTCCCCCCTGTAGTCAACCGGCTAAAAGAATTATTTGGTTTGTCTATTAGAGACACTGAAAATATTTTTCTCAGACCTAGGAAATGTACTTTGAATAGTAAACTTAGGGAATTCCAATTCAAAATGTTACATGGGATTATTTATACGAATCAGGATCTATATCGGTTTGGCCTGGCTCTTAGTAATTTGTGCTCCTTTTGCAAAAAGGAAGTAGAAACTTATCAGCATGTATTTCATGATTGTGAACAAATTCGGTCGCTATGGAAGATAATCGGTGATACATTTAACTTGCCCATTTTAAAAGATTTGAACTGGGAAGGAATATTTTTTGGTGTGCCTTTGGGCAATGTAGGGAAGACGTATTTATTGAATCATGTAATACTGTTACTAAAACATTTGATATTTCAAAGTAGAAAGAGAAATATACCTCCAAATAGCCAAGAAGTGAAAGAAATATTAGTAGGAAATCAAGTTGAAGAAAAAAAGATAGCACTTAATCGTAACACCCTATCATTACATTAGAAAAAATGGGAGGCTTTTGATTTCCGGTGAATTTTTGCCGACAGATTATAATATGAAATGGTACGGATAAGAGAGGAGGAACATTTTTGTTGCGTCATTGGTTGTCTGCAGATTCTCACGCTCTTGTAAGTCACGGATTGCGAGGGGTGTGTTCAGGGATCAGGAAAGGGAAGGGGTGTTGTGGGGGGGGGGGGGCTGAAGGGCTGAAGGGGAGGGATTAGGTGTTGTGCTGGGATGTGCGGGTGCTTCTGTCTTTCCTCTTTATTTTGTTTTCTTGCTTATTTCATTCTTAATCTTTTTTTTTCAGTGAAAGAAACGCAGAAAGGACCAGATATATTAATTACATTGTTAGTCAACTGAAGTGATTTACAAGTCTATATAATGTTTTGTTCTACTTTGATTTTACTGGTACCATTGTACATAATATGTCAGTTTATGATTGTAATTTGTTTGCTATGTTTGTACATATTGATGTCACTGAAAGAAAAGAATAAAAGAATATTAAAAAAAAAAAAAAATATTCCACTGCCAAGTCCAAAATGAGGGGCCCCAGAAATAGCTTCTGAAGGAGAGGATGGTCCCTGGAACTACAAATTTTATTTTTGAAGGGTCTTTCGAAATGCTTTTAAAAAAGATGTTAATGTTATGATTAATTGTTGGCATGCAGCTCAATGCAGGTGTCGAAACTTTCACTCCGATCATTCAGTCTTACCATTAATACATCTTGCCTGCACAGTACCTTGCTTTGCCTGCTGGCTTTACTATGTACTAGTATAGGAACTTCCTTCGCACGAACGGGAGAAGGTTAGCGGGAACAATTTAGGATACGGGCTGAGTATATACAGAAATTAAGAGCCAGCTTAGGCAAAAAAAATTTTTTGTTGTATTGGAGTAACGGGTCACTGAAAAATAGGGTAGGTAGGGCGGCTGTTGTTGTTTTTTGTTTTTTCCCCTTCCAATCTGCATTTATTTATTTATTATTTATTTATTTTGTTTTATTTATTTTATACTGCAGGGTAGGCCTGTTCAGTTCTTAAAACTGCTTTACAAAGGCACCCTGCAGTTTAAAATACATGTCAAGATAACTGTAAAATATATCATCAAAAAACAATCGTCAAAAATACAAAATACAAAATATTTAACATCAGAAACAATTAACACCAAAATATAGAGTGGGAAGTGACAATTTGAACATACAAGGACATAGCATTGTAAATCAATGGAATATTATTTCGCTCTTTATCAATTCGTATGAAAGGCTTTGCATAATTTTTTAAAAACTAACAAGGAGGTACAAGCTTGTAAATTTGAAGGAAGTGCATTAAATAATTTGGGTCCGACATATGCGAAAGATTTTCTTTTATATTCAATTCTAGCTTTGGGAAGCTGAAGGGGGCATCGCAAAGAAAACCGTGTCCTGTATTTCACGGGCCGTTTACATATTAAAGGTTTTAAATAATTTGGAACTAAATTATTCATTATTTTATATACAAGAACACAATACTGATATTTTATACGCTGATCTACTGATTGCCACTTCGGTGACTGCAACAAAGAAATTTGTGATGTATTATAATCTTTTTTCAAAAGCATTCTGGCATATTTATTTTGAAGTTTTTGTATCTTATCTAAATGTATTTTTGCACTGCTTCCCCAAGATGTACTACAGTAATCAATGTAAGGTAAAATCATAGAAAAGTACAGCTTCTTCATGATATCAAAGGACAGTAAGTGCTTAATCCGCCTTATACAACCTATTGCCCGAGATATTTTACAAACGATATTATATTCACACCAAGTCAAGCCCGGATCAAGCATGACACCTAAGTATTTAATCTTTTTTACATTTTCTAATTGTATGTTCCTGAATTTCACTGACAAATAAGCACCCCTCAACTTTTTCTTTTGACCAAATACCATCAAGATGGCTTTTGTTTTTTGCGGGTGTAAATGCATATTATTTAAGTCTAACCATTTACTTATGATAATGCATATATGCATATATATGATACCACTATTTATTCACAAACATACACCCAATACGCAAAACCCATACGTGTACATGCATACATACAAACATACAACTCACTGAAGACAGGTTCATTTTGCTATATTAACTGGTTTAGAGACCCCAGCCTGAGATATCTCATGCACCATCTCCAACAGGTTACACAGCAGACCAAGATGCCAGTTAAATATAGCTTTTAGGGGCTGTTCACATATAATACCAACATTTTCACGAGTAAATAGTGACGTACCTTTTTTGTATTTTTAGAAAAATATTTCAAGGTGAATGTATATTCACTGTTGTCGGCTATTTCTTGCAATATTTCACCTATTACAGCATTTATGTCAAACTTTCGGAGAACACTAAACAGAGCTTTAGGCCCAAGTTTACCCGTGACCTTCACAGCGTACGACGCCATGTTGAGGTACACAGCTAGCAAGCTAGCGCTATGCTGAGCGAGCAATACGGGCGAGGATATCGCCCAAACAAGCAGCATTGGGCGTGCTCACAAAGAAAAAGAGGTTTACTCTCGCCGAAGCCGCTCGAAACACATATTTTACGGCGGGAAAATAGCTGTTCTGTCCGCAACACTTCCGGGTTTTCTACACAGCAAATTCAATCGCGAAGGCAGCACGATCATACGCTATATTGATAGCAATAAATAAAAAAAAAAAACACACACCCCACCACACACATATTACACAGAGTGCCATCCCTCACTGGGGTATCATATTGAAGATAATGTATTGATCTTTGACCGGAATATTACAAATTTATCAGAATATGAATATTTTGCAAAGAAAAGTTGGATTGATTTCCTTTTTAAAGAAAGATGCTCTATACATAAGTCCTGCTTTGATTTACAAAAATTTCCTTTGTCTAACTCCCCCCCCCCAAAAAAAAAAAACCCTGATTGCAGAGATCATAATATCTATTCTAATTTCTTATATTATGAGGCAAGATATTTAATTTCATTAATTTTCCAGTCCATCAGTGTGACCTGAAGAAATAATAGATACATGCAGCTTGGAAATTCATATAAAACAAAGAGAAAAAAAAACAACAAATTACAATATAGAAAGAAATTGGTGTTTTATTGCTTCAGGGCTACTAATTAATACCTTTCAGATGCATAGACAGCGAGGGGGAGAGGGGTATGCATCCCCTACTTTTTGTATATAAATATATATACAAGTGTAAGTTCAAATCAGGCTTGAACTTAGACTTGTCATGGCCCTCCAACTACACATTCTTCCATTAATACATGTACTTAAACTCCTTTGTGACGTTTTTCAATGCTACGTCACCTTTTCTTTTTATGACGTTGCCAATTTTGATTTAAATATTACATCACCTTTTCTTTCTATGACGTTGCAATGATTTAAATGCTCAGCATTTTATCCTGAATTAATGAAGTCATTAATTAATAACAAAAATCACATTTGGGTCATTTAATCGCTCATGTGGCTACTCCTGATGTCATTTAGATTTGGACGTAACAAAAACTTCTTCTCTCTTTCTTTTCTTTTTTTTTTTTTTTTTTGGGGGGGGGGGGTGGGGCGAGTAGAAGGGTGGGGCAGGAAGAGGGATGGGGTGGGAAGAGAGCAAAGGCTCAATTATGAAATTTCAGGCAAATCTCTCAATGTGTCAGTTTGATCTTCTGTTCCCATTGTTGTGAAAGGGCATTTACAATGAAAGGCAGACTGCCAAGTTTTGTAATTTTTACTTTTGTACCTTGGAAGAGAAAAACAAATGTGGTCACTCGTGCGTAAGGTTTTTTCTTATGTTTACCTACCATATCAAAAGACCATAAAATTTCCTTTAATTTGATATGATATATTGATTTTTATCAAAGTCTTCTATGAAAAATCTGAACATGAAAAAGTGTTAACTTTCTTTTTTTTTTGTTGAGTGTATGTAATACATATACACACACATACATATATATGCATGTGTATAAATATATATCTATGGGTAATTATCCCCCTCCAGTAATGAGGACCTGTCTACGCCAGTGATACCATGATATGGTATTTTCTTGCTGCAAATTGATGATGGCAACTGATATTTCATTAATTTTTCAGTCAAAGAAATATGACCTGAGGAGATAGGACTTACATCCAACATAGTTTTTCAAATGAAGAAAGGGGGGAAAAAGCAAATTACAATACATGTATGCTTAGAAGGAAAGAGGTGTTTTATTGCTCCAGGACTACTCATTAATACTATTACATGGTATCTCCTTCCTACAGATTACAATGATTATGCTGTTAAATCATATCTTCTTCACTATTGATGATGTCAATTCTATACAGAAATGTTTAGCCAAAATGAATATAAAAAGGAACAACAATTGTATCTTTTTCTCATTTGATTGTGTGTCTTCAAAGTAGAGTAGAGGAAGATAAAAGCTGGCTGAACTGAATGCTAATGCTTTCATACAGAACAGAGAAGAGTGCAGGGAACATCATTCAATACTGATCTGTCAGTGGTTAATATTTGAATGCAACGTCAAGGACAAGATGGGGCTTCATCTTTTCTTCTATTTCCTCTTCTCATTTGGACAAACAACTGAATCAATATGTCCAGATCTCTGTGATTGTGAGCAGATCATAGGTGCCTTGGTCAGAGTGGACTGCACAGGATGTGATCTTCATCACATTCCTGAGGACCTCCCGTGCCATGTGGGTAGAGCTACCTTGCGCAGTAACTACATCGCCAGACTGAGTAGAGAGTCGTTCTCCTGCCAGAGCCAAATCAGCGTACTTCTTCTGTCCAATAACATGATAAAGCATGTTGAGAAGGGAGTCTTTGACAATGCCAGAGAACTGGTGTACATTGAGCTAGACTCAAACTACCTTCAGACCATACCATATCTTGGTTCATTGCCTCTCATTAGAGTGATACATGTCATCCGAAATTCATTGCAGGAGTGGTCACAGGAGACACTTCCTAACATGTCCAAAACGCACCTTTCCAGTATCGCATTAGCATACAACAAACTCCACAATTTACCTAAAATTCCATTTAAAGTATCAACCCTTAATCTGGAAGGAAACCAAATCACTGACCTTTCAACAACAATGTTTACATATCCACAAGCGGTAGCAGTTCTGCTCATGAAGTACAATAATATAGAATACCTGGATAAATCACAAACCATGGAAAATCTGAAGAGGCTCTTCCTTCCATTCAACCAAATCAGAAGCATCACCGATGGTGCATTCAATCATTTTCCATCCCTTGAAGATATTGATCTGTCAGCAAATCGAATTATAGATGTCTCACCCTTCAGAAATATGTTAAACATCAAGGAAATCATACTGGAAGACAACAAAATACAATATGTAGGTACACTGGCATTCACTAACATTCCAAATATAGTTGTCATCGATTTGAATGGCAACAGAATTGTTCAGTTTATGTATGGTCCTTTCTTCAGTGCACCAGTCAGCCTTATTATTTGCAACAACAAAATGTCAATGCTGGACATGCATAGAGGGTCAAACCATTTAGAATTAAGTATTCTCAATGTTTGGGGTAACGATCTGCGCAACATTTCAATACATGACTTCCCTGCATTGGCAGACCTTTATGCTGAAAACAACAAGATTACAGATGTCTCATTTGGCATTCATGGTCATGATAATTTAAAATACATCAACTTGGAGTGGAACCAAATCACAAACATCAAGAATTTTGGAAGTTTACCAAACCTAGAATGGCTACACCTCTGTTACAACTCCTTAACTATGTGGGATAATGAAAACCTGATACACTCAACTCGACTCATTTATCTTGATCTATGCAGTAACCGATTGTCAGTACTCTCAAACTTCACAGCTCTACCCAGATTAAAATTTCTGGACTTGTCTGGCAACATACTTCATACAATAGAAAATTTAACTTTCCACTCCTTACCACTGCTTACTACCCTCAACCTAGCCCATAATGAAATTTCTAGCCTTAATTTTCTTGCTTCGATGACTTCACTTACTATGCTTTCTCTAAGCCACAACAGACTTAAGGTCATCAACTGCCAAGTTTTCATGGGCTTAACCAATCTTGAATCTTTGCAATTAGCATATAATTTCATTATTGACATTGATACCATCAAATTGCCCTCTCTTCAAAATCTAGACATCAGTCACAATTCAATAACCCAAATAAATCAACTACTTGACGATCAAAGAACACTGGTTCATGTCAATATAGAGCATAATGAAATTATTCAGCTTGTTTCCACTTCCACCCTACACATAAATGCAAACAATAACGCTATTGGATCATCTAATTCGAGTTTTATGTCAGGAACTAACATCTTTGCATGCAACAATAACTTGAAAGATTTTAAGCAGGTTAGGATTTCACACTTCTTGGTGGGACTTTACCTTAATAAAAATCAGATCATTTCTATACCTGCTTATACCTTTACATCAGCATCCTCGCTATTGTTTCTTGAACTGGATTATAATCTCATAGTCAATATATCTCCTTCAGCATTCCTTGGTCTGTCGAATGTCTACTTATTAAGTCTAGAAAGAAATCATTTGGTCCACCTTCCCACTGGGGTATTTTCATATATCCAGAAGCTGAAAAATCTTCACTTGGGTGGAAATCCTTTGACGTATGTATCATACCAACAATTTTCAGCAGAACAAGGTCTATATGGTATATCTTTTTCTAGTATACCTTTTTTTAATACGTCCCTTCAAATCATTGAGGATATTCAAACAATTGAGAGTTTGAATCTTCATAACAATTTGGCTTTCAGCCCATTATTCATGAACAAGACAGGCAATACTTCCTTCTTGGAATTCCCAAATCTAAGACTACTTAATCTGTCATCTAACCAACTTGGGGATCATTGCCTGACTTTGTCATTGAAAAATCTGGCAGTGCTAGATTTATCCAACAACATGTTTACTTCAATTCCCAAATACTGCCTGCCAAAAGTAAGCAAAGCATACAGTCTTTACCTGTCCTGGAACAAAATCACAACGGTCTCAACAGATTCACTGGAGATACACCAGCAATTCTGGGTCCTGGATCTGAGTTACAACAGCATAGTGTCCTTTGAATTAGGATCCTTACAATATCAGACATACTTGACACGTCTCTACCTAGAAGGCAACCTCCTCATGAAGCTTGATGTTAGTTTCTTGACATTCTCCTTAAAGTTAATTCTGATGGATCTACGGGAAAATCCTTGGTCATGTAGTTGTGATCTCGTCAAAACTTTTCGTGCAATCCATCCTGAAATAAAACCAATATCATGTGGAAGCCCTGATGTTTCTAATTTCAACTCTACTTTGGCAGAACTGGCAGCTTCTGATATCTTCAGCTGTCGACCTCAGATGTGTTCTCACCCGCATCAAACTCTGCTCTCATTTGTTGGTGATACGTACACTGAGATACCATGCCCAATCATAACATCAAATCATTCACATGTCATTCACTGGATAGTAGCACTGCATGGGCAGCAGCTACGCTCAACGGGTAGCACACTACCAGACAGGATTTCTATTCTTCCACACAATGCTCTTCTCATCACCCATGTTTCTAAAAACATGACCGGTCTTCATAGCTGTTGGAGTGAAAATGAGGCTGGACAAACAAGATTTACTGCAAACTTGCTCATAGTGGAGAGGACAAGGAATGGTCAGGAAAAGGGATCCAGTCTTACAGCAAAGTTAGTCAGAAACTGGAAGGACACTCTTTCATGTCGTAAATCTGGTAGCAGTGCTATCAATCAATCATTTCATGTATTGTTTTTATCTATGGTAGCAGCCCAATCAGTGTTTTTGTCAAGAGGCACTAACTGACATTTTGACAAGCGCTCGCTTTTAGGTACCTCGCCTTCTTCCTTGATTTATGTTATTGTACATGTAATATATATGTTACTATGTATAAAATGTACATAATTGAAAAAAAAAAATTATTGTTAACTTCTGCAAGTCAAGTGGAAGAAAATAAATGTTTCTTTGAATTGAATTCAAATGAAATTGAATTGAAATTGATTGATCTATTGAAATTAGAATTAATAGTGATTGATAATGAACAAATTACTGATAAACAAATGAATATTGATCTATAAATAAGTATAATAACTACCACAGTAAGTTTACATCATGCATCAAAATGTAAAACTCATGAATAAAGAGTTTAATTACATGTAATCAATATATGGAATAGTATAAATTATTCATCCAATGTGTATTTCAGGATTTTAAAAAATACATTACATGCATGTTTTCAGGAACAAAAACATTTTTTTTTTCATGAAGCACCACCAGTTCTTTGGGAGCACCAGTTGTAAAATGCAGTGTCAGAGATCTCACCATATTTAAAAGATCTAAATATTTTGGGGGTGATGTGTAACATGTGTTATCTGTAAACTAGTCTTAACAAATAGGATTGTTGCTTTATGTTTGATTTTCATAAGCTACAATGTGTCACAAAGGCATTGCCAGTGCTGTTTGTATTTTTCTTCATTTCCTTTCAGATATCACTACTTGTAATCATCATTCTTTCGTGCAAGTATTCAGGAATAATGACAACTGTTTCTTGTCATTCATTCTGTCCAAACTATCTGTTCTACAACAAGAAGCTAACAAACAGTGTTGGGTGTCTTGAGACAGTGATTGTGTGTCTCGTCTCGGTCTCGGACGCTAATGTCTTGGTCTCGACCTCTGCCTCGAAGGGAAATGTCTTGTGCGAGACACTGAAAAAGAGCTCAATTTTGACAAGTTAATCTCACTGCTTTACTTCATTCTGTAGAATAAAATCACATTGTTTTCATTCCGAAAGTAAAAAGAACCCGAAAGAGAGTAGAGATTCAGAGTTGGATACCTTGAAATTTTGTAGATTTTTAATTTTTATTGAACAATCAGAGAATACATACCAAAATACATATGCAGAAAAAACTAGAAGGAAACAAAATTCAGAATTGATGGCTGGGCGCCCAATGACTGTGTTACAAAAATGGCAAAAGTCCCACATCTGTAAGCCCCCCGCATAATATACTCAAGCATTTTCAAGTTCAAGTTCAAGTTTTTATTTCAAATTCCATATAAAATAACACTGACTGAATACATAAACATTACATACAATGCAAAGAAAAAGGGACATTAAATAAAACTGAGTAATTGTATATCAGAATTTAAAGAGTAATCATAATAACTGATCAGGATTTTGGGTATAGCCAAAAAAGCCGGATGGCTTGTCAAGTAGGCTACCCAGATTGTGAAAATAATGGTATAAACATATCAAAATAAGACCAGATGCAATGTTATTAAAAAGGTAAAATATATACGAAATAAAGGATAGATCCCGTACAAACCCTAGACAATGCAGTTACATGTATATAGACTAAGCCTGAGTCGAATCGATTTTTAAGCCGGTGTTCGATCGAAGACGTCGAACTCCGATTTCGTTTTGATGAATTCGATGCATCGACGAAATTACCAAATTGACTAGAAAACACAGAATCTTTTGTTTGATAGTCCTGTTAAACACAATTTATCTTCATATTTTCAAAACTTTAATTTGCTTACTTGTATCCTACTCTCTTTTGTGAGTTTTGCAGGAAACGCATCAAGAGAACGAACTGGTCGCTCGATGATCGAGCAGCTACTACATACTTGTCTACATAATATCTCATTTAGTTCGTTTGTCTGTCATCCGTAATTATGCACCCCTATTGAGAAATGGCATTTTCCACGATAGTCAGTCATGCCGACGTGATGTGATTTTTGGGGTTAGTCTACTCTGTGTAGGGGGAACTAAAAAGTAACAACAAAGAAGTAACGGATCTGGTCAGTCAAACTCATAAAATGAATGATCTAATCCCTTTTGCTTGTATGCAGAATCTGATTTATTTGTTTTTTTTTCTTCCGAAAATGGCCTCGCTGGATGTTTTATATGTCTGCGATTTTGTTTCAGATTTATCATTCACCCTGTCCCAAAATGGTTATGTCCGCGAAAACGAAAGACCTGTGCTATCGCGATAGCCAGGCCTAGCATGGGAAAGGCTTGCATGCTCGATGAGTCATCATCTCTCCTTGCACTAGCACTGCACACCATAGTTTCGTCATTCAGTCATGAATTTGAATAATTTTGGAAATAGTTCTTCGATTACCAAGTTGAACGAAGCAAAGTGGATTATAAATGGTCTCACATATAAAGAAATTACAATTATTGAATTTTTGATCTATGTCTGATGAGGTCATTTCGTGAAAGAACATAACAAAATAAATATAGCTTTATCAAGGTCTGGTAAAATACTAGACGACTCTTTGACGTTGCCTAGTGACCAGGCCAGGAATGTAGTCCAGTTCATGACTGAAGGACACCTGCGCTGCACCCAGCTAGCTCTCTCCCCGTCTCTTCATGTTACTAGGCAGTATTGGCGCGAGACAATCATATATAAATATTCATCGCAGGCTCGTTAGATGAAATGTCCAATAAAGGGTCTTCTAAAATTCATAACTCTAAAATGGGTTGGTCCTGAGACGAAGTAACGAGTGCTCTGATTGGCCAATTTTTTTCTGCATCGGCAGGCGAAGTTTGGGGTCACCAAACTTTCTAGTTTTCTTGTAAACACGGCAAACCACAAAACGTGGACCCATTGTCGCGAATGGGTTAACTCTACGTACGACATACATGTGATGTGATTCTGGATGGGATGTCTTGGATGTGGATGTGTCTTCTAAAATTCATAACTCTAAAATGGGTTGGTCCTGAGACGAAGTAACGAGTGCTCTGATTGGCCAATTTTTTTCTGCATCGGCAGGCGAAGTTTGGGGTCACCAAACTTTCTAGTTTTCTTGTAAACACGGCAAACCACAAAACGTGGACCCATTGTCGCGAATGGGTTAACTCTACGTACGACATACATGTGATGTGATTCTGGATGGGATGTCTTGGATGTGTTTGCATTTAACTTGAAAAAAAAACGATGTAAGTTGACAAAAGTTGTTTTGAAATAAAACACAAAACGCTCGAGTATATTTTCTTAGGATAGTTAAAAATTAATAATAAGGGAAAGAGGACTGCGGCGATTGCAGACTTGTAAACAGGGCGTTATCTTGGCTAAATAACCATCAAATTGCGGCAAATTTTCAGCGGCGCGAGAGCTTCAGATTCACCGGCCATGCACCCGTCGATGCATCGATGTTCGATCGGCGCAAAGCCGTCGAACACCGGTTTCTGAAAAAATCGATATGACTCAGGCTTAATATAGACATTAAAAAAAAAATTATTTAAACGATCAAGCTGTCAGCAAATGATATGATATGATATGATATGAACAAGTGATACTTATCCTTATTTGTAGTTATGTAAATTTGAGCTTTTCTTGATCATACAAGCTATTGAATTGTGAAGAATATTTTTTTTTATGTTTAAATATCGAAATTTATTCAATTCATTCAATATTCAATAACAGTTTGTTTGAAGAGAACCAAAGTGAGACTCTTTCCAACTCAGTTTTAAGTTTAGAAGTGCTCCCTTATCACGGAATGTCCCATTTGAAATGTGAGAAGTGCCCGTGCCCATTTGACTGCCCATTTTTCATTTCTAATAGTGCATGTTCCTTTCTGCTGAGTGCCTTCACCTCTGATAAATTCCCTTTTTTTTACCTAGGCAAGTGCCCCATTAGATCTGATGAATACTAATAATTTCCAATAATAATGTCCAATTTCCCCTTCTGTTAACGTGCCATAACATGGTACATGTATAAATGCCTCTTCTATTTTTTTTTTTTTTCAGTTCAGTTCAGTTCATTTATTTTCATAATCTCAATAAAAAACATCAAATACAATCAAAATTTACAAAACGAGTACAAACGAGAATATTCAAAATTTAAACAATAGCATGAACATAATAATTGAGAGTATGATGGAACTAGCAAAGGCCAAGGGCCTATCACGGGATATTTTCTGATATTAGTGTTCCTTTTCCATTAAAGTAACAGTGAACTGACCCTTATTATGATGTATTTACAACAGCGCCAACTTACGGCTACTCAAAACCAGAGACTCTTAGAAAAATTATATCCTTTGTGTCTTCTCGTGAATTTCCTTAGTATGAATAAAAAAAAAAATGTTTTAATAGATGTTACTCAAAAAAATAAAGCTCTCATTGATCAGAATAGAGCATGCTGGGAGCAAAAATGGGACAAAATCACTGATCTCTACACTAACTGGATGGGCGGCTGCACGCTGATTGGCTATTCAGAAATGAGGTCACCGATGCTGAGCGGCTGCCATCTTAGGACCATCAAAAAGCCGTCATCTGTGCATTAACGAGCAAGATCTTCTATTCAAATGCACATTTATATTTAGAATTTTGGAATTTTTAAAACCTGATTTTAGTTTATAAACTCTTATTTGGCTCTTGATAACATATATGGCCTGTGTCCTCACAAACCGTGATGAGAGCGATAGTAGAAAAACTGGAATGTCAGTGCTTTTTTGAGGGGGTATAGTCCCATATGTAATCTTTTGCGTCAGTTTTGGCGACCTGGCTTGCTCTTTACATAGCTGTTAAGAAATGAGATACCAGCCTAACTGTGACCATGATTGGAATGTGTTATGGTATGAGAAATACTGTTTGACCTCATCCTTCTTGGAAGTATTACATTTTCTTACCCCATAGTCAAAGTATGTTATGTAAAAAGTAATTCTTCTGAATATAATTGATTATGGGGTTTAGAAAATTTGTAACTTCCAAGAAAATTGAGAAAATGTGAAATTTCATTATTGCTACTTTGTTGTCTCCCTCTTTCATTTGTTTGTATACTTGTCTCCTTCTGGTTGTCATTTTTGGTGTGGCTCAGCGGGCAAGCTCTTTTCCTCCTTACTTGCCTGGCTCCTGCCGTGCCCAGCGGGCTCTGTTGGGTTGGCTGCCCCTGTCGTGGTCCGCCTGCGTGTTTGCTTTGGTCCTTGGGGGCGCTGAACTTTAGTCGGTTCAGTACTTCCAGGTCTTTTTGGTTTGCATGCTGGGCGGGTTGCGATGGGGGTGCTGACTTGGCGGATCCATGGGGTGCGGCGGGGGTTGGGTCTCTAGAAGTGGGCATGCTTGCTGTGTCGCAGCTGGAGCTTTTTTCTTTCACACTATTCTAATTGAATGTTTTTTTCTTAATGAAGTTAGTAATTTTTGCTATGTATCAATGACGCATTTTCAGTGGTTATTTTCTTTTCTTTCCATGTTCTTATATTTATAGGTTTAAAAAAAAAAAATTTAACTTTGTAAACTGTTTTAAATTTGTAAACACACGCTTTTAGTCTTCGGACTTTTTGTCGAGTCTTAATAAAACCGAATTGAATCTGAATCTGAATCAAAGTGAATGGAGACCTGCTCGCATATGATGTCATCAGTGTTGCCAATTTGCAGAGCCAAGAGTAGTTTACTAGAAAATATAAATGAGTGTAATTTTCTTATTCTTCGACAGATTTTGCTCATTTTTTTTAAAATGCTGTTCAAATTCAACTCCTCTTATTGAAACAGTGGACTTTCTAGGGTGGACTTTCCCTTTAAGTGAGAGAAACATTTCCCTTTTTTCACTGTGCTGTTCTTTATTATAGTTACACGAATTTAAGTGAAATGTCTTAGAGTGGAAAGTACAATGATAATAATTATACACTCTCAAAACACTAGTAAAAAATATAAGGTTGGTTAATATATGAACTGACCCAACTGTAGGTTAAAAGAAAATTGTGTGTAAAACGAATGGAGATTTCTTTTAACCAACAGTTGGTCGGTTCATATATCAACCAACCTTATATTTTTTACCAGTGTTTTGAGAGTGTAATTACATTTAGTGTGATTTATCCAGTTGTTTTTGAGCACGCATGTCGACTCTCTGACTCAGTAATAAAACTTTAATTATAAAATTTGAACAAAGCAAGATTTGAAAAAGAAAGAAGAAATAAGAAATCATGATCATCTTATTGGATTTTTTGTGCATACAGGGAACGGTGGATTAAATAAAAGAAAAGGATATGAATGGGGGATCTGTCAGAAGAGCAAGAACAAAGGGAGGCTAGGTCATGGGTCTTGATATATTTTGAGTGCCAAGATTTTGAGTAACAGACATCTTTTGGACTAAGATGTCTGCAGTAGAGAAAAATAATGGTAATGTTATTGAGAGGAAAAAAATTGGCGAATGTTAGTGGGAACAAAGAATGAAAGAAAATATTGAAAGTGTGTTCGGAGAGAGTAGACATAGGCTAAGAGACATTGCAACTGAAAAAAAGGGGAGAGAAATCATGAAAATTGCGTTAGATTTGAGAGAGGAAGGGGAGCATCATGATCGTTATTCCGGTATCATTTTAATCATTATTACATGCATTATTATCATTATTATTGTAATTATTTTTATAATTATTGTTATCATTATCATCATTATTTATTATTATTATTATTATTATTATTATTATTATTATTATTATTATTATTATTATTATTATTATGATCATCATCATCATTATTATTATTATTGTTATCATCATTATTGTTGTCATTATTATTATTGTTATTAAAGGCATTGGCTAACTTTTCGAGTAGCTGATTTAAAAAATTCTCAAACTAAGATGAAACATGTGTATGAGTACTTGTATTTGTACTCAAAAACCCTGAAACCAGCCATATTTTGGATTGAAAAAGTGTAAGTTAGACTCAAACGGCGATTTTATTATCCTTCGTCTCAAGAGACAACCACTAAGAGGACCACTCTGCTTGAATTTGAAAATGTTGTTATGTGCCTCCCGCCGCGTGATACACCAATACACACAGTAGTAGACAGTACGGTAAGGTGAGTCATACGCGCATGCGCACTCCTTATGTCTATTCTGTGCAACCGACCCACGTATATTTTTCAAACATTAGTTCACATTTTTTTATATTTAAAAATACTTCCTGTGGATATTATACTTTGAAACTTTCAGACTGGTATTTTTACACTATAACCCTTATGCTTATCCCATTTTCAAGTAACAAAACAAGATTTGTTAAAAATCATAACAATGTTAACCAATGTCTTTAATATCACTTTAAAGCCTGTTACTATTATTACTACTAGTAGTAATAGTATCTTCTTGATAATCGTAATAAAATAATAACAAATGGTATTAATCATAAATAATATTATTATTTATCATCAATACCATTTATTACGATTATCTGTTATCATTTTTCATATTGTTGTTGGTTTTTTTATCATTTCTATCATTATCAGTAGCATTAACTTCATCATCATCATCATCATTACACAATCCAGAATATAAAAGACACATTATTAACCTATTGCTAGCCCAGTATATCATTACAAAAATATGGGCAGTTAAATAAACATGGGTGTGGATAGGGATTATCAGGCCTTTGGAATTGATGAGTTCATAATTTGCATGATGCTAAACACTGTTCCTTTATACAAGGAATACATTACAAACCCATGCATCCCGCGGCTTGGTCTGCAGCGCTGATGGTCCCAAGATGGCAGATGCCGCGGTGCGCTGGCTTCAGTCCACACGGTGTGACTGCCCATCCAGTTAGTGTAGAGATCAGTGGACAAAATCAGTAGTTTATGACTGAGAGGGCGCTATTTCAAAATCCCATACAAGTTCGCTCTGGCTTTTATGAAGACAATGAGTGGCTTGGGATTAAAATGTTGAGTGTCATCAGCAAATAGGATGAATTTGAGTTTATCCATGTGATATGGCAAGTCATTAACAAATACTAAAAATAACAATGGGCCCAATATGGATCCCTGAGGAACGCCACATGGAATTGGACGAGAATCGGACAAGGTATCTTTGTAGGAAACATACTGCAATCAATTATACAAAACAATTTTCAAACCAAAGCAAGGAGGTTCCCCTTACTCCATAACATTGCAATTTATACAATAATATCTGAAAATTAGGGCTGTTTTGAAAGCCCATTTTTGGTATTCGTTTAAACGGACTTTTTTTTTGACGATTAATCGACTACTCGGTACTTCCATTTCACCAGTCGGCCGACCACTCCAGCCGTTCTTAGCCTGCCACCGTTCAGCGCCGCACCAGAGCTGCAGCTGCAGCACCGGAGTGAGGCCAGCCCCATACCCATATCACAGCGTGTGCAATATCCCTGACGGTAATGTCCGATTTTCATAAAGAAACTTGGCAATAAAGCAGCTTTGAAAAGAACTGTATAGCTTGTCCAGTTCATAAAAATTAAAATCATAGCCTCCTACCTCTTTTTGGGAGGACCGAATAAAAAATCCTGGTCAAATAAAGCCAAATAGATCGGCATTTGCTTGATATTTCATCGATGATATGTGAAATCATGTTTCAGTTATTCGTCAGCTGTCAAGAGATGGCGCTAATCCAAAAGTGGAGCGTAATAGTACAGTTCACAAATGTGTTGAAACTACGTATACGTTACGATGCAAGCACTTAGCAGTCATTTAAAATCGAACTCCAATGATTACAATCCCCATCACAGATCGCCAGCAAGGGCATAAAACTAACGAACAAGCGTTTACTTGCAAGTATGAATGTTTTTTCTTGGTAATACCCTTTTGTCTTCGTTCATTGCTATGTTCCAAAAATATTTTGTCACAATGACTGTGATAGTGTATCTACGATTACGTTAGTGAGCTCACTTGCTTGCAGTGCATATCGTTGTGGTGAACGATGGTGCAATGCGTGATTAATTAGCTCTCTCACACACACACATTAGGGCTCACGGCTTCCGAACATTATTATTGAAACACTTGTTTTCGCTGCGCGGGACAAGAGTTGGGTGATCAAAAACGATATTCTCATGTGAATTAAAGGCGTCTAAATGACGTCATCACACCTTAAAACTTTGAAATGGAGAGAAACATTCTTGATTTCATTAATGATTAAGCATTTTGGGGGATCCTTCTGAACTTCAAGCCATGTTTCCGAGTAGTCGATAGAAATTTTATTATTCGTATAGTAACATTTTCGGACATTTAAACGGTTAATCGTGTACTCGAAACAGGCCTACTGAAAATCAATACAGTCAAATGCCTTGCTGAAGTCAAGGAAAATTTCAATAGTATGCAGTTTTCTATTCACAGAATCAACAATATGGTCACGTAATTTGATTACTGCCAAATCAGTGGAAGCGTTCCTCAGAAATCCATATTGATATTCATTCAAAATACTATTTTTTTACATAAGAATTCATAAAGTCTAGATTAAACGATTATTTCAAGGATTTTTGAAAAAAATGGTAAAACTGAGATCAAGCGATAATTGGAATGGAAACATTATGAACATAATCCTTTTTATAATTGGGGGTAACTCGAGCGAATCGGATGGGAGTACTATTACTTTACGTTAGAAGTGTTTGCGATAAAGTACTGTGACTGTTTTTCCTAGCCCGTTTTGTACGTAATTTACGTGACATGAAGTGACTTGAAGCCAAGTCACAAGTCATTTTTGTCGCAAGTCAAGTCACAAGTCATTTTGTTGCAAGTCAAGTCGCCCGTCATGGCAAGAGTTCCATATGTACCCCCCCCCCCCCCCGCTAAAATTTAAAAAAAATATAAGGATATGACTTGGAATGATAGGTCTAGATCTAGTCTAATCATAATATCAAATACTGAACATGGAAAAATGCTATGAATTAGAAATATGGGTTTATTCCGTCAGAATTAAGAGCTTACCCGTAAAATGTGCATTTCACATAGATCTATACATCAATTTATTTAGTCAGAAAAATAAGAGCAATGCATCCTGGGAGTGAGACTAATCGCAACTTCCGGCTAATAATCATTATGAAACCCTTCACTTCCAGCGATCTTTCGCTAGCCACTGCTAGCTCGATAGGTAAGGCGTCGGTCTTGAGAATTACTATGTCCCGGGTTCGAGTCACGTCGGCAGGCATGGTAAGTCAAGAAAAAACAAAGAGTTGAGAAGAAAACAGTGGAAAATACGATGTCTCTCAACTTCATTTTTTTCTTTTAGCGGGGGGTACTCTTTCCCAAGTCATGAGGGAATGTATCAATTCAAGTCAAAATAGTCGCAACTCAACTCCAAGTCGCATGACTCGAGTCAACAACTCTGCACTTTGATAAATGAAAGTAGCATTATCTCATGTCTGTTAGCATGAACTTTAAAGGTGACATTCAAAGAAAATCACAGAATAGGGTTAATTATATATGAATGGAAACGGGGAAGTATGTAAAAGACAGTGGTGTTCATTATTGCTCCTGTAAATTCTAAGAAATAATCTAAAAACGCATTTTCCAAAAACGCCCCTCTGATTCTCAGAACCCGGAAGTGGCTGCGAGTGAAACGGGTACCCAATGATGACGTAGGCCTATGGGCGATCTGCGGCGAGCTAGGCGCTTGCATGTAATGAAACATTGTGCATTGAGATGATCGCATGCAATTTTTGATGGATTTTAGCTGTTATAAGAGAGCAGGCAAAACTGCAGCGGCTTATTATGTAAATTACCTCATTGATGACTCGATTTTCTTTTCTTTTTTTGGTCAAAGCAGAATATAAAGTAGGAAATTGACATGAAAATGACAAAGAAAACCAAGCCAGGCCGGGATGCAAATGTCAAACTACGTCCCAAAACGACGTTGCATCAAATTCTCAGAGACAGAACTGATTAAGAGACCCGCTCGTCAAATCATGATTGTATGTAAAAGTTACCTAGATAATATTGTTGTCTAAGGAAAATTGATGGTTCTTGTAGAAACTATCTTGATCTACAACATTCCTCTTCACTAAAATCTCGTATTTATTATGATAGGAATGGCTAGCTAGCGTACAGAGACTGGACGTCACCACTGATCTCAGATAGTGTAGAGCTGGGGTGTAGAGATGAACATCATACATGTATTGCATTATAGCATAGCTTCAAGTCTTTATCAAGGGATTTTGTCCCTGTAATACTCTGATTAAACCCGATTTCGATAACGAATTTCATTCGAAAATTTTTTTTTCAAGGAATTTATTATTTTATTGCAGGTTGATGATTTTCAAGCAAATAAACAGTGAAAATAACCCAGATACGAAATTATAACTGATCAAAGACTATCACCAAAGGCCTAATTGAATTACAAGCCAAATTACTCTCCTACTTTACCTCACCTACCTACTACATACAATTGACTACTGAAATGCCGAGTATGGAAAAGTTAACTTGAGCTTATAAGCACATGTAAATATAAGTTGCTACTTAATAGAAAAGAAAAAAAAAATTAGCAGTAAGGTGATTACCATTTCTATATTTTCTTTACAAAAGTTCAAACTATTCGCCAAGAAAACAATTTTAAATTCAAGAAAAAAAGTATTCCGTCTATCCCTCCGTCTTTCGTGAATTATAACACCCCTAAAATTAAAATGGTATGCCCCACAACGGTTACATAGCATGTACAAGGGAGACTGTTCTATTATATTATGGGATTTTTTTCCCCTTTCTAATCGCAAAAAGTCATAATTAAATTGTAGAATTTCTCCGACATTATTGTATGAATAATGTTAAATAGAATGGTTGAAACATACTTTGAAAACATTCACAGAATAATGAATTCATACAAACAATGCAGAAACGTCGTTTTAATCACTCCCTCGGACACGACACATCACATTCACCACATTCACAACACACCACATCACTGGCTATTGCCCATACAATGACGTCACGGATCTCGCATCGAGTTGGGCAACGTATGCACAGGCAACATTGGGGGGTCCGTTATATCGATTTGTGACAGGCAATATTTGTTTCCCACTTACTTTTCAAAAGTTTCAATCGGTTTCATAGTGATTTGTGCACCATAAACTTTATTTTGATATGAAATTCGAGCATATTCAAAACCTATGAATAGCAGCTTTAAGCTTTGCCTTTAGCACTGTTTAGAGTCAGAGGTCTATCATGTCTATATAGACCTAGATCTACATAGTGTAATTTTAATGAAGGCAGTGTATACAGCCACACGCGTGTGTCTTTACCTTACGGCCACACGCGTGTGGTTGTATCCACAGCATCGACATGAGAATACAGCCACACTGAACTGAATTCCCACTTGTACTCTGCGCCGCTACAGCTAATTGCTAGTGTATGCACTGCACAAGCGATCATGCGACGGTATGTGTTGCGACCTGCAAAACTTGGATCGTCACGAAGGTTTTATGTCTCGATTTCACTTATTATACAAACAATATTTTCACTTCATTCTCACCTGGTCAGCAAGCAGGTGACAATATAGTACAATATTGTTTGTATTTCAGTGAATTTCAAGAGATAAAACCTTCGTGATGATCCAAGTTTTGGGGTTTGGCCCGGGGGTTTGACAACACAGACACATCGCTTGTGCAGTGCATACATGTACATACACACTAGCGATATCGCGATAGCTGTAGCGGCCAGGGAAAAAAATATATAGGGGCTCGGGGCGAATTCGCCCCCGAAATGCCACAGAGAGCCCTGGAAAACTAAAAAAAGAGCCCCTGAAATTTTCATAGGCTCCAATGTAAATTGTAATACAATGAAGAAAATTCAGGTGAGTAAGCTCAAAAAGTAAGTAGCCCCGGAAAAAAAATAATTAATTTTTGGCAGTGTATACAGCCACACGCGTGTGTCTTTACCTTACGGCCACACGCGTGTGGTTGTATCCACAGCATCGATATGAGGATACAGCCACACTTGTCTGAATTCCCACTTGAAGTCTGTGCCGCGACCGCTATCGCTAGTGTGCACTGCACTGCACAAGCGATGTGTATTCATGCAATGGTATGTGTTGCGACTTGCAAAACTTGGATCGTCACGAAGGTTTTCTCTCGATTTCACTTATTATACAAACAATATTTTCACTTCATTCTCACCTGGTCAGCAAGCAGGTGACAATATAGATCTAGTACAATATTGTTTGTATTTCAGTGATTTTCAAGAGATAAAACCTTCGTGACGATCCAAGTTTTGGGGTTTGGCAACACAGACACATCGCTTGTGCAGTGCATACATACACACTAGCGATAGCTGTAGCGGCGCAGAGTATAAGTGGGAATTCAGTTGAGTGTGGCTGTATCCTCATGTCAATGCTGTGGATACAACCACACGCGTGTGGCCGTAAGGTAAAGACACACGCGTGTGGCTGTATACACTGCCTTAATTTTTTCCCTGGTAGGCCTAGCGGCGCAGAGTATAAGTGGGAATTCAGTTCAGTGTGGCTGTATTCTCATGTCGATGCTGTGGATACAACCACACGCGTGTGGCCGTAAGGTAAAGACACACGCGTGTGGCTGTATACACTGCCTTTAAATTAATGAAATCGTCTGGACTTCTCCTTTAAGGCTTATAAAAACCTTGGCATATTATTAAAAGCGTGAAATTTCTCACCTCTCTTCCCGTGTATGCGCTCGCATTGTGTACAAAGTCTAGAGTCTATGACTGTATGGGAGTGGTGGAAAGCTGTCATCAGTAGATGCCGACCCTAGGCCTACCAAAATACGAGGCTAACGACGACTGTTAGAGACAGAACACTTCGGTCTACTAATAAGTCTAGCGTATGTACTATGACTACGGCTACAGACCAGTACTTAGCACTGACGAAATCAACGGCAGTGAATGGACTGGTGAACAATTTAAAGATAGGGCCTAAAGCGGGTTCTCTTTCATATTGCAAAAAAATATGGCATGCAAAAATATTCACCTGTATTCATCAACACTTCTGTGACCAAAGACGCCATTCTAACGTTAGACAACCGAAGATAACCGCTAATCTACTCTACGGCCCCAGTGCTGTGATGATGCATAGTCTCTAGCTCTGTCGATGTCGCGCGCGTCGTCGATCGAACGTTATACTGTACCGGTATGGTGTTTTTACTCAAACAGATATCGCGGGAGAAAACACAACCAACTGCGTATCAGGACAACTCCCCCGGCCCGGAGGCGTCTTTTTTTTCCCTACCGTTACTGCGTAAAATTGCAGAACTTCACTCAGGAAGCGACTTGTGCGAGAGGCTACACAGAACACTTATTAGGGTTAATAACTGCTTTTCGCCCGAAGCTTCGGGCGTCCATCAACCAACTATCGCGGTGTCAGCTGCACTTCAATACATGAACAATTCCATCCAAAACTATATAAACCTCTCATAATTCTCTACCACAAAGTATGAGTGACTTTTGATATAGTTATTTTTCTTCAAATCTAGCTTACATTATGTGTACGCAGCTAGCCCATATCACATGCATTGCAAGCCGACGCGATCGACGAACAAGTCCACGCGCATGCGTAGTGCGGGTGTACTGCGTAAATCATACACAGAAATCATATTCTCTATATTGATAATAGCCTCTCGCACTAGTCGCTTCCTGAGTGAAGTTCTGCAATTTTACGCAGTAACGGTAGGGAAAAAAAAGACGCGGCCCGGAGGACAACTCCCCGGGAACTCCCCCATAGGACATCTCCCCTGGACTCAGAGGACGGCTACGCCGGAGGATGGGTCCCCCGGAGGACATCTACCCCGGAGGACAACTCCCCTGGAGGACATCCCCCCCCCCTCTTTGAGGGCAAATGCCCTAGAGGAATTCAAAATTGATTTTAATGACAACGCTTTACCTGTGAGGATCTGTAAAATGGTATGAATTTATCTTTATTTCTTAAGCAATTAATCCATTCCATTCATTGAAGAGGATTATATTGATCTCCCTATATAATGAGGCAGAGGACAAGCGATTTTGATCACTCCCCCTCGAGTGGTTTTGCGTATTTAATTATCATGATTATTGTTACTTATAAGAAACATACGTTACTACTTTTAAAGTGACATGAGGCAGAGGCGTCGATCCTGGGGGGGGGGGGGGGGCAGGGGGGCAGTTGCCCCCCCAAAGAAAATTTCGGGGGGGCAAAGATATCATTTTGCCCCCCCCCCAATAATTTCCCAACCAAAAAAAAAAAGGAAAAAAAAAAGAAAGAGAAAAGAAAGGAAAAGGAAAAAAAGAAGTGAAATGAAAGCGTAAAACAAGAAAAAAGAAAGAAAATGGGAAACTGAGAAGCGCTCGCTCGCTTCGCTCGCTCGCATTTACGTATCTTAACCAATGCCGATAATTACTATTCTTATGAAAGGAAATCGGTTTGCATCTTGTGTTTCTATCTAATGTTATACTATTCTTCTACTCATAGGAACAAGATATCACTCCTAGAACTTCGAGCGGCCAGTTGACCTAAAAATAGATAAACTTTCAGGAGACAACGGCCTGGATAAAAAGAAAAAAAGAAACGCAAAACAAAAACATAACTCTCGCTGGTAAAAGCTAGATACAAGATGATTTCGGGCAGCAAGTAGCTTGTTATAGCAGCGAGATTCCAAAATATCATTATATTTGGGCAGCAAGGTTGTTGACAAAAATTTTGGGACGAATCCATATAATTTTGCCGGGATCGGTCGTTGACTTTGCTCGCTATGGTAGAAACAGAATGGAATCGGACTGCAAGCGAGGTAGCTAAAACAGTGTCATATTCGGCATACAGGTGATCGGATGTATTATTTAGATATCATACAGGCATGACAGGTTTATAGTGTATTCTGATGATAATGATAATAATATTCCGTTCTTGTATAGCGCATATCACATTTTTATCACATTAGTATGATGACGAAATAACACTTCTATCATATGGAAAAGAGTATATTTTTCCTCGCTCGCTGCGCTCGCTCGTTTCATATTAATGGTTTTGAAAAGCAAACGAATTCGGTGAGATGAGACCGAATAGATAATGTAGATGTTTCATTGGCTCACAGCGTATAATTTGCCGAAGGGTTTACTACATCTACCGTGAAAAACAGTGTATGCTTCCTCGCTCGCTCGTAATATTAAAAAACAGAGTGGTTTGGGGGGCAGCAACAATGGACCAACGATGTGACAAAGTAGAGTTCATATTTGGCAGCGAGGTAACCATATACATATATATTAGGTATCATTTACGCCTATATGATAACTAATCACTTCTCTCATAACAAGAAATTTGTTATTTTTTGCTCGCTCGCTTCGCTCGCTCGCAAAATTGAAAAAAAAAAAGCAGGATGGTTCACATAGCAAGTTGCCTAATTTCCCCAATTTGAAAATGCTTCATGTTGATATAGGCCTATGTTTTATATATATATATATATATATATATATATATGTATGTATATATGTGAGGGTGTGTGTGTGTGTGTGTGTGTGTGTGTGTGTGTACAAATAGTAGCCGTGGGTTCATCTCCACTTGGTCGTCTTGCCCCCCCCCCCCAATCCGAAAAATGGATCGACGCCTCTGACATGAGGTTCCTTAGTGATAGTTTTACCAAAATGGACATTATTGGGTGATTATGTATGTAAGATACGGTTTGTGAAAATCCTTTCGTCTCATTAAAAGAATAGCTAGAGTCAGAAATAAACAAAAACCAGGAAATGGAAATTGGTTATACACAACCCAATCTTTCTGATTTGTTTGGCTTATACCATGTTTATTACATAATTAAAGATGCTACTAATTATCATTTTTATGTACGAACACGTCGTCCTCACTTTGGAATGAGAACTTTGTATCTATATAGTGTAGTTGTAAGTGTTAATATTGGGTTACTTACTGAAACCGCAAGACTTTCTTTGGTTATTGTTGATTGTTAAGTTTTGGTAACATTACGTGTCTGCATACGTTACCATATGAAACACTGAAATAAGTTCGTTATGATATTGTAAGAGATATTGATTAATTTATGTCTGACAAATGCATCCATATGGAAAATGTAGGTAAATTGATATGGCGTATATGTTGAAATTTTCAACATATATACCAAACAATTGAACCCACATGCGTGCGCAGATTCTTCCACATTTGTTAATACAGAATTCAAATTGATTTGAAATATTCATATGAAAGGAAAATTGAAAAATTTCTTTGGCATTAGAGTTGTCTCAGGAACAGTACAGATAGTGATGAAAAGTTAATAGAAAAGTGCATTGCTTAGCTGACTTAATGATGTCGACAAGACTGAGGGAGAAGTAACGTATGTTACACCAGCAAAAAATCACCTCTCCACTTTGATTAGTTGTGCAATAAAAAGTTCACAATATTACGTGCTCATATTTTTGATTTTCAAAATTCATATTGTCATCTTTCATTTTTAGTCTACTTAGCTATTTTGAGAAAAGTTGAATTTTCCGAAGTTCTAACATTTTTAGTGGTTTTGGCCCTAATAAGTGTTCCCTATAAGTGCCCCTTTCTGTATATCCGGTTGTTCATGCTGCATGGAATTGTAGGAAGGGGTTCTGGGCCTGTTTCCTTGGTGCCCCACGGTTGCATTTTGTTTATCATTGTATCATTATGGTATAATATTTACTGATTTTTTTAAAATTAATTTATCTTATTTTCATTGTAACTATTTTTTCTTTTTCTCATTAATCTATTATGATGTATGTTGTTACCAATGTTCTAATAAATCATAATAATTTTTTTAAAGTACCCTTTTATCGTGAGGAGAAATGACACTTACTGGAAAAAAGGGCACTTAACAGAAATCGATTTGCTTGTATCAAAATTAACAAGAAGCACTTGCTTGAATGGAAAAAGGACACTTGGTAGAAAACAAAAGGGACACTGGCACTTCTCTCATATTAGCAGACTGAAGGAAAATGGGAAAGGAAAAATGGCACTTATAAGAAGTAAATGGATGCATGTACATTCAAATCGGGCACTATCAGATGTGAAAAGGCACTCACTACAAAGGGGAACTGCACTAAATATGAGAAACGAAAAGGGGCAATCGAAAGGAGCATTTGGCACATTTCAAAAGGGTCATTATTTAGAAATAAAAACGGCGCACTTCTCAGAAGGGAAAAGAACTCGGTTAAAAAGGGAAAGGGATATCAGGCGTAAAAATGTGGCACTTATAGGTTTCAAGTGTAGGCAGCTACATACGGAAAAGGCATTTAGATAAGGCGAAAGAGCACTTATCAAGACAGAAATTGGCCCCTTCAAAGAAGAAAAAGAAGAAAATGAACAGATTTTTTATAGGTGCCTTTTTATGGGTAAAAGGGGGCACTTTTGGAGTGCTTTGAAAAGTATGGGGAACTGTGCCCCCTGCCCCCGGTAGCGCTGCCCCTACTGTTCTTATGACATTTTTGTCCATTACCTCCTGTCGTATTAGCGTGATTCACTTAGAATTTCTCTCACTATAGTTTATTTGTTTTTGTTTTTGTTTTTTATGTGATTGTTACTGTTCCCATTATAAATTAGACAAAAATCAACGACTGAGTTTTGATTTATTCCACCCCCGCACCCCGCACCCCGCACCCCGCACCCCCTCCCTTATTGTATGCCCCACAGGATGTTGAATTCATGTATTATTCATAAAGACTAAAGGAAGTACTGACGAACTTTTAAGGTGAAGTGGGTGTGTACGCCTTTATAGTCAGGCTTTATTTACTTGTGTGTATTTTTAACTATTTCTGCTACTGATTTACTTTATGAATTTATTCAGATGATATAAAACCATGACTCTGGAAGAAAAAAAAATTGAATCGAACCCATGCATTCTCTTTCCCGCATATTTTTTTTTAATGGAACGATTTTCTTTTATTAATATCATAAACACACTGCCCATAATTATAATACGCATAATAATGTGTATAAAATGGCAGTCTACTATTGATTGAATCATAATTATATTAGGATTATTATGTTAGTAGAGACATTTAAGTTTATCTAAAACAAGAGGAATTAAAAAAAAACTGAAATTAGCTATATCTTTAAAAAAAAAAACATATGGAACTTCTGTTAGCGTCACTGTAAGAGTTATTGAAGGTTATTATAGGAGGGGAGACAGAAAAGGTTAGAAAAATAACGAGTAGTAATCAATATTCAATCTTCCATTTTGATCATGAAGTGTCGCGGGGGAACACATCGAGGAAATTGTAGATTGCTTAAGAACTGTCAAGTGTCTTAAGACTGGTATTCAATTACTAGCTTCTGCTCTGCTTTGATTTTGTTTATGATATCTACTTTTATGATGAAATATATTTTGACTATGAACCAGTCATCGTGGTTAACCTGCCTTATTTTTCCGTTCTAGGATCCCGCCTAGGATTCGGCTTTCTAGTGTTTTGGAATTATTTGTTGTTGTTGTTGTTGTTTTTTTTGGTTAAACAATTGTTTGTTTGATTTTTGGGGTGATGTGCCAGTTTGGTGTATCACACTACTTGACTCGTATCTTCCTGTCCTTATTAAAGTCAAGGAGTATAGTGTGATTTTTTGATGGTATAAACACTTCAACACTGTTCAATGTCGAGCACCGACTGCCTCCTTGAGAAGAGATCAGTATTAACGCGCATGCGCAAACTACTGCAACGTTAACATCATTCTTATCCAGACCTTGTGGGGGCTCCGTTACAATCATGGCAATGGTTTTAGTTATTGTGACAAGCTACTGAAATCACTGCGTCCGATAGGCCGAAAGAAAACTTGCTGCATTTACGCATGCGTTGTTGAAGTTTTTGCCCCTGACATACATCAATACAAGAATAATTATCAGACTGTAATTCTAGTACTTTCCCTAAATCTTCATTCTCCTATAGATTCAGTTGACGCCCTGCGATCACTTCGACCGGGAGGCGACACTTAGGCAGCATTTTTACGACAAACCGGATCAGAAGTTTAGCCCCACTTATTATATTCAAGTCTGGGTAAGTTGAACAACTCCGGCAACAACTCCGTCAAAATATATAATGATTAGGTTCAATTGTGGAGATAAACACAGAAAAGTCCATCCTCTTTGACCAAGTATCTCTTGGCGTGGAAATATATCTTTTCTCTCTCTCCCTCTCTCTCTCTCTCTCTCTCTCTCTCTCTACCTCTACCTCTTCAGGGGGACTTTATTATTTAATTTCACAATACATATATTTACAGTATAAGTTAAATGAAATACATGAAATATATACAAAATGAACAATTTCTAAAGAAGATCATTAAAACATATCTATTGCTTTCTCAACTTACTCATGATCGAAGTATTTTATATTTTCTTTGTATTCCAATCATGAAGTGAAATTATATTACAAGTTGAACATAATTTTTCAAGAAATTAAGTAACATTAAGTTTTCTATCATTCATTTCATATCCAATCAATAACATTTTCATATCAATTTCTATTTCTATTTTAAAATGAAAGTAAACAGTTCTTGAAATGGTTTTACCTTCTTGCAATGAAATATAAAATGCTCAGGAGCTTCCTTTTCATGACAAATTTTAGATTGTAAAATTTTCCATTTAAAGAGATTGTCTTTAGAAGGTAATATTCTATGGATTAATTTTAAACTATATTGTTTGATATTATTATCTCTTTTCTTATTAAATTTGAACAGAAATAATATATTTCTTCCAAACAGATGTCTCTTGTCGGTCTAAAAAAATTTGCCAAAATGGAAAACAACTTTTTCTTTTTCATTTCTAGTATTAAATTATGAAATTGAGGCTACGAAAGGAGAGACTTCAAATATCCATCTGTATGATTTTCTCAACGGTACCCAACTTGCTAATTTAAAAAAATTAGACTTTAGGGAAATTTATCATGTTTATATCAGATGTACTTATCCACTAGTCAGGCCTAAGTAAAAATTTTCTACAGCAATGGTGCAGTTAAATATGAATGGTTTTTATTTCCGTTCACGTTTCCGAAAGACCCGATTTTCTAACCGTCAAAAAACACGGATAAAATATGATTGGGAGCTTGCATTCGAACTGACTAACTGAATAGGATAAGATTTAGGTGGAATAGGAATAGGCTAGGTTGATTTATCAAAACAGGTGCGGAATAATTTTTGGGATGCAAGATCTGCATTTTATCTTTAACCTCGGTTGTGTGGAGGAAAAGGAAAAAAATTGGTTGGGCAAGTAATTACACTCTAAATGCAATCTAGTGCAGATTTGACTAGATTACTGGATCAGAGGGGCACTTGCACTATTAAATTTTCTAGGCAAAATGACCAGAATTCTAGTCAATTTAATGTACAACCAACACTATTCTAGTTAAAACTGACACGATTCTAGTTAAAACTGACACGATTCTAGTTAATAATAACAAAAAAAACATGAATTCTGGTAGAAAATCACCAGAATTCTGGGTCATTAAACACCGGATCCCATGGGCACTTATACTCTGTTTTAGTCAAATGTGACAGCATTCTAGTGAAATGACCAGAATTCTAGTAAAAAAGAACAAAACTTTTACTAAAGTTCTTGTCAATTTCACTAGAATCTAGTTAAGTTAGTGCCGGTGCCTGTATTTGATCTAGTCAAATCATTTGACTAGAATCTAGTCATTTTTACTATACAAAAGAGTCATTTGACTATAGAAGAGTAGTCAGTCAAATTTGACTAGATTTGTTTTTAGAGTGTACCCAACTCTTTGTTGGGCAATTATAGAAGCTGGGTAGAATATGATGGGTCACCAACTGATGGGCAATTTAATTTGCCTGACCACATAGAAAACTGAGTACCCAACATCAGTTTGGGCAGATTTTAACCAATAGTTGTGTAGACAGTATATGTTGCCCAGTGTTGGTTTATAGGGTTGGGCAATTTTTTTTGCCCAATTCTTTCAAGAGAGTGTGTGTAGTTTCATAACTGATAATGCCCGAGTTTTAGGCGAGCTGTAATGAACATTAGATTGAATGCGAACATATTTGCATACCGCACAAATTTTAATTCCTCCTACATGGGTTTTTAATAAGTCGGTCAAAATAGACATGAAATAATTACATCTTGGCATGCAGATTTCATCATGCATAATATTATTACCATCTGTGATACCATTATTTTTAAAGAGCAGTGCCAGTGAAATGTCTCCAACATCGTGTCACATAATTTCGTTTAGAATAAAAAAATACTTAACAAAATATGGACAAATTTGGTATTATTTTTCTTCAAAAATGAATTTCCGCACATATCGGTGACATTTTTTTTTCTGGGTGACCCTGCATAATTCATAATCTATATATTATATAGATTTGAATTTCAGTCTTACGAAGTAAGAGAGCTTGGTTGTTATTGTTGTTAAAAGAGAGATTTTGGGAACCCATCTCTTAACCCTGAATGCTTCTCATCATTTCACAGAAAATCATCATGAAAGTACTTATTTTGATCACTGTTGTTGCCATGGCTACCAAGGGCCAAGCTGTGTTCAGCTGCCCCCAATTCTGGAACTTGTTCGAAGGGAACTGCTACCGTTACCAAGGGGACAGAGTGACATGGGCGGCTGCTGAAGCTCGATGCAACGAGTACTTCACCACCAGAGGCAACGGACATCTTGCTTCTATCCATAACATAGATGAGAACCGCTTCGTGTACGAGTTGTTCAAAACCAGCGTCTCCATAAACGACATCCCCGACTGGGTGGTAAGTTTTTATATATTTTGTGTTTTACCGTCATGACCGTTATGGTAAAAGTTGCATGCTACCCAAGAATAAGGCTGTATTGAAATAATCAGGATCTAACAAATGAAAGAGATGTTTTTTTTTTGGGGGGGGGGGTTTTGGGGGGGGGTCACCACTTAAAAATTGTTGGCAAATCTAGGTCTTCTTTTTATTCTGAATATAGTTGAACTTCAGCTACGTCCCTGCTTATCTCTTGCCTCATCATTCCTCGCACCTACACATGCACCCCACACATAAAGGCCTAGATATTATATGGCGAAAAGATCTGCAGAGGCACTATAGCGTAATGCCTTTGACCTTCCTGTGTTCTCTATTTTAAACCAACGGCGATGAGGTAATTTTTTCGGTTTCATTATCTACGAAGTAGGGCCTACGGAAGCTTAAAAGTGCCCTCAAAAGACGAAATGATTCAGGAAGCGAAGACGAATCGAAAAGAAGAGAAAAGGAGTCAAGATGACAAGAAGACGACTTGACGAGATCCAGGATCTTGTCTTCTTATCTTCTCCGCCTTGACGAAGCGACTTGACGAGATCTAGGATTATGTCTTCTTGTCTTCTCATCCTTATCTAGTCGACTTGACAAGATCCAGGATTTTGTCTTCTTGTCATCTCATCCTCATCAAGTCGACTTGACAGGATTCAGGATCTTGCCTTCTTGTCTTCTCGTCTTGAAGAAGTCGACTTGACGAGAATGTGGATCTTGTCTTTTTGTCTTCTTGCCTCGTCTTGTCTTCTTGAATCCTTTTTCTCGTCTTGTCGCGTCTTGTCTTCTGGGAGCACTTTTACGCTTCCGTAACGAAGTTTTTCAGCGATCGAGGTTCATATGTACCCCCCCCCCTCTCTCTCTCTCTCCCTCTCTCTCTCTACCTCTCTCTACCTCTTCAGTACAGCGTACAGGACCGAAATCCAGTCTACGGGGTATGGATTGGGCTTCATCAGGCTGTGGCGGACGGACCATGGAAGAACTCTGACGGATCTGAAGATGATTACGAAAACTGGAAGAATATCGAACCCAACAACAACTACTACGGCGGTGAGCAGGTCGAGGACTGTGTGCACATTTGGCGCCTTAACGGTGCCTCCGATACTCTGCAGGAATGGAACGACATGTACTGCGAGGAAGTGATGTCCTTTGTCTGCAAGATGCCAGCAGACCAAGAATAATTTCCTTCCTGACCTAATCGAGTGGTTACACACGATGTATATTAACCAGACGCACCACCAGTGTAAAGAAACCATTGCTATTTTATAGAGCATAAAAGATTATGCCCTGTTTAATTTTGATTATCACTCTCTCTATATAATCTATACCATTCAGGCTTGAATTGAGGAATTTGTCGTCAATTTTAACACACTATAATTATTAATATATTTTTAAATTAACATAAGTTCCTATTTAAAGAGGAAGAAATCGATACGCGATATCAGAACTTAAATCTCGGCCAAATTTTAAGGGATTTAACTGAATAAAACAGGTAGAGAAAGATAGGAATGTAGAAGAAGTATTTGAAATTCTGTTTGAGAAGAAAAATTGTTACAATTACAAATGTGAAAATGTATTTAGTTTTAATTATGTTTATGTTTACCCGTATGATAAAATGTGATATCATATTTCTAATATTGTTCATGTCAGTTATTTGAAATTTGTGTATGAAACGTATGCCATTTGTGGTTTTGTTGAGAGGAAAAATTAAAAACGTGTAAAAACATAAAAATTCATATCCGTATAAATACCAAGCAATTTCATTTTTCATGTTTTAGACCACACCAATTTTATTTCGTTAATAAATTATGCAGAACAATTTGAAATATTTGGAATCAATTTGAGAAGTTGCTAGTGCTGAACGTGCTTTGAGCATTCAAATTCGCTTTAAGGAAGCCGATTTTCTACTTTCTTCATTCAATTTAGAACCTCGCTGTTTGATGCTAGCGTGGACGCAATAGACCTAAAAAAAATTAAAAATCTCAGATCCATACATGCATGTGGATTCGGGGGGGGGGGGGGGGGGCAATCCCACCAATATTTTGGGTAGAGAAGTGTATTAGAATCCCCCAAATAATTCACCCTAATTCCCTGGCGATAATTTTCCCTCAGCGCTGTGCGCTTCGGGGAGAATATAACCCGTCGGGAAAATGCCCTTCCCTTCGCATGCAGGTCCGAAAAAGTTCTAATACACACCCCATCATATAATATATTTGCATGTTTCACGTACTTGATATTGAATAATAAAATATTGTATACCTGAGTTCTAATCCGTATCACATATAGTGCTTTTCTTCATTTTACTGTTGTGAGTTTCTCTGACTCTCTCATACCATACTGTTATACAAAGAATTGGACCAACCTGGTTAAATTACATGAATATTATAATTTAGCATACCCGTGGAATAAAATAAGTACAAAACATACAGTGTCGTAGTTTGATTTAATTAGGTTAACAGAGAAGAACAGAAGAGTGTAAGCATGTAGAGGAAGGAAGGGGGAAAAGGTAAGGGAAAAGAGAAAGAGAGAAGGGAAGGGAGGAGTCGGAAAGGCGTGGGGAAGGATGGAATGTATTTCACTCTTCAAACCCATTCTTTACATCAATCAGGGTGACTGGAATATTTCAGCCTCAGTAGCATCGATATAAGTCGGGCTGTGCCATCTTGGTAGCCTTGGTAATCATTAAACATACCCTACATTGGTATCATGAAATGATAGCTTTGTTTCTTTCATGTGTGTGACTGAATAAAAGTGTCAGGAAAATGGAAAAAATTAAGATGTTTTCTTGAAATGGTTCCTGTATCTGTGCGATGTGCTTTCTATACCGAGCGACAAATATATTTTAAAAAAGAAAAACGTTAACAGACAAGGGCTGATAGTAACCGCTGCCCTCATATACATATCAGATTACGTCAAGATTCTGAACGGCGGTATCATAAAAAAGCCTTGTAGAATGACTACGTCAAATATATTTTAATATTAATATTAAGACTTGGCGAAAACACGTCGTGGTACTTGGACAAACTTTGTTGCCATAATCATGGCCGGCGGAGTGTCGAACGGAGACGGTTTTTAAGGGGAAAAGCACCTTTTGTCTGTCCAACAAAATTATGCTCCTCCACTTTCACTGTCTAATGGGGTGTTGCAAGAAAGTTGCAATCGATTGCAAATAATTACTAATTTTGAAACGACTATTCTGATTGGCTCAGGGTCTGCCCTTTCAAGAAGACATGCATGCAACAGTGATTTTGATTGGCCAGTGATAGTCAGTTGCAACTTGCAATCGATTGTAACTTTCTTGCAACACCCCCCTAGACTGATGGCTGAATTGCCTCTGCCCACACTACCAGGCATTCCTTCTGTCATTTTCAGACATTTTGATATTTTCATTTGTATTCCCCCCACGTTTCAAGACAGATTTCGGCCTTAGCTGTTAGTGATTTCGAAAATTGCAATGTAGATCAGAATCATAGCAAAGGCCACAAACAGCACTGGTCGGGTTTTGGAGCATTTGAAACTGAATAACCTCAGCAATGAGTGTCAGTTGAGCCTATCGACGACAACGTATACATGATATAGTTCAGCGACTGCACTGTTGAAGGTCAAGAATGACATCCTTTAGGCCATGGCCATGGAGTATACAGGAATCAATGTTACAGTGTTCTTGGATCTATCAGCGGTTCTTTTGCTATGTTGATCAGGTAAGCTTACTGAAATTAATTATCATCTGATGTGTTCAGGCACCGCAAAGTCCTGGTTTGATTCTTACCTATCTGTCGGGTCATACCAGCAGATGCAGAGAAGCATGTGAACTCAGTCCCTGGATTTTGGTGTATCGCAAGGGTCAGTAGTGGGCCCGTGAGCTTGTACACTCACCGCTATCAGAATCAATCGAACAGTATGATGACGTGCATTTCCACTCGTATGCAGATGATGTTACACTGTACGCTTTTGCAGATCCTAAATTAATCATGTTTGACTTACATCGACACCCTCTAAAAATGATAATAAAACGTCAAACAAACAAACAAGCAGATGAATTTCAGAAAAGGAATGTTTAATACATAGAGGGATACCCCAAAACACAAGGACACAGAAAGGTCAGGCAGAGAGAGAGAGCGAGAGAGAGAGAGAGGAATGGGATGGTAGAGAAGGAAGAAGGGTACGGGGAAGGGAGAGAGGGAGAGAGAGAGAGAGAGAGACTGAGAAGCAAGAGAGAAGAGAAGAGAAGAGAAGAGAATGTTCACAGTTCTCGATAATCGATCAACGATGATCAGATATTAGAATCCCCCAAATAATTCACCCTAATTCCCTGGCGATCATTTTCCCTCAGCGCTGCGCGCTTCGGGGAAAATATAACCCGTCGGGAAAATGTACTTCCCTTCGCATGCAGGTCCAAAGAAGTTCTAATACACACTCCGTCATATAATATATTTGCACGTTTCACGTACTTGATATTGAATAATAAAATATTGTATACCTGAGTTCTAATCCGTATCACATATAGTGCTTTTCTTCATTTTACTGTTGAGTTTCTCTGACTTTGTCACACCATAAAGTTCATACATAGAATTGGACCAACCTGGTTAAATTACATGAATATTATAATTTAGCGTACCCGTGGAATAAAATAAGTAGAAGAACATATAGTGTCGTAGTTTGAATTAATTAGATTAACAGAGAAGAACAGAGGAGTGTAAGCATGTAGAGGAAGGAAGGGGAAAAAAGAAAGGGAAAGGAGGGAAGGGAAGGGAGGAGAAGGGAAGGGAGGAGTCGGAAAGGCGTGGGGAAGGATGGACAAAGAGAGAAGAAGGTAGGTAATATTAAGGGAGAAACTAATATAAAGGGGAAAATGAGACCAAGAATGATACTTTAAAATTCCAGAAGAGGTTAACCGACATGCAGATATAAAGAAAAAAGAAGAAGAGAAAGGTGGAGAAAGAAAGAGGGATAGGGAAGGAAACATGGAAGTAAGGAGAAAAAGAGAAAGAGAGAGAAGTGACGTAGGAAGAGAAAAAGAGGATAGGGAATTAAGAGAAGAGAAAGAGAAAAGAAACGACAAGAATACATGAAAATGCATTTGAAAATCATTTCCATTCATGTAAAAGTAATGGGAATATATACGACTGGAAGACCGTGGGCTAATTACAGAGAAAGAGAGAGAAAAAAACAAAGAAAATCTAGAGAGCCGATAAAGCCTATATAAACCATAATCTAAATGATTACTGGAACTCCATTAATACAACAGGAACTACAAGGTGAAAATATAAGCTGAAGTTCTATAGTCAGTCACAAATGTACTGGGTAAAAATCATACAAAGACCGTTACGAAAATAGAATAACAAAAGATTCAAATGAGATTTATCAAAATTGTGTAAGAAGTCATCTCTAAGAATCGTTACCTAGTAATAATGATGAAATGGCGAAATGGTGCTGTCACGAAATGATGTGATATAAAAGACAAAAAAAAAAAAATAAGGAAATGATGAAACCAGAAACTCACATCATTGTAAATGATCATGAAACAATTGAATCTTTCTCATACATTGTCTGACATTTTACGCAAGTCGTTTTTATACCATGCGTGGACCCTGTTTGATGCCGTAACGCCGTAATGATGTAACGCCACAGTTTGACGCCATAACGCGCAATTTGATGTCCCAAACGCCGCTGTGGGTATAGCCAAATTGTCTCTATAAACTTAATCAGTAACTGTTGATTAATGAAATGGAACGAAGAAACGACGAAATAATGAAAGCAGAAACCTCCCATCTCCATGATGAAACGTTGAAGCAGTGAAATGTCGCAATGACGTAATGACGAAATGACAAAATAATATGGTGATAAACAAAAAAAAAAAAAAAAAAAAAAAGCGAAGAACCGACGAAACGAGGAAATGGTGAAACCAGAAACTTTGATCTGCATGATGAAATGGTTTTGTTCATCTTATTCATATTCACGACTTTTAATCCTTGTGACATCATTACATGAATTGCATAATCGCGCCTCATTTGCATCTTATGTATATTCACAACTTTAAATCCGTTGACGTCATCTCATGCATATTCATGCGTTGCGTAGTCGAGCCTCATTACCATCTTATTCATATTCATGACATTTAATCTTTGTGACCTCACCTCATGCATTGCGTAATCGTTCCTCGTTTGCATCTTATACATATTCATGACTTTTAATCCTTGTGACGTCATCTCATGCATATTTTGTCCGTTCAGAGTCAGAAGGGCATTAACTCTGATTCAGAACAGTGCAGCACGGCTAACTGTAAAAGCAAAGTTACCATATTACACCCTTTCTACATTCCCTCCACTGGCTTCCCATTGACAAACGAATACATAAAGGGATTGCTTAACTTTGTCGCAAGTGAGGAAAAAAAAATGTGATTTAGCTCAAGCTGCAAGCATGATTACAAACCTTTAGGTCAGTCAGGAATCGTGTGACTTTTTCAAGTCCACTGCTGATTTCATCTTCAAGATATTTATGATTGAAAATTGAAATTTCATAAGGGTACGGCCGTACCATTCTGGCTTTCAACGGTCGACATAGCTCCCTCTTTCGCCACAAAACGTACAGCATTATACGTATATTGGCAGCTCTGTGCCGTTGTGGCTGTAAACCATCGCCGAAACCCGCACCGAAACCGGCATGAATATGCATGACCTACCCCTGCGCAGTCAGTAAGTTTTACGCATCTGAGCGTTCAACTACTAGCGCGCGCTAGCTTGAGCTTCCCCCTGGCCTGGCCGACCAGCACACTGCATGCAGAGACCTATGGCGCTTGTATCATCACTCGATCGTACTCAGCTCTGGCTCCGTCGCTTTGTTCAAAGTGCTAATACGAGTAGGCAAAGATGCCGGCCAAAAGTACCACGGCATCAGAAAAGAAAAGAAAAAGGGCAGCTAAGAGGGCACGCTACGAGAGCCGCCACAAAAAAATCTGGTTAACAAATGAGAGTGTGGAAAAGTTGAATGAAATTGCAAGGAATGAAGGGATCACCGTCAGTGAAGCAGCAGACAAGGCGATCGATGGCTACATGTAAGTAGTAACTAACGAATAACGTTAGGCTGTTAGGTCTAGTCCATGCCTTCAAAATCTCTCCTATCTTCTGATGTACTTCGTCATGTAGGTCTAGATCTACTTGGAATAACTTCTGATTGAAAGTATAATCTTCATAATCCTGCTGAGCATAATGCCATTTGTAGACCTAGATCTATATCAGTATGGCATGGACATGATTATATTCTAATTTACTGAACACGATAGAACAGAAGTGAATTTAGTTTATCTCGCTCGGCCTCGATCACGGACACCTGGTTGTGATTGACAATAAATTAACAGTCATGGCATTGTGTCTGAAATATCTTTTTTTTTCTTCTTTCGATAAATAAATAAATGAGTCGTCATATATGCTAGCTGAAGGCTGGTAATATCTGACTTCAACTGACCCTCCATTTCACTTTGCCAAACAAAGTTCTAACTCTAGTGGCCACAGACATGACAGAAGGCATGGAAGGGGGGGGGGGACATTTTTAAAATTATTATTAGACGCAGTCTCTATTCACTAATGTGGCAATGATTATGCTTCTTCATATGCTCAAACTCAGTCCTGCCCCATCCCCCTCCACTTCATGAAACACTTCGTGGCTCTTGAATCAGCCATCAATATTCTCATAGTGATTTGCATTGTTATTGTGTCTGACTTACCGGTATAAGTTCTTGATATTTTGCCAAGATTTTAGATCTAACTTTACCTTGAGAATATGAAGACCCTAAATGTGAGATAGAGGTCTGACAGATGGACTCAAACTAAGAAATTTGCAAAATCAATTTATAGAAATACCTTATCAGTTTTGCGAGACCCTTTGCCTAAATAATTGGTTCCTCTCCCCCTCGTTCATTCCTTTTTTTAATGAACTCTTCTGTTTTCCTCCAGACACAGCAAGAAGGATCATGTGGAGATGATACGGTAAATTTTCAATTTTTAGCTATGTATTATCATTGGGTGTTAAAGTCTCTAAGGTATAAAATATTGAATAAATTTTTTTGTGAAATGCTTAGATATGTATGACCTAATAACTCAAATAGCTGTATTATGGGCTGCAAATTAATAATAATGATTATATATGATTTTTTAGATGTTAGAAGATACAGTGAGATGTTTGCACATTGGCTTTGTTTTGCCAAATATAAACATTTCACTTCAATTATTTTTCTTCCTCTTTATGTCATTGTATAATTTGATTGAAGCTTGACAAATGAAAACCATTCAATCAATCAGCCTTCCATACCTCTGTTTCTGAGGTTCCAGATATGTTTTGGGTTTATTGATCCCTTTTTTGTGACTGCCATTTTTTATAGAGACCAATCTAGTTGAGAGTGGAAACCAAACTTGTGTCAGTTATGTTCCCCCCCCCCAAAAAAAAAAAAGAAAGGGGGGGGGGGGTTAGAAGGATAGGCATTGGATGTGAAAAATCAATGATATCCATACAGACTTAACTTTATGTTTTCGTTTATAAGACGTTGAAATGAATCATCGGTGAAATCCTCTGTACATGGAGTTAAAACTCTCATGTCTGTGTACAGACAATCTGAAACCAACAGATGTATTTATTTTTAGATAAACAAATTTGAATGTGAGATACAATTTCGATGTTGGGGGATATCACTTCACAACCATAGAGGCAATTGTCACCAAACTAGGTTGAGGTGTGTATTATTGTGATGAAATTGACTTATTAGATTGTGGTTCAGATATGTCTGTCCGTAATTTCAGTTACCCAGTATGACAAGTTCTAGACAAATGCCTTCATAATTTGTGTGTGTAAAGCTTATATTTGACCATGATATTTCCATGACTTTCCATTACTTTTCACATATAAAGACAGGGAATGGGGAGTGATGAATTTTTGAATTACTGGTACATCTTTGTGTCTTTACATGTATATATATCGTTTATGTTTTTGAACATTAGACCTCTAAGTGCCTCCACACCAGCAGCCTCCGATGCCCCTAGAGTTGGAACCCCTATGTCTGTTGAAAGGTAAGGTGAAATTTGTTCTTCTCTATGAGCTATGTGTATGCTTAGTGCTAGAAGATGAACTGAGTTTAGATACATGTATATTTGGTGATTCTGACATTTCAGTCTGCAGAGCTTTAGAAAAGTAATTTCACTAATTCTGTTTTTATGCCTCCACCCACCGAAGGTGGGTGCCAGAGGCATTTTGTTTTCGGGTTGTCCATCTGTACGTCCGTCCGTCCCATTTTCGTTCTCGCGATAACTTAAATTTGATGGATCAACTTCAAGCTTGGCTCATGTATGCATATGGGAAGGACAATGATCTGATTAGATTTTGGGGTCACAAGATCAAAGTTCAGAGGTCATTACATACATGAAAAAGGTTCGTTCTCGCAATGATTCAAGAACCGTGGGACGGATCAACTTCAGACTTGGCTCGTGTATTCATGTGGGATGGATAATGAGCTGAGATGAAGAGTCTCAAGGTGAAAGGGCAAAGATTATACAGGGCATTATGTACATAGAAATGGTTTGTTCTTGCGATAACTCAACAACCATTTGACAGATCAAATTCAAACTTGGATCATGTATGCATAGGGGAGGGAAAATTATCTGATTAGATTTTGGGGTCTCAAGGTCAAAGGTCAAAGATGTCCCTGTATACACGAAAATAAGAACAATCCACATGAATGTGCAGTATATTTTCTACATTGCAATGACGGAGGCATCAATTTCGAATGAGCGCAGTCACAGATTCACCTGGTTTTAAGCTATTACTCGACCATGTTGTTTTCTTTTTAATAGATTAGTATGGAATAAACTGCTCTATCATGAATTCAGTTTAGGGGAAAAGAGTAGACTTAACCTCAGTTTTTACATGTATTTATTGTTTGTTGTAATACTAGACATCCCAAATCCTCTTCACCAACAGCAACTGTAACTGGAGTTGGAACCCCAGTGTGTGTTGAAAAATAAGCTTATCACACCATGTTACTTTTTTAATATGCTTTTCCATAATGGAGGCAATATGTTTTCGGATTGTCCATTTGTTGCTTTCCTCATAACCACAATATATCAAGAATTCTTTGAGGTGTGACCTTCATGGCCCATGCTTTGTTGGGAAGACCATTCGATTTGATTTGGGGGTATGTAGGTCAAATGCCAAAGGTCATAGAGGTCAATTTCTGTAATTATAATGCGCAGTCATCAGCATTTTGATGAGGAAGTTGGTAATTACAAGAGTTATAATTTAAGATAAATACATTGAAATGAATACAAGTGACAGGGTCTGGGATGTGGACTTTTCACCTTTTGTTGAATGAGGCAAAGTCTGGCTATATAGATCGATCATAGTCATTGCATGTATTGTATGCTATTTGGCAATTACATGACATGAAGACTCTCAATGTAACTGGCATGACTAAATCATCTATAGTTGTTATAACTAAGCACTGCACTGCCATTTTCCTTTTCAGCTTGCCTTTCTTCCACTCGCCCCTTGTCCCCAAGTGCAACAGGTAAGATTACTTTGAAAACTATTGAATGTTCTTGTATATGACTTTATATATTTTCAAAATTTTCTTAGTTCAGTTATGAACCGATCATAGAAAGGAATGAGGGTTGTGTAAGCCTCGCACTGATGAATAAACAATTTTGGTATGCATGTTTGTCATAAAAAATTCATGAAAATAAACAATATTGCGTGTCATAGTTCATGAATGTACAGTGCAATAGATTTATAAGTAATGTGAATTGACAAAACTGATTATGGGTAAATAGATATTTCGATTTGAGTTTTTTGCGTTTTAATCACATTTATATGTATGCAGGAAACTCAAGGACCATTGGGAACATACAAAGGACCATGGAGACCTCAAAGATTGTGCTGACAGTTCCTCAGCTGCGGAAAGGTGTGTTTTTTATGCCTTTGCCCTAAAGGGTACTGCAGGCTTGTTGATCTAATTGTATGTATGCTCAAATTGGAGTGGGGGTGGGGGAGGGGGGGGGGGGGGTTGGGTCACTTGATCCCTAAAGTGGTAGGTATTTGCAGGGGGTGTTGGTAAGTGCATATGTATCTCAATAGATCAGGCATACATGCATGCAACCGGCCCAGCGGCACAGGCCCCCGGGTGCGCTCGCATAGAGGCAATGGTCGGGCAGCTCTGGCTAGCCTTGGCTTCGTACTTGCAGCATTGTGTGGGCCCCTTTTTTAACCTAAAATAACGGTCATATAATGGGTCAACATGGTCGTAACGTTGAAATTAACAATTTGCGGCGCTTTGAAACTAGTTTCCTTTTCCCTTTTCTCAAAAAGAAAAAAGTGCTATGCACTGGAACGAAAATTTGAGTGTGAAAATGGGGATCTTCTTTGAGGCACATACCCACCAGACATGATGTACTGATTTAGTCTAGGAATGCCATGCAGTAGCAACAAAATGAAATAGATAAAATGTAATAATCCATCCTCATTTAAAAAGCAGAATGAAATATGGAATGTGGGGGGGGGGGGGGTTCTTGTTATTCGTATCCCTTCTGAAGTTTTTATCTTTATCATATTTTCATACTGAAGTGATATCATGTCAGGAGTTGAGAGGATGTCCAACTCGGATGAGCAGACGGTAGACCAGCTTTCTTTGAGGTAGAGTATTATACTTTTATTTTTATTCTTGTAGCTGGGAATACCAAATATTTTTCAACTGCTTTAAGCCTTGAATTAAAAGTGTTCTCTGATGATTGTTAAGGAGGATGAGAAGAGGAGGGAAGCCCTTCTTTTGGGGGGGGGATGATTGGCAAAATGCAGATTAACTTACTTCTGTATGTATGTATGTATGTAAGCAGGATTTACTTCTTCCCCATGTTTTATTTCTGTTGCTATCGAAGGTGTTTATTCCTACATATTCAAGGTACTACACTCTCTTCTGTGCTGTCTTTGTTTGAATTATTTTTAATTTCTCCATGTTCCCATTGCAGTGGTACTCGTGAGCAACAAGGAACATCATCCCCTGCTGAAGGCAGTGAATTAAAGTAAGAATTTGTTATGCAATCCTTAGCAAAGTGTTTTGGTTTTTGAAGTTACCTGTGCATTAGGTATACATCTAGTTCAGGAGAGTGCTTGTCATTCTGTCAAAACTTTGGATTTCTAACATTATTTCCTATATGATCATGCAAATTACATCATGAAGACTTGGGGTAAAGATATTTGAAAGAAATAATACAAAGCCATTATGCAGCATTATGTGGTGATGACTTGTAGTGAACTGCAAAACATACTCATATGGAACTTTTATTGGAATTTTTCTGTTTCATAGTATCAGTGTGGATTGCATTGAAAAAGGAGACTTTATATACCCACAAGAGAGGATTCCTGAAGAAGAGGAAGATGATGATGCTACCTGGCACCCACATCACAGCCGCAACAAGTTAGTAGAAATGAAAATGAAATGGGCGAGAGTGCTAACAGCTTGTGTGTAATTATCAAGTTTGATATGCATTAGTAACATTGCTTAATACTGCCAAAATTATTTAACTGCCGTCATCTTCACCTTGGTGCACGACATCCAGACATTGTAAAGTTTTGTATTTTAATACCTGTCATTTGCATAGTATTTGAAAGATATAATTTGTTGATTTTTCCGGTAATGGTTAAGCACTTGCTACAATGGAAACGCAGTGATGAGTTGCATTGAGTTGTAATACATGTGCATGCAGTGTGAAGTCAAAAATTTGAACCCATGGGGGGTAATAAATGACTGTTTTATTTCATGCCATATCTAACCTTAGTATCTTGGGTTTTCTTTTCATGTTGACATTTGAAATTTTGGAACAGAGCTCTTTGCAAGAACCTTAAAGAAATAAAGGAAGATGAGGTGGTGTTTGGTGGGGATGAGGAAGAGGATGGAGCGGAAGTACATGTATCATGTTCGGGCCTCCATCACAAGATAATACAACCAGGAACTGCAGCTCAAACCCAGCTCTATCTTGTCACCGGAAGCATGCTGCAGTACCTCGCGAAGCAGGCCCGGCCAGTATGTCATTGCCGTGCACCAACCAGAGTAAGAATTGATGAAGCTGGTACCTCTGGTCACATTGTTTGGGTAAGTATATTAATTCTGCCTATGATGCATTATTTAATATTAACAGTGCCAAAGCTTCTGATAGCTGACATTGTCTTTGTTGACTTTTTCCATCCCATGGGATCAGGGCACTATTTCAGTTCTGACAAATTCAGTAAAATCCTTGGTTTTTGATCGGCTGGGAAGCACTGCGCATTGTTACCATGGTAACTGTTAAAGTCAGACAACTTGTCAGAGCTGAAGACTTTCATGAATTGGTCCCCAGATATTTTACTGATTTCATCTGCCTGTGATTTTAATTTTAGTATTTAGTCATACCTCGATTATTTAATTTGGAAGACGTCATGCCTTCAGTTAATTAGCACATAAGTTCATTATTTCACTGTTAGCAGAAATCATTCCCCTGATGATATACTTGAACATTTTTTCTTTTGTTTCTTAACTGAAGAAAGATTGACATAAGTCAATAAAGTTATATAAGTTGTACAGCGGTTTTCAAACATTTATGTAAGAAAATGCACCAGGGCAGTACTTTATATAAATTTGTTATTTATATATTTATATTCTTCTAATGGTGTGCATGTCTGGGAAGTTCATGAAATTTGTCAATTCTGTAATATCCTTTTTCCTTTGGGTACTGCAATTCAATAGCTAATTTCCACTTTTTCTATTGCAGACCTGTGAGGCAAGCCATACAGATCGCCTCTGCATGCAGGAGACGATCAACGGATCGCACGTTGGCGACGTGAAGCTTGCTTCGGCAATCCTTCTGTCAGGAAATAATTTCCTAAAGATAAAGCGACTTGCCGACTTCACAAACTTGCACATGTTCTCGTCGCGGTTGTTTGTAGTCATGCAAAACAACTACATATGCCCTGTGATAGAGGATGAATTCAGCAAGTTGATTACATCCAATCGCGAAAAGCATAAGGAGAAGGAGGTAGTTGTTTGTGGTAAGTGGCATAAGGATTTTGCGTTGGAAAGAAAAGAAAACTCATAGACGTGACATGACATCTTGTAGTTGCTGGTCTTGCCACAGTTGTATTAAAGATCATACATCTTTGCATAATTTACCCTTATTCAGAAATTTATGCGAATCTCAACAAAGTTAATCTACCTTGCATATCTGAAATTTCTCTCAATATGTATTTTTGAAAATCTCAATTTCTTTGCATTACAAATTTAGAACAGCAGTAATGTAAATCACGTTTGTATTCTGCCATGCATATTTCTTCTTTATCCCATCCACCTGACAGGCGATGCTCGCAACGACTCTCCGGGGTTTAGTGCGCAGTACTGCACTTATACACTTTTAGAGCACGGCTCCAAAGATGTGTTAGGTGCTGAATTTATGGACAAAAGAGAGGTGAAGGATAAAAGCACAAACATGGAGCCAGCAGCTCTAGTAAAAGCCCTTCAAGCCTTGAAGTCTAACTCCATACAAGTGTCTGAGGTTGTGACAGATGCCCACCCAACAATATCTGCCATCCTAAGTGAGTAAATATTACAGCTTATCTTCCAACAAAAATTTTTTTCAAGACTATATACATGCATTTCCATTGAGATCAGTGATTCATTGTGTTTGCATATGATCTATGTTGCATAGCAGTTTCTTAATTCTTGTAATGCTTTGAGAGGCACCAAAAATTCCAAAATTCTTTTTGTAAGATAATGAGTGCACTGATTTCAAATATTTGATATGTGATTTTTCATTGTACTTCACAGGGAAAGACTATCCTGATATCTGTCACAGTTGGGATGTGTGGCATGGGGCCAAGAATATTGGGAAAAAAGTATCGAAGGTAAGAGAAACTGTACAAAATGTTCTACTTTGTGGTTGTTATATAAAATGTATGTTTACACTTCACTGAATTAAAGTTTATGAAGCATAACAAATTGAAAGTGATTCCCATGGACAGTAAAGTGAGTTAATAATGTATGGCGGTGTGCATAGTCAGGAAGTTATTTTTTCTAAATTGACTCTGCTGCCAATATGTGTATTTAATTGATATTTATCCACCCATTTGCAGGCAGCATCATCAGCCACCAACAAACGTCTGAGGTTTTGGACGAAGCATGTGGTGAACCACTTCTGGTTCTGCGCAGAGACATGCGAGGGTGATGCCAATTTGTTCTTGGTGAGTATTATGCAATGGGCAATGGTGCCTTCTTCCTGACATTTATTAGTAATTTTTCTTCTCATTTACATGTTTTTGATAGAATAAGGAGCTTTTTAAAGGGTTAACTGTAGAAATTCTGTGTAGTTTTAAGGGCCCATGCCATCCAAATGCAAGTTTATTCCTGTTGGTATGTAAGCCTGCAGCATGCATCTTATATATATGCCTCCCCCCACCGTAGATGGTTGCCGGAGGCATTATGTTTTTGGGTTGTCCATCCGTCCCTTCTTCGTTATCGCAATAACTTAAGAACCGTTTGACAGATCAACTTCAAACTTGGCTCATGTATGCATATGGGAGGGACAATGATCTCATTAGATTTTGGAGTCTCACGGTGAAAGGTCAAGGTCATAGAGGTAATAAAACACATAAAAATGGCTCATTCTCGCGATAAGTTAGGAACCATTGGACAGATTTGCTTCAAACTTTGCTCATGTATTCACATGGAAGGGACAATGATCTGATTAGATTGTGGGGTGACAAGGTCAAAGGTCATAGAGGTCATGCAATTAGAACAATTCGTTTTCACCTTAACTCAACAACCATTTAACCGATCAACCTCAAACTTGGCACAGGTATGCATATGGGAGGGACAATGATCTGATGAGATTTTGGTGTCTCAAGGTCAAAGATAAAAGGTCATAGAGGTCATTATGTACATAGAAATGGTTCATTCTTGTGATAACTCAGTAACCATTTGACAGTTCAACAAACTTGGCTCATGTATGAATATGGAAAGGGTATTGCTCTCATTAGATTTGGGGGTCACAAGGTCAAAGGTCAAGGTAAAACATGTCATTGTATAAATGAAAATAAATGAACATGAAGTGCCATTTATTTCTGATTTCGTAATGGCGGAGGCATAAAGTTGGACTACGGTCGAAGATTCATGTAGTTTGATATTTAAACTTGGGAATGTTTTCCATTTGTTCTTCAGACTTGCTAAGCTCCTTCCTGAAAATCCTCCAATTCTCGTTCCTCATGGGATATCATCTGTCAATCATTAATAAGCTAACTTGAAGAAGATGGTCAACTTTGGCAAAGTTGCAATACAACAAACAATAGTAACATTTATATTGTTATGTCAGGCATATCGTACTTAACAGTTGGCTTAACTTATATTCTACACTCGACAGTGGTGTGCAATTTTTATGTAATTTTCCCCAGCTCAGCACAGAATTGCATGCTTTCATACTTGTACAATACATCCTGATTGCCTTTGTCTTCCTGGGACACGCTGCAGCATGTCTGACATAGCAACTTATATGTTCTTTTCTTTCAATAGAATTGAATAGATATCATGATTTGCCTCGAAGAACTGTATTACTGTGGAATGGTGCAAATTTTATGGGTTTTACTAATTTCATCTTTTATTCACTTTTTCTTCTTTTTTTTTCATTCCTTTATTACAGAGCAAATGGCGAGGTTTGGTTCACCATGTGACTGACAGTCATGAGTGGGCCATAACTGGAGGGCTTGGAGGTGTTCCTCACTGCGAACATGGGCAGTTGGAGGAGAGAGAGGAGTGGCTAACCTCCGGCACCAAGGCACATGACACCCTGGTGAAAATCGTCTTGGACAAGAGATTACTCAATACAATCGTGAGATTTGTCAACTTCAGGTGATTAATGGCTCTTTGGTGCATAGTGAATAGAAAATGATGTTCCAATATGGTTTGTTTTTGCAAATGTCATGCATGCTTTCCTTTTGTGACTGTGCCTATGTGGTGCTCAGTGATGTTCCAGTTTCAGATGAAGGACACTCCAGTGTATGTTACCTTGCATCCTCTTTAACACAAACATTTAAATAAGAGAACTGTCGCTCAGTCAATAAAACTGGCCATGGCAGTGACATATGTAGCAAGAATGGAATACTAAATGCATTAGTTCCATTGCTTCATTACTTGACACATAAGCAATCTTAGTCTTTTTTATGTATATATTTAAAAAAAAACAAATCTCATGATGACATATAATGTGCTTCTTTTTCCGCCACAGGCACACTGGTGAATTGGAGTCTCTGCACAGTCACATTCTTATGTATTGCAGCAAGAGATTCTCTTTCGGGTTAGTATTTGGCATTTGGCTTTTCTTGCCAAACTTTCATTCTGGCATAATCGTGCAGTTATTCCATATCCACCTCGTGGACAAAGATACGCATGTAGAATTTTGCAATAATTATTATTTTTTAACAGTGAATTCATTGCTTTGCCCAGTAAAATCCATTGAGAGAATCTTGTGAAAAATCGCATGTTTCTAGAGAGTATTGAAGTAGAAGCACTAATCTTTAGCAATTTTTATGTGAAATGTCTTTTTGTGTCCACCTCATACAGATATCGGGCCTACCGTGCAAGAAACATGCTTGCAATGATCGACTATAGCAGGCACAAGGATAGGGAACTCGCTGTCGATGCTGACGGAAATCCAAAGTAAGTGCGTGTTTGGAAGCTTTTAGTTGTTGAGAGAAACTTGTATTCAAGAAGTATGCATAAAATTGGTTCCATGACATATGCTCTGCCGACAACTGGTCCAAAAATTCCAACCAGTGCTCTGCGACAATTGCTCCGCAGACATTTGCTTTGACGACATATGCTCCACAGATATTTGCTCCGCCGACATTTGCTCAGCCGACATTTGCTCCGCCGACATATACCCCGCCGACATTTGCCCCGCCGACATATTTAGATATCAACCGAGCGAGCGCAGGGAGAGAAGAAAAATTTATATACTGGTTTTTTTTCGTAGAAGTGATAATTCTTCATCAAATGCATGATGGGCCTATTGAGCCTTAAGGTATCTGAATTATAATTTGTTTATCTCACTTGCCGAATGTGTTTGCTTTCCGGAAACATCCTGCATCTAAATATTATATGAGTGAGCGCAGCGATCGAGTAAAAATATACGCTCTCTTTCTTTGTACCAGTGTTATTTCATTGTCAAAATATACAAGCAAATAAGCGGAATATGACTTTATTTACTCCTTCTTTATTTTCTTTTTCCCCTCCTACCTCTTCCCTCTCCTTTCTCTCTCTCTCTCTCTCTCCCTCTCTTACCTTCCAACAGCGATCGTGAATATTTGTGGAGGAGGGGGAGACATGCCCTATTGTGTCCCCCACCCTGCAATATTTTTATGGGGGGGACGTGTCCCCCTGTCCCCCTGGATTAACGCCCATGGACTGTCAACGAAATTAATTCGGCAGAGAATTTGTCGGCGAGACAGTTGTCACATTATTGTCGAAATAATTCGGAGGAGCGAATATCTAGTCGGAGTAATTGTGGGCGGAGCATAATGTCTGCTGAGCAAATGTCCTGTAGGAGCAATTGTCGGCGGAGCATATGTCGTGTCACCATAAAATTAGTATACAGGTCCATACGTGTGATATAGTATTGACAAAATATGTTGTCTTTCAAAAGGTTTAATCAATGGTACATGAGCTTGCTTGACTTCATTCAACATACTTCATTTGCAGTCGCTATGGGGCTATTATTAGGAAGGTCATCAAGAAAAAAAAAAAAATCAGCGCACAAACTGTCTCTGGTACTTTCCAGTCTTTTGTAAGTTACAAACAATACAACCCCCCCCCCCCCCAGGAAAAACAATTATGCATTCATTTCTTTCATTTGTTCAAGAAGGAAGCCTAACATCAGCATACAGGTCCATACGGATGGTACAGTATTTTTTTGTTAGACTTTATCAAAAAGTTAAATCAATGGTACATGAACTTGCTTGTCTATATTCAACATGCTACATGTGCAGCCTCTAGAGGGATATCAACAGGAAGGTCATAGAAAATGAGAAAAAATGAATACAAAGCAGTGTTCTCTTGTACTTCACACTCTTACATATGTAAATGTATTATCGTAATATTTACATCAATATGAGATGGACCAAATATCCTACTTAGTTACAAACAGAACAACAAGAACAAAGAAATGCCAACAAAAATTCACTGTTCTCTGGTACTTTCCAGTTTAATGTAAGTTACAGACAAAACAACAACAACAAAAAAAGAAAAACGAATATGCATGCCTTTCATTCATTCGTTCAAGGAGCATAACATTAGTCTACAGGTCCATATGGTTGCTATAGTATTTTTTTTAACAAAAAAAAAAAAAATGAACAAGATAGAATGTTTATCAAAAAGTTAAATCAATGGTACATGAACTTGCTTGTCTATATTCAACATGCAACACGTGAAGCCTCTAGAGGGATATCAAAAGGAAGGTCATAGTAAATGCAAAAGAAAGAAATGAATACAAAACACTGTTATCTTCTACTCCACACTCATATGTATATGAATGTGTTTTTTCCTTTTCATGTTATATTTTTTTTTTACTGTTAGATCCAGTTATGAGATGGACAAAATATCCTACTTAGTTACAAACAGACCAACTACAACGAAAAAATGACAACTAATATGCGCAAACGGTTTTCTGGTACTTTCCAGTCTTGTGTAAGTTACAAACAAAACAACAACAATGAAGAAACACGAATATGCGCGCTTTCATTCATTCAAGCAGGACGCAAAACATTAGTATACAGGTCCACACGGGTGGTATAGTATTCTTTAAACAAGTAAAATTTAACAAGATAAGACTGTTTATCAAAGAGTTAAATCAGTGGTACATGAACTTGCTTGTCTATATTCAACATGTTACATGTGCAGCCTCTAGATCAAAAGGAAGGGTCCTAGAAAATGAAAAAAAAAATGAATACAAAACACTGTTCTCTTGTACTTATCTCTCTTACGTATGTAAATGTATTTCTGTAATGGTTATATCATATGAGATGGAGCAAATATCCTACTTACAAACAAAACAAGAACAAAGAAATAACAAAAATTCACTGTTCTCTGGTACTTTCCAGTCTTATGTAAGCTACAAATAAAAACAACCACAAAAAAGAAAAACAAATATGCATGCCTTTCAGGGCATTCAAGAAGGAAGCATAACATCAGTCTACAGGTCCATACGGGTGGTACAGTATTTTGTTAAACAAGTAAAATTTATCAAGGTAGTCTGCTTTAAAAAATGGTACATGAACTTGAATGACTTTATTCAACATGCTACATGTGCAGCCTCTAGAGGACTCTTAATAAGAAAGTGAAAGATAAAGAGAAAATGAATACAAAGCACAAACTGTTCTCATTTACTGTACAGTCCTACGTATGTTACAAACAAAGAACGAATATAACATTGGCAAGTAAACATAAAAGACAAATGGCAAAGATACTTAGAATGAGAAACCGCAGTGGAAGAAATAATTCGTTACAGGATACCTTCCTTTTTAACCTCTGCCCCTCCCCCATTCACCAGCTTAATGTGTTTTTACCAGCATTGGTCATGCTGGTAAGCCAGTAGTTTTTCATTAAATATACACCCTCACCACCTAATGATGTAAATAGAGCAAAATGATTATGAAACCTGTATGTGTGGGTAGGTTCTGCATATTGATGCAGTTTGTAGTGTCCAATGTGCACTTACATTTTAACTCTATCTTCATTTCATAATCAAGGGGAAAATAGAGTGCTTTGTCAGAGTTTTTGGGTTATACAATGTAGGTCCATTTGACTGAATTTTCTCCTTGCTTCCCTCATTTCCTGTAGGTATCGTTCTAAGTGGTCCAAGCATTCAGCCGACTGGATAGTGCATGAGGTGAGAGTTGGAAAGAAGTATTTGTATGTCCCAGTGATGATGGAGGAGATTCTCCGTCGGCGATTGACCGATTCCCGACCACTCTTTCGTCCTGCAGAGCCACTACCTGACGACCCACGACATATTCGTCCCAGACTGGCCCCTGTACCCCCACCACCTATGGAGGATCTACGTGAAAGGCGAAAGAGTCGTTTCTCCAAGTGATCGAGTTGTCATCTCCTAGAGGAAGAAGTAGACGTGAAAGTACAAGTCAAACTAATCTGCACAACCCTACATTAATTGTCAAGCTGTGAATCCTATTGCAGTAATATTTTAGGCTGCTCTACATCATAATTGGTAGAGAAGATTGATAGTGTCATCTGAATTGGAGTGTTGCTTTGACCTATTTGGGTAGAATTACATATACATGAAATTTCATTCAAGATTACTAAATGTTGACAAAGTTGTCTTTACTTCTTTCATAGATCATTTGGTACGGAATTCTCACACAATAAAGAGCAATTCCTTATACAAATACCTTTTGCAAACTTGCACAAGCATACTTACACAAATCTGCTGCAAGGAATCCTGTGTAGTGGCCATTAGGGTCCGGGTATTCGTCCCTTACTCTGCATACTACGCAGCTAGGGATGACAACCCTGTTGCCAATGCCTAGTCGGCCATGCTGCCACAGAGTAAAGGAGCGGTATATCTGCCATCTCCTCCTGTTGTGTTCTGCACCAGGGGCCTGATCATTTCCCTCCCGATTTTGCATATTCCGCCACAGCCGGCATTGCAAACCCACAAAGAATGGGTCCATCATGGATATAACGTACTGCACATAGAAAACAGAAAAGGCATTCATATTGCAGGTATTCTACTTCAATGAGTGTATTTATCTTTCAGTCATTTTATTTTATTTTATCAGCTTGATATTGACATCAGTATACATTTCACCTAGCAAGCCATTGTATAAGATCAGATTGTTGTATATCTCATTTGGAATCACCTTTGGTACTAAAGTTGTTTTGAGGTGTCATTTGTTGGAGATGTAAGTGTACAGCTCTAAATGGAAAGAAATATATAGAAATAAATTCGTTATTCATGTAGTTTAGATATAATGGAGACTTCTTGTGCACTACCTCTTTTTTTTATTTTCTGCCTCTGCTATGTCAAAATGTAATGTAAGAGTTATATTGGAAAGAAAAGTTCTTGAAGTAGTTGAGAGAGGTTGATTATTTGGTGCCGACTACATGAGAATTAGTGTGCTTTGAATTTTTTTTTTCTTTTGATCAACAACTTGATTATTAATAGTTTTATTCTTGTTGAAAGTCATGAAAAGAAGTTATTGTGATTCTACAGATATGGTCCAAGAACTGTTTAATAGTTCTCTTCTTGTTTTCAAAGTGCGGACATTTTGAAGGGTAGTCTTGTTTTATTGCTCCTACATTACCTTTCCACACTGACATAAGATTAGTGTGAAATTCAACAGTAAATTTAACCTAGAACAGAACCTTTTAGACTGACCTGTGAACGAGATAGGCAGTTTTGTGGTGTCAGACCACAACAAAGAGCTTCTACATCCCTCATCATCGGGCGACAGTTGCCGCAAACGCACCATCCTGGTTCTGTTGAGGGCTTCAAACTTTCCCTCGGGGGGCAATTCAAAAGGTCCATTAGAAGGCCGCTCTCCCGTTCAACAACACCTAAAAGGACATCTCTGATCCTGTCGATATCTAAATCCATGATGATTCTCTGAAATAAACGAGTGATACAGCTCATGGTAGTGAAAATGTTTCTTGTCTCTGTCTTTTAGCATTCATTCTCATGAAATGTTTTGAGGTGGTGTTGTGTCTGAGTGTAGTTGTGTTGATGAAACCTCTGGATTAACACATGTGATTTGAAAATTTCATTCAGTGATGTAGACATTATATTTTCTAAATGGACAAAAGATAAATCATGCTGTGAGCTTCTTGAAACATTTCTGTTCACCTAATTTCTAAAAAACGCCTTTAGCATTCCTCCAAGTGGATCTGGCACTGCAGAAGTTACATTTATAATTATTATTATTATTATTATTATTATTATTATTATTACTATTATTATTATCATTACTAATAATAATACTACTACTACTACTTATACTACTATTATTGTTATTATTATTATTACTACTACTAATACTTCTACTGATACTACTATTATTGTTAGTATTCTTTGAAGACAAGTTTGGATCATGTTCTTATTTTCTATTTTTCTTTTCCAAAATTCGTTTTACAGTGATGGCAAAAACAAATCATAGGTGAAAAATAACACCTTTGGAAAGTAAGATCATGTGTACATTTATTGGAAGTCTGAAACCGGTACTCCCTCCTCAATTTTCATTCTTCGAATAAATGAATTCGATGTCACACATACTCTAGCCCCTACTTAAACTACAAGTGATCTAAATTGTATTATTGAATTATTGAAACTAGACAGAATAGAAATACATGTCGAATGCATTCATACCCGAAGCTCCTCTTGCCTTTCCCCTCTCCTTGCTGCAACATAAGAGGGAACGTTGCAGCCTAGTACGCCTCCTTTTGTAAACTTTTTAGTACCCTTTCCTCTTGCTTTTCCTCCAGTCTGTTGTGTATTTCCTGCTGTCTCTCCTTTGCCCTTTCCCGCTGTCTTTCCTTTGCCTTTTTCCGCGACCTTTCCTTTGCCTTTTTCCACTGCCTTTCCTTTGCCTTTTTCCACTGCCTTTCCTTTGCCTTTTTTCGCTGCCTTTCCTTTGTCTTTTCCTGCAGTCTTTTCTTTGCCTTTTCCTGCAGTCTGTCCTTCTGCCTTTTCTCCGGCCTTCTTAGTTTGTCGTCGTCCTTTGAAAGATGATGGTCCCGGAATTTCAATGTCTTCATCCTGTTCACATACAGAAAAATAACAAAAATGTAAAGTTATGAAATGCTGCATTCTCTGGAAAAACCACTAACATGATATCCAAGTATCAGTGACGACAAAGGCATTGTAAAACCATGAAATTGAATCATGAAACCATTCCTTGATCACATCCAATGGGGGGGGGGGGGGGGGGGGGGGGTGGGGGACGGATATATGATGTCTCTTATTGTCATGTATCATTTCCTCTTTGTTTTCATTTTGCCACTTCCTTCTTCAGCGTCAAAACTTATTTCGTAGAACATGAATGTTCGACACTTTATATGAGAGGCCCCGTTCCCCTCGAAAAAAGGGTAAAAAATGTCTATACCCGGGGGGGGGGGGGGCCACTCAGTATATAATGCGTGGTGGGTATGTGCCACGGAGAAAACCCCCATTTTTACACTCAAATTTCCGTTCCCAAGCATAGCATTTTTATCTTATTGAGAAAAAGAACAAAGAAAGCCGTTCCAAAACATATTTTCTTCTTATCGAGAAAAAAGAAGAAATCCGTTCCAAAGCTGGGCATGTTTTTCGTGACGTCGTTCCGGCCGCATTGATCCGCTACAATGAGCTGCATTTTTGGTGAAAAGCGGCCCGCAGAGCATTGTCCGACCATCGCCTCTGCGCGAGCGCACCCGGCGGCCGTTCCGCCGTGCTAGCATGCACCGTATGCCCCTTCCATAGGGATGCATACGCACTCACACGCAGGTGGAGCGTTCCAAAGACCCCGGGGGCCTGTTTCTGGAAATCAACGCCAAGTTAGTCATATCTTTGTCCACCAACTACGGAGATGACTCTAATCTTGCTAAACCGTTTCACGAAGAGCATGCTAGCTAAATATCTCGTGAATCGATGAGGAAATGTGACAACACATAGCCTTGATCACAATCACACATATATTTTGTAAACAAGAAATTATCAGAACTGCAATTATTTGAGTGATCTGGTGAGGGCAAAGCTTAGAAATAGTAGCAGCGGGTTATAGATACAAGATATTTTCAAAGAAGGCAGATTACACCAAAGAAAAACTTATAAAATTCTGTTTTTTAGTAATTAAGTTAATTATCGTTTTGAACGTAAGATGGGTACCCCCGGGACACTAGATTTGCAAAATAAACCCCTACGTTCATGATCGGAAAAAGGAGGCAAATTAAATATTTATCCAGCGTCATGTCTTGACCAAAACGTTGATATGCATAATTTTGGTAAATTACAAGCTAAACTATGTCTCATAAAAGTATTTTATTTAAAAATCTACGATATAAATTATCTTTGAATAAATATGTGTCTGAAATCTACAGACTATCCCTTTGACTATGCCTTGCCTGACGTGGCAGAATTGCGTTCTTTTGTGAGATGTTACAATCACGGGAGAAACCCCCTAGGAAACCTTTTTTGCAGATCGTTTCATATGAAACATGAAATATAATATTTATACATGAGAAAGGATGAATTACTGATTGCAGGAACCCTTAGAAAAGATAGATTTGAATTATTTTTTAAAATATATGTAGCTTCCATTTTGGCCAGCCATAATCTACCAAATTAGTGGCATGTGATGGCGCTGCATATCAACGAAAAAAGATATGACAGGGTCAGAGGCGTCATAAGTTCTTAGTCGGGATGTTGGCGTTGATCTTGGCAAGCACGGCTTCGTGAAACACGTAGCAGACAACTAGCCAACTAGCGGCGATCTTAGCTGAGAAGTTGACTTATGACGGTTTCGTGAAACGGGCCCCGGTTTTCACAAACATTAGTAGTTCCGAAGCCCGTTCCGAAGACCCTCCTTATGACAATAAGCCCGTTCCAAAACCCCCGTTTTTTTGTCTCGCCCGCGGCACATACCTAACACTTTTGGGGTCGAGTACCCCCCCCCCCCCGGGTCTATGCATGTGTAAACTTTTAAAATGCACACAAATTATCATACCGTCAGTTCATATTGGACGTCTGCACTCGTAGCAACATCTTCTGCCACCATGTGTCCTTGCTCTTCGGTGCTTGATTCAGCTTTTCTCTTAGTTGAACGTGGGACATACCTGTATTCAGGTTCCTGCGGGTGAATGGGGAGCCAGTATGAAATAATATTCTCACGAACACCTTCATTTCCGTACCTACAGGTGTGGAGGGCCGCATACTTTTGTTGGGGTGGGGGGGGGGGGGGCAAGACGCGTAAAATCTATTTACTAAGCTAAGAAGGAAGGGAGCAAAGCCACCGAGTTGGTCACGAGGACGTTTTTCATATTACAAGTGAAATGGCAGGATTCGGTTGACACTTTACGGGGATTTTGTTGGTTTTTATTTTGGTGAGAACTTTCACTAAAGAAACACAAGTTTTTGAAATTTGGAGAGGGAACTGCCTCCTGACACCCCCCCCCCCCCCCTTATGCCCATGGAGTGTGATGGGGATTGAAATAGCTTTGTGTAACCAATAACATGATTTCGGTGGGAAATAGCGTCTATCCGGGTGTTGAAATTTGTGGAGATCGAGACCTCTCCAATTATTGTTTGGGGCCAGGGCTCTGTCATTACAAGATGGACACCATGCTCGTGGGCCTATTTGGATTTTTTGTTAATTTTTATTTTTTTTCTTTATTTCTTTATTTTATTATTATTTATGGGGGGTTTGCTTAGGGAATAAAAACAATGCAATCTTCACAGGCAGATATAACTCATAGGTACATGTAACAGAATTTACGGCAAATTAGGGGCCTAAAATTTTCACACATTGCTGGAATGATCAATGGGAAAACAAGAGTAAAAAAAAAAAAAAAAAAAAAGAGAACAAAATACATGAAGGTATAGTCATGGATACAAGATTATATCAATTACATGAGCTAGAGCACCCGAGATGGGAGTAGAACGATCCCGCAGACCCTTACCTGTCCCAACATAAACAGAAGAGGAAAGACAGAATTGCTCGTGTAAGGAATTTCAATATGCTCCCTAAACAGGGATCTCTGACTACCCTGAACAAGTATTTGTCCCGTTTTCTCCAACCTTAACACGAATTTCAAAATCAAGTTGTTGAGAAAGTCCCTTTTCCCCTGCCAAAGAATATTACAATTTTGATACCCTTTCCAATGTACGCGCGAACGTCGCCGTCGGTGAAAAACTACTTTTTATGCGTTTTTGTGTTCCAGCATGCGAAACTATTAGTCAAGTTTTTCTCACTCACCCAGTTATAAAGCAATGGGTATATCGCAATGGGGGGGGGGGGGGGGGGGGGGACCATCCTTTTCCAATGCACGAAAACTAGGTTGATGTGCTGTGTACTTATAGGCCTACTTCCTCTTTCCTCTGCAAATTTGAGTAGGGTCTCTCATAGATTTACGACCAGTTATACGCATACAGATGACAATAATTAATATGCGCTATATTATATTATTCCTGTTGTTTTTATTATCTTTGGTATCATTTTTGTTATTAGCATTATTATTAGTGTTACTCATTATAACTACTGTTATTATCATTCATTACATCATTATTATTACTATTTATTATCATTTTTATTATTATTTTCATTATTCTTACGATTATTGTTGGTGTTATTAGATATTGTTATCATTATTATGATTATGACTATTTTGTTTTATATAACTATTCATTGTCATTTATTTTCAAACATATTTCCAATGAAAACGCACCCATCTTCCAGTATATTTCTCGCACCTACTTGAAATGGATCACGGTCAACTCGGCTTTGGATGAGGAATCGGGGACATAGGGACTCCTCATGCATATGCCATTTTATTCATGATAGGCCTAAAACGAAACAACATTTCCGTCATTCTCCCTTTCACTCTCTTCTTCCCAGTATCATTGATATCATGTGCATTCACCTCCACCCGCCCCCAGTTGGAAAAAAAAAAGAAAGAAACCACCCTGCATAACTGCATTGTACTCACCGAGGAATCGGGCGACGCATCGGACGACAAATCGAGCGATCCATCATCCCACATAGCTTGGTTGTAGTACTGGTATCTAGCTTCACCATCTGAACTTGAATCCATTTTTTAAACTTCTTTTATTTATATTGTTGTACGTCTGCTTGATATGGTTTTCTTGCTTGATGTGTTCTTGTTTTGTAAATAGCAACACATGAAACTTTGACCACGTTTTATACAAAGCACTCTCGATACTGAACTTACACACTAGAGCGAAGAAAAAACAATGCAACTTGTTTATCTAGTTACGTAATCTCGAAGATAGCAGAGGCAGTAAACACAGGAAGTTCATGACCTTGCACTCTCCCTTAGGTGGTGATAGTTGGATAGCTTTGCATATCTAAGGTAAATTGAATGAGAATTTTAATGGAGTGCATGAAAACCGAGAGATTTCAGTGAAATTGGCAATTCTTATTATTGCACGATAATCGAATACATAACTATGTTTCTGCATATGAATAAAATAAGAGAAAGGAAGATATAGGAAGCGATATGAAGAGGGCCTTACAAGTGGGGGGGGGGGGCGGATTACGCTTATTTATTGTGTAACCTCATCGACTAACATGATATAGAATCATGATAATCAGCTCTCCATAAACACGTGTAGGCTAGATGAAGCCTAAATCGGAGTGGAAATACACCTCTACTGTGCGTTCACAAAGCCTGCAAAGGCGGGGCTGCATGCTCAGCCACTTCCCTAGTTTCAGCCCCTCCATTTCTATTTTCGGCTATAGCCTTTTTTCGTTCATGGATTGTCAGCAGAGTCAATTTCTTCCTCTCGAAGAAGCATTTATGAAATTGGCAATTATAAGGCGGTGGCCCCAGTAGTGAAAATGCCCCTGCTAATAGTGATCATGACATAATTGCCCTGTGGATGATACGGGGGGGGGGGGGGTGCTGGTTGGGGCCTATGGAAGGATTACTGTCGGGCGAAGAAGGGGCAATAGTATGGTGGCCCTGAAGTACGCTCGACAACACGTTACGTGCATTTCGCATCCCAGGTCCTGAAATTTGCATCCCAAGTTGTGAAATTCAAGACCCGCGATGCGAAATTCAGGACCCGCGGCGCGAACTTTGCATCCCAGTCCTGAATTTCGCACCGCAGGTCGTGAGACTTGGGATGCAAAGTTTGCGCCACGGGTCATGAATTCACGACCTCGGATGCGAAATGGATGCGAAATTCACGTCGCATGACCTGTCGTCGAGCGTAGTTCAGGACGGTAAGGGCCACCATACAATAGGCCTATTTACGTAAAACCTTTCGGACTCTTATTTTTTTGTTGTTGTTACTGGACCAGAGAGCTGGGACAGTGTTTTTCTCCCCCCCCCCCCCCCCCGGCCAGTAGACGGATCTTGCAAGCAATTGAGGTAGTTGAAGACCGAGGAAACAATGGACAGATACCATTGCTTTCTTTTTTAATTTTTAGAACTTTATTCGTTGATATGCCATAATGACATTCCTAGAATGGGAAAGCTGGATAGTCATTTGCGGGATAAAGACTGTCTGAAATATGTCCTCTTTGAGAAAACTTGTTATTTCGGTAAGGCGTCCAAAGGGAAACCCCAAGCAGGGAAAGATCAGAATTATTGCCTTATATCCCATGTCAGGCCCCCCTAATCCTACCGTGCGCCTGTATTTCATGTACGTCATAATCTCTTATCATAGAGCCCCACAATACGAGCTTGCTGCTCAAACTCGACTCGCTGGGCATCACAGTCTCTTCACCAGGCAGCTGCATGGTTGAGCTTTTTATCAATGAGAGTTGTAGGCTATGAAGGAACGTAAAAGTGATTATGAAAGAAGATAATTTAAGAAGAGGCAATATTTTACGACTAAACTAGTGATTTAGCGTATGGTATGCATACAACAAGTAACCTTCATCATTGTATGGGCCGAAAGCAAAGACAGTGTACTGAATAGGAGACTATTCATGCCTCTATACACCGGCGATATGCATCAAAATCCTTGCATCCACACCATGCCACGTCCGTATACTGCTGTTGTTTAGGCCCTGCAGCTGATGCTACGAAATTCACAGTTCATACATGCACAAATCAACGTTTGGTTGTTACTCTCATGCCAGTGCACACTGTACTGGATTCTCTCGGATTGTATGGATTCCACTTTCTATCACTATCAGCAAATTTCTCGCCCGGATTTCTCGCCACACTTTCCTGTTTTCTCTCTCTCCCTCGCCATCACACACACACTCTCTCTCTCTCTCCCTCTCTCTCTCTTCTCTCTTTCTCTCTCCCCCATCTTTCTCTCCTTCCACCTCCGGAAAACCTTTCATAAGCAGACGATCTTCTAGTCATCTTGGTTTAGGCTGGATCCTACTATATAGGCACGGAGTTATCACAAGTGTCTTAGTTGTGTTTACATCTCTACTCTTCCCCTCTCCCTCCATAGCCCAATTTGTAATTCTTCCCCATTTTCCTTTTATGTGTTTTTTCTTCATCCTTTTCCATCCGCTTCCTGTCTCCCTCTCTGGCGTGATTTTACCATATTACTGCACCCCTTTCTCTTTCTCTGATTCCCTCTTTTTTCTGACCCATCACAACAATAGGAAATGCAATGAGATGAAACAAGTTGCCTTTGCTTTTCTCTACGGTATATTATCATTACTATACAACAAGAACAAACATTATTACGAACCGGTCTGCACCCGTTTCTGCCCGTTACATGGCACTGTACAGTTGGTTAGAGCATTTTCTCTTTATGTGGAGACATTTGAAATAATTCATCTGGACATATATCTGGGCAGCAACATATACTGGAAGCAACATGCAAGCTGTGCTTGCAACATTTCCAAAGGATTGAGGGGGTGTGCAAGTTACATTTACTCATCCCTTCCCTCTGTCACACAAACCAATTCTTTGCCATGCAGGGTAATATTACCTCACTCACACAATTTGGTATGGGTTTTTTGTTGGTCTTATCTTTGGGGAACAGAGGTTTTACAATGGTGGACAAGGAAGAAAGGCTAGAAACTGGTAAATATTGAAGCATGATAAAGAAAGAAGAAAAAAAATTTCATTTAGCCTTCATGTAAAAGATTTCACTGAGATTGAATAACCAATTACATGTATTACTAAGTCTGGAACACAATTTCAGAGGAGTCACAGCAAAAAATTAAGTAAAAATGATGTTTCAACAGAGAACATTTACACCCTTATGGACTTTCGGTCTCATGGGCTGTCAGCCTGTGAGAATATCCCCAATGAAGGTGGTCAATTTTCTTGCCAAAGTTTAACCTTTGTAGAACAAACTTCCTGGGAACAACTGAAATGTTCAAAGCAAAGGAACAGCACGTCAAAATTTTATTTTCATCATCATTTACTGTTTTACAAAACTTTTAATTAAACAATATTTATGCATTGCTCCAGCCTCCAAACTGATAGACCTGATTATAGAGATGACGGTGGCAGGGGATCAGCCAACACAACAGTTCTGTAGTGCTGTAATAAAAGAAAAGATATTGAAAAAGAAAAAAAAAAACACTTGTAATATCACTGAAAAAAACCAAAGCCCAAATACACACAACTCATGTATCAAGTAGTACCCGAAACGTAAATAGCCTCATGTCCAAGGAAATGGTAATGCATGATATGCTTATCTTACTCCAAGATAAAGGTGTAAACTTTTTTGGTTTAATGGGTTTTGTTTACCCTCCTTTCGTGATTTCAGGCCGATAAGGTGTCAAGCTGTCATTACACTATTTGGCCATGAACTGAAATGCAAACTTTCCTGAAGTTATAAGTGCTGTGATCACCACACTAGTCTACATGATGGTAGAGCTTTTCTGTGGACAAATATTCCATTACTCATGAGAAACTAAGGTGAAAACAAATCAGACAGCATTTTTGTATACATGAACTTTCTTTCACTCCAACAATTTTTTTTTTTCCAATAAATGTAGTCACAACTCCGAATAAATAACTTCTACATGGGAAGTAAACTTTATCATTTTATTCCAGTTCTGAGACTTGTACAACTTTCAAGTTTCTAATAATCATGGATGGGTGATGAAAGAGGATATTTACCTGTAGAATGAGTGTAGATCAATTGACATGCTTCTGGCATCACTACACTGTATATTGGCTCCATCATCAAATACAAGATATCATGCATCTGTAAGCAAAACAGAATGACCCATCTACTGCATCCATGACAGACTATCGAACAGTAATACACCATGAGAAAAGCATGTAAATTTCAGTGGAGGAATGATAATTAAAAGTTTGTAGTACAATCTCTATACCTTTGAACAGCCCACACCTCCCTGCCCTTCTGCATGTCCGAAAATTTAAAAAAATTTCCATAAAACAATTCAAAAATGTGAAGGGGGCATCCATATCAATGAAAATTGCCACTGGATGTCACAGAAAATTATGCATCAAGTAGCACTAAACAAAATAAAAATCCATACATGTACATGACAATACTGAACAATCAAATCCCCCTATTCTTCAATGGAAACTTGATAAGATTGCAGATTAGTTCATAAATGCAAACTATTTTTCCAGAAAAACTACTTGTATGAACACACAATATATGCGGTGAAAAGCATTAACCCATTCATAAGCATTACCATATGCTGGGGGTTGGGAGGCAATCCATCTACAGAGAATCAAATAGTGTAAACAGAAAGGTAGTACGCGTAAATTTGCCTCATTTGCATATTGGGTAGAGCATCATCATTCCGTCAAAATGTATTTTGGCCTGACCCCTCCAGTATAAACATTTTGTTGCCTCCGGGTCCCAGAGCCCTGATACGATTGAATAGTGACATCTGTTACTGGAGAGGGGCCGTAGAAGAGTGATTTGAAAGTCACGAGTTCAATTCACTCCACAGCACAACACTTATGTCCTGGTGCAAGGAATTTATCTACAATGCTGTTTTATGGTATATCAGTAAATTCAAGTGCTATATATGCATATTCCAAGAAAAAGAAATCATGGATTAATGCCTGTGCACTTCACTGATCCTGATTTCTGGATTCTGATGCTTGCAGGCACATACACACTTTAGGAGCATCAAACAAAATTTGAGGCTTCTGGGGGCCTTCAAATGTTGCACAAATATCGTCAGATCCTTAATTTTCAATTTTTTAAAAATGTGAAATTCCCTACTTTCCATGAACACTTCACGTTTTCTTGCCTTCTTCCCCCCCCCCCCCCCCCCCCCCCACCAAGTTATTCTGCATATGTTTTTAAGAACTGTCATGACATTCTTATCTATAAATGTGATTTCAAATGCTTGGGGAACAATGCAATTACTAGTAATTTATTCCACGTCAAGATGTCACGTCATATCTCACCAGATTAGCCCGGAGTTATGAACATTAATTTCAGGAAATACCTCATTTTTAGCTGAGTAGACTCAAGATTAAATTTTCTGTATATTAATGTACCTGAGTCTAAAAATGTCCCCAAATCAATTCTAAAACTATGAAGTTTATTTTGGAAATATGGGTTGAAGACAGAACTAACTTTCAAATCTATTTTCAAATCAAAATTTGAAGGAAAAGAAATAAAAAGTGGTAATACAGGAAACTGGAACAGCACCAGGGCATTCTGATGGGGGGGGGGGGATGGAAAAGACCCATCTGCATCTGTGGGGCAATTTATAGACGTTTCAGATAATTAGGTGTAGGCCCCCTATTATTTAATTGCAAGTAACAGCCCTTCCTTTTTCCATCCTCTTTTTTCTTCTACCTCTTCTCTCTTCTTCTTTATTTTTTTTTCTCTTTTTTTTAATCACTTGAAAAATCATCCACAAGCGCCACCCCCCCCCCCCCCCATCCCTGTATAGCAGAGTGACCTAACTTCGCGCAGGTCCAAACTTCGCGCACAGGGCCATATCTCAAAAACTAGAAAAGACTGTGAAAAACTGGCAGCAACAACGGAAAGAGCACCCTAAAATTACGCTGAAGGTTACTTTCCTTCTGAAATTAGAGAAGGAATTTTGAAATTATGAATGAAACATCTGCAAATTTGGCAGCGTTCTGCGTTAGTTCTTACAAAAACTGGACTTGTCGACAAGGGTGTAGAATTCCTCTTTTCAAGAGACGATGTCATCAAAATTGTAATTGAAATGTGGTATGAAATTATTCAGTGGCATTTTGCCTTCCTAATAATGCAATTATCTTACCTTTTATGGATCTCTATTTTGTATTAATCACTTGAAAACTGGCGAGCGCGAAGTTAGGTCTCGTTATTTTTGTAACACTTTTCCAGGTCCAGAGCGGTGCGATACGACATTGAATTTGGCGATTGCGATATCTTCGGTATTCTTCGTAAAACATGCTCTTCTTGCACCCATTTGAAATCTAAAACTTTGCTTTGCCTTTGGTGTCATTTAAATCAGAATAATTTTTGGTAAAAATTGAGAAATTATGGATCAAAAATTGGCTTTATTTAAAAATTAAAATGTGCGCAAACTATGGTCCCCCCCCCCCCCCCCCCCCCCCCCATCATAGTTTCATACTATCATGACTAGGTCTATGTAGCGTCGCCCCTGTAATTGCATGTGTGAGTGGATTCTGGGTTTGTTAGTCTTACTCCGACTCTGAGTCTGACTCTGGGTGCCGTACTGAATGGCAATGGTTTCTGTAAAATAATTTGGGATAAATAGGTATAGCTTATTCAAATTTAGTCTATTTCCAATTACGATGGTCACCTCAAGCATTACATCTAGACTATACCTACCAGTCAGTCACTTCTGGATGTGTTTGCTGCTGAGTAGCTGATCAGAGCCGACAGCATGGACAGCGCTGTCCGTTTCCAAGGAGTCATGAACACCATTTCAATATAGGCTACATCACATCAGACAGCACTGCACTCCCGCCGACAGTGCTCATAATTCGCCACTGAAACTTACGAATACAAGTTGAGCCTCAGCATAAATCTAACTGCTACAGATGGAATGCCGGCAGAACAATGCTCACCTTGATTCCTTGTAAAAATTTTAAAGAAAAGTATAGATATAGATCTACGATACTTTTGGACGTTGCGTCATATTTCTCAAAGATTGTTGTTTGCATGCTAGTACAGTTGAGACATGTCACTGTTAGTCTAGACAATTTGACTGCTGGCAACATATAAAGATTTCATTCTGTAGATATGGTAAATTCAATTATGCATGATATATAAATTCAGCAAATCCGCTTATTCTCTCTTTATGCATTTCATTCATTTCTTTTAACCTGATTAAAAAAATAACAAAGGTATCATTGCCAGATGACTCAGAGAAAATCAACGAGCCTAGTCATCGACTTACCTGCAGCTAGCTCGGCAAGCTAAGCGATAGCGCGACTCGCTGCTATATATCGCATAGCATTTGCGTGTGTACATCGTGTACATTGGGCGCCTCGCTGGAAAGAGTGTGTGGGCAATGGGCTTGAAATACGCCAAAGACCGACTACGGTTTGGCAATGTCTCATGACGAACGCATGAGGACGCTAGACCAAACACCGTTTGAAACGTCCATCTGTCGTTACTTCAACCGAAATTTTGAATTCAGAACCAAATCTTTTTTCTCAATTTTGAGATAGTAAATGAGCTCCATTTTCGCTCTCACTTTCAAATTTCACTAATTACACTTCCAGTAGAAGAATTGTATATCATTGACTCAATTTCAAGCTGTTTTTCAAAAAGCTTGCAAAGCTACCAAATACCTTTAAAGTTCCTCTTCTTGTTTTTAAAATTAGAAATGGATTTACTCCTTTATACCTCCAAAATCTTGTTTCTAATAGAGTTCAAACATCTCGCAATCTCAGATCGTCCTCCTCTTCACGCTTATTTCTGTCTCATGCACCTCGTATCCATACTCGTTAAGGTCAACGTGCTTTTGCAGTTAGTCCTCCCACTCTTGGGAACAATCTTCCCTTACATATCCGTCAGGCCATGCACCTAGTACCCATACTCGTTATGGTCAACGTGCTTTTGCAGTTAGTGCTCCCACTCTTGGGAACAATCTTCCCTTACATATCCGTCAGGCCACTATTCTTGCATCTTTCAAATCTCTTCTAAAAACTCATCTGTTTGTTTCCTAAGCTCTGGGTCTGTATTAGCTAGTTAATATTCATGTTGTTTTCTAATTGTTTTTTTTATATGTAATTGCTTGTTGCTATTTACTTGTTATGTATATGCTTGTACAGCGCTTTGAAACCCCTGTTTAAAGCGCTATATAAATTGCATGTATTATTATTATTATTATTATTATTGTTGTTATTATTATTATTGTTATTATTATTATTATTATTATTGTTGTTGTTGTTGTCATTATTGTTGTAATTATTAACATCATTATTATATCATTTTATACAGACTTAACGCCCTTCTGGCTACAAACAAACGATTTATGTATTGCGTAATCTACCGCTCCACGAGGTGCTCCCTGGGCACCGTTTCACGACAGTTGTCAGCACTGAAAAGTTGTCATTCTCTGACAATTACCATTGTAACATTAGTGACCAGTTTCTCAGCCGATCAACACCAAGGATTTTACTGAAATTGTCAGAGAATGACAACTTGTCAGTGCTAACAAAAGATTACTTTCATGAAACGGTGCCCGGGTACATACTATAATTACTCTCAAAGAGCAAATTGTAGATTGTCAATTGTCTTAAGACTAGTATTTAATTACAAGCTTTTGCCCTGCTCCGATTCTGTTTTTGATATCTATTTTCAAAATGAAATATATTTTGACCATGAACCAGTCATCATGGTTATTCTGCCTTATTTTTCCATTCAAGGATTCGGCTTTCTAGTGTTTTGTAATTTTTTTTTATTTTTTATTTTTTTTTTTTTTTATTATTTGGGGGTTGGTGCCAGTTTGGTGTATTTCACTACTTGACTCGTATCTTCCTCTCTTTGTATGTCATTGTAAGTAAGTCAAGGAGTATAATGTGATTTTTTGATGGTATAATCACTTCAATGTCAAGCACTGACTGCCTCCCTTGAGGAGGGAGATTCATCGTAAACGCGCATGCGCAGACTACTACAACATCATCTTACCGAGATGGGGCGCCGTAAAGTAGGTTTTAGTCATTGTTATAAGCTACTGAAATCATTGCGTCTGATTGGCCGAAAGAAAACTTGTTGCATTTGGGCATGCGTTGTTGAAGCATCATCTTTGATGCATCTGACATACTTCAATGCAAGAATAAATATAAGACTGTCACTTTGCCCCAGAGTTTCAGTCTCCTAGAAGTTGACGCGAATTATATTTTACGACAAACCGGCCGGAGCAGAAATTTAGCACCAATTTTAAATACGTCCTCACTATTCAACTTTGGGTAAGTTTAACAACTCAATCAAGATAAGAATGATTTGTTTGAATGGCGAAGGTAAATACAAAAAGCTCTTCCCTTTGAAAAATTCAATATCTATGTATTTTATAGCATTGTTAGAAATATTATGCGTATAATAATTTTGTTTTTAATTTCACCCCCAGAAACGTTGAGCTATGCTCTTTTTAAAAACAATATTGAAACTGATCATGGTCACGCTTATATGGCATACTCATGAAGCATAGAAATCGTGATAACATTTTAAGTAGCATTATTTTTAATAGCATATTGCATGAGATCGTTCTCTAAGATTACTGCATAAATTCAATTTGATTGTAATTATGTACATTTCTTTATTTGGGGTCTTTATTTATTTTCTGAAAGTGCCAAATAAATATTATAATAATGATAATAATGATATCAATAATGATAATAATAACGAAAAATAAATGAAAATGATTTTAAAAATAACAATAATAAGGCAGACGCACTTGTGTGTCTGTCTTCAGAAACGAATTTAATTAACATCGCATCTGGCCACTCATGAAGAGTGCGACAGACTGAGCTGTTCGTTTTGTTTTATTGCTCATGCCGATCTTGGGTTTAAAAAAAAAAATAATGATTACTCCTCTGATTTGATTAATTGGTATTCGGAAATCGGTAAGATTTTGTTTTTGTGTTTGAAGGATCATGTGCGCTGGTGACTGTCCGCATGGGCAATTTAGGGCATGTTAATTGGAATGGACAATTTACACGATTTAGGGAACAGGAAAATAGCTTAATTTTGTACCTTTGTTTTTTGTTAAACCTCGTAAGGGGGGGGGGGTAAAAGAAAATAGAATTAGCATATTAGTTTTTGTTACCACATTATCTCAGATATATTGAAATTCTTGGGTATTGTTGTTTCTTGCTGCCAACACTATGAAAAAAAGAATTTTTAAGCCTATAAAAAATTTAATATATTTTAGATTATTTTGACCGCTAGCAATAGTTATACTAAGGGTTGATTTTGTAATTCAATAACCAAAATAATGTAAAATTATCTTGTTAAAAATACTCGGTTTCTTGATACTGATACTCGATTCATATAGAGATTTGGTCATTTTGAGTAGTTTGTTTGGATTTGAAACCTATGTTTAAATTGAGGCTACGAAAGGAGAGAATTCACAGATCCATCTGTGTGATTTTCTCAAACGGTACCCAACTTGCAAACAGATGAAAAATTAGAGTTTAGGGAAATGCATATCAGATGTACTTATCAACTAATAAGGTTAAAATATTTATAGCAATGGGGCAGTAAAATATGGACATTCGTTGCTTTTATTTGCGTATGGTTTTGGAAGGCCCGATTTATTAAGCGTCACAAAACACATTATAAAATCATAAGGGTAAAGCTTACATTCGAACTGACTAACTGAATAGGATAGGATTTAGAATAAAATAGAATAAGCTATAGTTTGATTAACTAAACAGGTATGAAATGGTGTTCAGGATGCATCTGCATTTTTATTTCTAACCTTGGTTGCATGGTAAAAAGAGAAAAATTGGTTGGGCAAGTGATTATCCAACTCAAACTATATCCAACTCTTGGACATTCGTAGAGCTGGGTAGAATCTGATGGGTCACACTGATGGGCAATTTAATTTTCCTGACCACAAAGGAAGAGGGAATACAAGGAAAAGGAAAATGGGAAATCGGGAAGCGCTCGCTTGTTTCGCTAGCATTTAAGTAATTTAACTAATGGCCGATGATGATTACTATTCCTTGAAAGAAATCAGTTTGCATCTTGTGTCTCAATCTGATGTCACGGCTACTATTCTTCAACGGCGATGAGGTAATTTTTTCGGTTTCAGTATCTTGCAGTTTTGCAGCGTTCGAAGTTCAACTGCATCTCTTCCCCTTCCTATTTCTCTCTTTCTCTAATTAGTACAGCCCACAGGATCGAAATCCAGTCTACGGGGTATGGATTGGGCTTCACCAGGCTGTAGCGGACGGACCATGGAAGAACTCTGACGAGTCTGAAGATGATTACGAAAACTGGAAGAATAACGAACCCAACAACAACTACTACGGCGGTGAGCAGTTCGAGGACTGTGTTCACATCTGGCGCATCAACGATGCCTCCGATACTCTGCAGGAATGGAATGACATTTACTGCGAGGAAGTGATGTCCTTTGTCTGCAAGATGCCAGCAGACCAAGAATAATTTCGTTCCTGACCTAATCGAGTCTTTACACACGATGTACCTTAGCCAGACATATCATCAACGTAAACAAACTACTGTTATTTTGTAGAGCATGTGCCTTGTTTAATTATTACCTGATTAATATCACTCACTGTATGGAATCTATACCATTCTGGCTTGAATTGAAGAATTTGTCGTCAACTTTAGCTCACCAGAAAGTATATACTTGTACATTAGCATGAGTTCGTATCTATCTTAAAGATGAAGAAATCGATACACGAATGCACATCTTGTAGGTGAATATACTCCAAATTTGCAGGATTTAAAGGACTAGCATATTGGAACAAGTTATTCATAATACCTTGTAAATTGCTCATTCCTTGAATCTGTCTGTGCTTCAAGGCCATCCTCCTTTTGATTCATCTTTTGCGTATGCTGTAGATATGTGTTTATTGTTTGAGTAGTAACGTTTCAATTTTTCTTCCCAAATATATAGGATTTGGAGACCCTGGCTTTATTCACATATTAAATTGCAAAGAAACTCGTCTGGAACTTTCTGGAAATGTATTTCACTCTTCAAACCTATTCTTTACTTCAATCCGGGTGACTGGTTTATTTCAACTTTAATATCATCGATATAAGTCAGGCTGTGCCATCTTGGTAACCATGGTAATCATTAAATATACCCTACAATGGTATCATGAAATGATATAAGTCAGGCTGTGCCATCTTGGTAACCATGGTAATCATATACCCTACAATGGTATCATGAAATGATAACTGTTTCTTTTCATGACTGTGTGACTGAATAAAAGTATCGGGAAAGTGGGAAAAAATTGAAATGGCTTTCTTAATGTTTCCTGTATCAGTGCGATGTGATTTCTATACAGAGTGACAAACATATAAATGGAAACATAGAAGATTTAAAAAGAAAAACGTTAACGGGCAAGGGCTGGTCATAATCGCTGCCCATGTATACGTATCAGATTACGTCAAGATCCTATACGGCAATATTACAACAACAAAACAATCCTTCCCGCCAATGTGTCGATGGAGAATGGTTACGTAAAATGTTTTTTTTTTTTTATTAATATAAAAACTTGGCGAAAAAACGTCGCAGTACTTGGACAAACTTTGTTCCCACAATCATGGCCGGCGGAGCGTCGAACGGAGACGGTTTAAAGGAGAGAAGCACCTTTTGTCTGTCCAACAAAATATGCCCCTTCACTTTCACTGTCCTAGACTGACGGGTGAATTGCCTCTGCCCACACTACCAGGATTTCTTTTTTTTTTTTTCAGAAATTTTTACATTTCATTTGTATTTCCCCCACATTTCAAGACAGATTTCTGCCCTAATTGATAGTGATTTAAATATCGCGATGTATCAAGATCATAACAAAGGCAGCACTGGTCGGGTTTCGGAGCATTTAAAACTTAAGCTCAGCAATGAGTGTTAGTTGAGACTATCGACGACTTCAGAGACTGCACTGTTGAAGGTCAGAAATGAAGTCCTAGGCATGGCTATAGACAGTACAGGAAGCAATATTACAGTGTTTTGGGATCTGTCAGCGTTTGTTTGTTTTTTGTTTTTGTTTTTGTTTTGGTTTTGGTTTTTTTTACTATTTCGATCATGCAAGCTTACTAAAATTAGGCAGTTATCTGTATCTGATGTGTTATGCATCACAGGCGTCACAAAGTTCTGGTCTGATTCTTACCTGTCGGGTCATACCAGCAGATGCAGAGAAGCATGTGAATTCAGTCCCTGGATTTTGGTGTGCCGCAAGGGTCAATATCGGGCTCGTGATCTCATCCGCTATCAGAATCAATCAAACAGTATGATGATGTGCATTTCCACTCATATGCAGATGATGTTACACTGTACGCTTTTGCAGATCCTAAAATCATGTTTGACTTACATCGACACCCCCTAAAATTAATAAGAAACGTCAAACAAACAAACAAGCATATGAATTTCAGAAAAAGAATGTTTAATACATTGAGGGATACCCCAAAACACAAGGACACAGAAGGGTCAGGCAGAGAGAGAGAGGGGGGGGGGGGGGAATGGGATGATAGAGAAGGAAGAAGGGTACGGGGAAGGGAGGGAGAGAGAGAGAGAGAGAGAGAGAGAGAGAGAGACTGAGAAGCAAGAGAGGAGAGAAGAGAAGAGAAGCGAAGAGAATGTTCACAGTTCTCGATAATCGATCCACGATGATCAGGGGGTGTTTCACAAAGATTTAAGTTTGACTAAAGTCGCACTTAAATTCCTACTTGCGTGCTTTATATTACGCATCACCGCATTGGTCAGAATCATGGTCAGGTGACGCGCTATTGAAGAGTCTATCAATGAGATTACGCGTTAAATACCGGATGCGCATTGGCGCTTAAGCATGGCTCTAAGTCAAACTTAACTCTTTGTGAAACACCCCCCCCCCTAATGATCTGTAACCATGCAGGCGCGCCAGAACGATGGATTGGGGGGGGAGAGCATATTGTACATTTTAAAAAAAAAGATGCCCGGTGCCCCCTCATGGACTGTCTGCACCATAGGTCTGCACTGAGCGCGGGGGGGGGGGGGGGGAGGGGGGCACCTGAGTGTAACATTTTGGTTCAGAAAAAATGCAGTGAGTGAAATTCCCTCTAACTAAACTCGAGATTATTAAGAAATGAATGGAGTAAAAAGTACAGGGGTGCATTAGGCACAGTTGGGCCATGAAGGAAATGAAAAATATAAGGAATTCAAATGAAAAAAAGGGAAAGGAAAACGGTGACTTTATCTTTGTGAACATTCCATTTTTTTTCGAAAATGTGTCTGAACATGGTATTGAAGGAAGGAAGGTATGGGGGGAGAGAGAGAGAGAGAGAGAGAAAGAGAGGGAGGGAGGGAGAAAGGGCAGAAAAACAAAGTAGAGAAGAGATATATTTTAACTTCGAAAAATCGTTCTAGATGAGCTATCACAAGGGCCCAATCACCTAATCCGCCTTTTGTACCTTTACTCAGATCATTTCGAAATCAACTCGCATTTATTCGTGGGGATTTCCACTTGCTGCATTTTTTTCTATATAAATCACTAGGTTACACTCAGGCGAGCCCGAATGCTGAGAGCAGACACTGAGAGCAGACAGTGCATTGAGGGGGCATCAGGCATCAATTATTGATAAGTGTGCTTTTTATTTAGATTTTTTTTCAGTCGTTCATGATGTTTTTCCTTAACTTGTTAGTTCAATGACTAAAATCAATTTAACTTAATTTTAGAAAATAATTCATTCAGTGATACACAGAGACACAACGGTGCAAAGAGATGGGGACGGGGAGAGAGGGGCGGGAGGGAGAGGGAGAGAGGTAGAAGAGAAGAAAAGAGAGGATTATTTTGAGGTTTATAGTGAAAATCGTTCCACGATAATGATTTCGTCAAAACAACATACTGGGAAACCCCCTCAAACTCATACGAATTGCGAAATATGATTTGAGTGAACAATTACAAAAGACGGGCAGGGTAAATGGACAACCTATGAAACCTTTCAGATGATATCTCTGAATGAACAAAAAGGTGGCAAAAAAAGAACCATGCTTTACAATCATGTTTTACAATATGAGATAACGGCAGTGGTAACAGTTCTGACTGGAAAATTTGCTCTACGAATTTCGTAACCCGGGTTCGCATAGGGATATCCCCCCATTGTTAAAGATAAATTTCAAGAAAAAAAAATGAAAACGATATGACTGAATATTCATCATCAACGCTACCCCACACTGGTATAAATAGCGAAGTTGTCATACCACCAAGACATTTCGCCATCAACATCAACTTGAGACGGTAATAGTCTTTAATGCTGATTTAGTAATTTCATTTGAGTAAATACTTTGCTTTCTTGCGGTTTGGTCGATATTGTAAGTTTTAAAATGAATGCTCTCTCAGCAGTGTTGTTGATCATCATTCCATGCCTTTATGCTGGAGACGTCAGAGCTCTAACTATTCCGAAAGAAGATGTGGCAGACACGGCATATATAGGTAAGAAGCAGGATTTGAAGTATGACCATCGATAGCTTTCTTTATCTTTGTCTTTATCTTGAAAATTCCCACGTGTTGGATAATAAACAGTAACAAGAAGAGAGAGTACGCCATGTATGCATCCAACTTCCAACATTATTTTTATTCACAAAATTCATAAAAGACAAGAGGCGGGTGGAAAATTAAAAAAAAATACTGTTTGATGTACACATGGCGTACCCTCTCTTCTTGTTACTGTTTGTCTTTATCGATATAAACTATACATCTCAAAGTAAATCTTGCTAAGCCCTCATTCAAATGACGTCTTTAACAATAAGCAGTGGCATAATGAACAAAAACTTTTGGGTAGCACATCTAAGTTACAAAAAAGTGAGGAAGAAACCCCGGAAAATCATGTCATTTCAGCAACAGTTTGTAAATCACTGGTATCAAATTAGAAATAAACCACGTTTGAATTTTATTGGGGGGCAACTGCCCCCGGCGCCCCCTCCCCCCCCCCCCCCACCCCATCAGTGTACCAGTGACTATAAGTGAGTTTACTATTTAAGTATTTTATCCTCGTGATTATTGCAATATCATCGGGGTTATTTTGATGGTGGGCATGTGCATTTCCTATTCACCGTCACGTCCTGTGTTTTGTCCAGTGTGGGATGTACAATTGGAAAATTGGCGCTACATAAAATTTTCAAATGAATATTAAATAATATCAAATAATTAACTTATCTTCCATACATCGAAGTTAACAAAAAGAAAATCCTCTTAAAGATGATATACAATGGGAATTACAAATTACCCCTCAGCAATGTTTGCAGATTGAGCAAATATAGTGCCACCACAACAGAAAGAACATTTTGGTTGTATTTAACAAAATGATTTTTTAAAAAACGGCATTCGCCAAGCAAATAACTTGAAACCTTATATTATTACTCATGTTACTGTTGATCCCCATTTTCATCTCTAAAATATCCAAAGCTGCTCAAGAGGCTGAGGAGCTGACCAAAATAGGTGAAGATAAGATCCTTGAACTCAGAGACCAGGTTTTTAAACTTCAGGTATGTATTTATATCTTTCGATTAAAAAAAAGTTCTTTCAGATTTTCTTTCCCGATGATTGTACAATACCAAAGTATCTGCTTTGAAGTTGTCTTAAAGAATGACAATTTGTCAATCTCTTAGACCACAAAGAGTTGCCGACAGGGCAGTACGCAGAAATTTTTTACCAAAGGGGGGGGGGCCAAAATTCGTAAAATGATCAAAGCAACACGTGAGGGAGCGAAGCGACCGAGCTGATCACGTGGACGCTTTTGCATTTTAAACTTGAAATTGAAGGATTTGGTCCACAATCTTTTGATGGAATTTTTGAATATTTGCAGTAATAAAAAATCGGGGGAGGGGGTAGGGAAACTCCCCCCCCCCTCCCCCCCCCCCCCCCCGCTGCGTACGGTTTGGTTGCCAAGGAAACATTTACTTCAATTAGGAACATAAGCGATTACTTCTATAGTAATTTGTAAACTACGAATAGAAATGAGGCATTATATAGGAACCCTATGTCAGATAAGTTTGGGGGATGTTATGCTAATCCAGATTCCAAATGCTGTGTTACACCAATTGTTCTCCGGTTTATCCCCCGTCCCCCTTTCTATACGTGATCTATGTTGACTCTATTTTCGTCAACGGAAAGCAGAAGGTTCATTGCTAAGCCATTGATTCTTTGTTGTTGCTTTTTGATAAGAAACTTTTTTTTTTCTCTCTCTCTCTCTCTCTCGCTCTCTCTACAAGCAATCTGTTTCTGAGATCACCCGTTCTTTCGCAACTCTTGAGCTCGTCGCTAAGAACCCATCCTTGATGGGAAATCTAGTTAATTATACGAACGAGAACAACATGGACAATCCCGAAAAGACGAGATTACGAAGAGATGCAAACTCGCAATCATCTCCAACGTCATCCTTTGACTTACCTTCCAGTGGCTATCCATCAAGTTTTTTTACAGGACCGTACGCTTGGCCTTTGTTTACCGGTGAGGATAAGAGCAAGAATTAATGTGAATTAATTGATTTACCCTAAAGACGGGTACTTGACTACATGTAGATTTAGATGAATGTATAATGATATTGTGCACTAGAAAGTAGGGTACTCTTTTTAATGCACCCATTTTCATCAAACCCTCTGGTGAGAAAGTTATATCAAAATGAATGACAACGACGACGACAATGAATTTTTAGATTTTGAATCATGTCACCATTTAAAATGAAAATAACATAAAATACAACATCAAGGAAATGAGATGGTCTAAGTTTACTTTTGATTTAGCGATTGAAATAATTTAGAGCAAATGTAAGGATAAATGATAAAATCATTGAATAAAATGGAATATTGAATATCAAGCAGAACTAGAAAATCATTGGGAAAAAAAGTGAACAATATGAATGGCAATTTATTAAGCAAGTTAATCTCGATAATTCCTTTCTTAAAAGACAAAATGACTATACCAACATTTAAAACGAAAACTTGAAACATGAATTTTGAAGATGAAAAAGACGCTGAACAAAACAATTTAAAAAGAACAATAATTATGATTATAAATCATACGAACTTACTTGTGGGCGTGTTTGTGTGCACTGCACGCGCTCCGGCAAATGTCTGTGCATGTACATTAGATTAAGATGCACATTTTTGTGTGTGATGAGGTTTTTCGCAGACGTGCATAATTAATCATGGTTTTCTGGAAAAGGACTTTCATTTTACCATCAAAAAGATGAGACTCACTTTCGAACCAGGTCCGTCACAATCGACTGGAAGGCTCTTAATGTTCATTTACTTATCTAATTATTATTATTTTTTTTATTTTTTTTTCTTGCTTTGCTTTTAAGGAAAATGTTTTCTGTGTCCTGCTGGTGTACCGGGACCACAAGGAATCGCTGGAAGAGACGGTCGAGATGGACGGGATGCACCTGCCATGGCTACCATGGGCCAAGCTGAGTTCAGCTGCCCCCGTTTCTGGTACTTGTTCGAAGGGAACTGCTACCGTTACCAAGGGGACAGACTGACATGGGCGGCTGCTGAAGCTCGATGCAACGAGTACTTCACCACCAGAGGCAACGGACATCTTGCTTCTATCCATAACGCAGAAGAGAACCGCTTCGTGTATGAGTTGTTCAAATCCAGCGTCTCCATAAACGACATTCCAGACTGGGTGGTAATTAAGTTTTTACATATTTTGTGTTTTACCGCTGACGTAAAAATTATGCTATCCAAAGTGAGGGTGAGGCTGTATTGAAAATATTCAGTTGAAGGGTTTAACGAGAGAAAGAGATATTTTGAGAGTTACCACTTTTTTTTGGGGGGGGGCAAATCTAAGTCTTCTTTTTTTATTCTAGATAAAGTTGAACTTCAACTGCGTCCCTGGTTGTCTCTTGCCTCATTATTCCTCGCACCTACACATGCACCCCACACATAAAGGCCTAGATATGTATGTGAAAAGATCTGCAGAGGCATTAGGAGAATGCCGTTGACCTTCCTGTGTTCTCTGTTTTTAAACCAACGGCGATGAGGTTATTTTCTCGGTTTCATTATCTACGAAGTACGGAAGCTTAAAAGTGCCCTGAGAAGACGAGACGATTCAGGAAGGAAAGACGAGACGAAAAGACAAGAAAAGGAGTAAAGATGACAAGAAAACGACTTGACGAGATCCAGGATCTTGTCTTCTTGTCTTCTCGTCCTGAAGAAGTCGACTTGACGAGAATTAGGATCTTGTCTTTTTGTCTTCTTGAATCCTTTTCTCGTCTTCTAGGGGCACTTTTAAGCTTTCGTATTAAGTTTTTCAGCGATCGAGGTTCAAATGTATCTCCTTCCTCTCTCCCGCCCTCTGTCTCTGTCTGTCTCTCTCTCTCTCTCTCTCTCTCTCTTCAGTACAACGTACAGGACCGAAATCCATTCTACGGGGTGTGGATTGGGCTTCACCAGGCTGTGGCGGACGGACCATGGAAGAACTCTGACGGGTCTGAAGATGATTACCAAAACTGGAAGAATAACGAACCCAACAACAACAACAACTACTACGGCAGTGAGCAGGTCGAGGACTGTGTTCACATCTGGCGCCTCAACGATGCCTCCGATACCCTGCAGGAATGGAACGACTTGTACTGCGAGGAAGTGATGTCCTTTGTCTGCAAGATGCCAGCAGACCGAAAATAATTTCCTTCCTGACCCAATCGAGTCTTCACACACAACGTACATTAACCAGACGCTCCACCAACGTAAAGAAACCATTGCTATTTAAATTCATAGAGTATATGCCTTGTTTAATTTTAATCATCGCTCTTCTGTAATCTATATGGAATCTATACCATTCGGGTTTGAATTGAGGAATTTGTCAACTTTAGCTCACCAAAAACTGTTGTTATTTGATATATTATCAAATCAGCATAAGTTTCTACTAAAAGAGGAAGAAATCGATACGCGATATCAGAATTCGTTAGTAAATTTCGGCCAAATTTGCAGGATTTATAGGAGTAAACTGTGTAAACATACTGAAACAAGTTATGATTATACCTTGTTAAGTGCTCATTCCTTGAATCTGTCTGTGCTTCGTTTCAAGGCCGTTCTCCTTTTGATTTTTCTTTTGCGTATACTGTAGATTTGTGTATATTGTTCGGGTAGTAACCATTTCCTTTTTTTTCCAAAAATACGATTTAAGGCCCCTGGCTTTTAATATTCACAAATTAATGTAGTACATGAAGCTCGTTTATAATTCACCGGAATTTATTTCATCTTTTAAAGATGAAAGGTTTCTTCCTCACTTTTTTGTAACTTAGATGTGCTCCCAAAAAGTTTTTGTTCATTATGCCACTGCTTATTGTTAAAGACGTCATTTGAATGAGGGCTTAGCAAGATTTGCTTTGAGGTGTATAGTTTATATCGATAAAGACAAACAGTAACAAGAAGAGAGAGTATGCCATGTGTGCATCCAACAGTATTTTTTTTTTTTACAAAATTTTCCAGTCGCCTCTTGTCTTTTGTGAATTTTGTGAATAAAAATAATGTTGGAAGTTGGATGCATACATGGCGTACTCTCTCTTCTTGTTACTGTTTATTATCCAACACGTGGGAATTTTCCAGATAAAGACAAAGATAAAGATAGCTATCAATGGTCATACTTCAATCCTGCTTCTTACCTATATATGCCGTGTCTGCCACATCTTCTTTCGGAATAGTTAGAGCTCTGACGTCTCCAGCATAAAGGCATGGAATGATGATCAACAACACTGCTGAGAGAGCATTCATTTTAAAACTTACAATATCGACCAAACCGCAAGAAAGCAAAGTATTTACTCAAATGAAATTACTAAATCAGCTTTAAAGACTATTACCGTCTAAAAGTTGATGTTGATGGCGAAATGTCTTGGTGGTATGACAACTTCGCTATTTATACCAGTGTGTGTTTCATTTTCTTCTTGAAATTTATGTAATGGGGAATGTCCCAATACGAACCCGGGTTACGAAATTCGTAGAGCATATTTTCAGTTAGAGCTATTATCGCTGCCTTTATCTTCTGTTGTAAAACATGATTGTAAAGCATGGTTCTTTTTATGCCACCTTTTTGTTCATTCAGAGATATCATCTGAAAGGTTCCATAGGTTGTCCAATTACCCTGCCCGTCTTTTGTAATTGTTCACTCAAATCATATTTCGCAACTCGTATGAGTTTGAGGGGGTTTGAGGGGGGTATGTTGTTTTGACGAAATCATTATCGTGGAACGATTTTCACTATAAAACTCAAAATAATCTTCTCTTCTCTTCTCTTCTCTTCTCTTCTACATCTCTCTCTCTCTCTCTCTCTCTCTCTCTCTCCACCGTACCATCCTTTCTCCTTTACCATTATCTCCCTCTCCCTCCTGCCCTCTCTTCCCGTCCCAATCTCTTTGTGTATCACTGAATGAAATCTTTTCTATAATTTCTATAATTTCTATAATTAATGTTATATTTTGTATAGCGCATTATAAATGACCATCATTATTATTATTATTATCATTATTATTATTATTATCATTATTATTATTATTATTATCACCATTATTATCATTATTATTATTATCATTATTATTATCGTTATTATTATTATTATCACCATTATTATCATTATTATTATTATCATTATTATTATCGTTATTATTATTATTATTATTATTATTATTATTATTATTATTATTATTATTATCATAATTATTATCATTATTATCATAATTATTATTATTGGTTTAAGTCATTGTATCAACAACTTAAGGAAAACATCAAGAATGACTGAAAAACATAATAGCTAAATAAAAAGTACGCTTATCAATATGCCTGATGCCCCCTCAATGTATGCGCTGCCTGCTCTCAGTGTTTGCTTTCAGCGTTCAAGCTCGCTTGATCTGGGTGTAACGAATGGATTTATATAGAAAAAAAATGCAGCAAGTGGAAATCCTCACGAATAAATACGAGTTGATTTCGAAATGATCTGAGTAAAGAGTACAAAAAGCGGATTAGGTGGTTGGGCCCTTGTTATAGCTCATCGTAGAACGATTTTGGAACTTAAGCTATTCTCTTCTCAACGTGATTGATGGGGCGCAAATTGTACCATGTGAAGTGTACAGTGTAACAAAATTATGTACTGTCTGCTCTCAACGTTCAGGTGCGCCTGGTAGCAGATCGTGGAAAGTTTTGAAGAACTCCAAACTTAATTCACTTATCTCTCTCTCTCTCTCTCTCTTTCTTCTTTCTTTCTCTCTCTCTCTCTCTCTCTCTCTCTCTCTCCCTTCTCTATCTTTAATACCCCCTCAAACTCTCTGCTTTGTGTCCTCTGTGTATCAAACATTGTATTGTATTGGCGTTGGCATGACCTCCTGGGAGCTATGGATCGCCTGCTCCTCGGCCTTGCTTATTCCAGTCTCTGCATGCTTGGTTTTTGGAGGTGTTTTTTTTTTAGGTTGTCAGTGAGGTTGAGACTATTAATTGGTTGCTTGTTTAGTAGGGTTGGTTTCACCGGCAATCCTTGGGTTCACCTTTTCCGTCTCGGAGCTTCGCTCTTGAATAATATTTAATTTGTTACTCAATGTTCTGCCCTTTTTTCCCCCCAACAATTACTCTTTTTATGTTAAGTGATTTTGTATTTTAATCGTGTAAATCATTTGTAAATATTGTGATTCTTTATGATTTTTCTAATAAAAACATAAATATAAAAAAATCATTGTATTAAATCTGTTAGTTGAATTCATATGTTTTATTGATGTAAACCATCGAATTAACAAGTTGATAAAAACATCCAAGTCTGACTGAAAAATAAAATATCTGAATAATAAGAAAGAAATATACTCCCAAATGTATATCGTCTATTAAGTCAAATCAACAGCAAATGATTAGTATCCCTAGTTTGTATTATCTCTCGATTATTTGAGTTTCATTCACCTTCATCTGTTGATAATAATCGTTTCATCCTTAGAAGAAAAAAAAAACCCCAAGCATATCAAGTACATTTTATGGACTTTCATTTCTGATTCTTTCTTTATTTCCTTTGGTCTATCACTTCCTTCTGTTATTCTTGAAATTCAACTCCATTATTTTACTCCACTACACTTCTGGATTAACACTTGTATACTGATGTGTAAGAACTTATCTTCCTCCTTAGACTTCTTCTTTCTATACCTTCTCTCTCCCACCTCTCTTGTTAGTGTCTTTGTCTCTTCAACTCTGTTTAACTTCTTTTCCTATCCTGCTTCTCTTTTCATGCTAACCCATATTTTTTTCAAAGTCCAGTACACCGTTGTTACAAACAAGTAACCTGGACTTGTGTGAATTAACCTTTGTGTTGTAAAGGTGAGATTTAAAAGAAAGCATCACTTCCATCTTACAACATCTACCTTTAACTTTCCAACAGCATTACGTCTAAAACACACTTTCAACAACATGGAACTACGATCTATGTATATGCATTGGTAACAATGCAATACTTACAAACACCTGCCTTTTTGTTTCTTTCCATTCATATTTATTTCCTTTTTCACGTGATCACATACAAATCATATAATACATAAAAATACATGTATAGTATAGGCCTACATGTGCATAAAAAATAACCTTAAACAAAAACATGAACATCATTCAAATGGACTTAAACCCAACCAAGTGAATACTTTAAAAAGTCCTCTATGGATATATGGCAATCATGTGAATGAAAACATTCGATGTCAATGGCGTAAATTCCGGGGGGTGGGGATATTTCCACACCCACACTTTTTCGAGGGAGGAGGATGGCGTGTACAAATACCCTCTCATTTTAAGGAAAAAATTATATTGTAATTAATGAGTTGGCTAATTTTTTTATAACAGTGTCATAAATGACGATCATATCGTGGAATTTTTGTTTGAAATGCTTTTAAAACCATAAAAGTGGTTTTTTTTCTCGCTCGCTCGCAAACTGATAATATTATACGGGGGTCTGCGAGGGTGTGTGTGTGTGTGTGTGCGTGTGTGTGCGGGTGTGTGTGGATGTGTGTAAGGTAATGGGGAAGGGGAGAAAGGGGAGGGGATATAGAATTTAATTTTTTTTCCCCTTTTTCACAGGACCATGAATGCAAGTTTGTTGTTGGAAATAGGTTGGATTCCCCCCCCCCCCCCACTTTGCTTCTCTTTTATTTTGAATGAAGCACATCTTTTACATATATATATATATGAGTATAGGGAAAATATTGTATCTTTGTGTTTTGTGTGCACTCTTTTATGCATTTTATTTTTATTCTATTTTGTTTTCATTCACATGATTACCATATATCCATAAAGGACTTTGTAAAGTATTCAATTGGTTGGGTATACGTCCATTTAAATGATGTACATGTTTAAGATAATTTGCATGCACATGTAGGCCTATACTATACATGTATTTTATGTATTATATGATTTGTATGTGATCACGTGAAAAAGGAAATAAATAAGAATGGAAAGAAACAAAAAGGTAGGTGTTTGTAAGTATTGCATTGTTACCAATGTATATACATAGATCGTAGTTCCATATTGTTGAAAGTGTGTCTTAGACGTAATGCTGCTGGAAAGTTAATTTTGAACTTCATTTGATCGGTTCTGCCCATTATTGCTGCTTTCTTTCATTTAAAAAACAACGAGGGCATTTCCCTTCTAGGTACCTCTAATTTTTCATTTTAATTTCTTGTTAGGTAGTTTCAATTTTCCCACGATCTATTGTTATCAAAATAAATGTCAACTAACAAAACTATATCAGTCGTCTTTTCATGTTTAATCTAGCATACCATACACCGCCCCGGTTGGAGCCTTGGAGAACTTGAATAGTAAAAGAAACCAAAATCAATAATCATATTCAAACAATATCAGTAATGTTCCCATTTCCCCGCCATATTCTCTCATAACCCCCTTCCTCCCCCCCCCCCACTCTCTCTCTCTCTCTCTCTCTCTCTCTCTCTCTTTCTCTCTTTCCGTCTTTCTTTCTTTCTTTCTTTCTTTCTTTCTTTCTTTCTCTATTTCCCTCTCTTATCCTCAGAAGAGGTATAAATAACAAAATTTCACAAAGATTATTCACATGTCAACTTTGACAACGGCTTGGTGAAGAAGTGGTATACCATTTACACCAATATTGACCGAATCATCTTAAAATAGCCTTCATTCATATAAAAATTTTAATTTTAAATGAAAATTATAAAATATCAAAGCACGATTCAAGATGTTGGGAAAGTTCTCTGTCGTGGTGGTGCTCATCGTCTCATGGATGTATCTTCCAGGAGATGTACAAGGTCTCGCTTTTGCACATGATAACATGGAAGACAAAGGTATAAGGATTTATTAAAGGAAACCAAAACCCTCAGGTCAAGTTGTTTCTAAATCAAAGCCAAGGCAGAATAAAACAGATCAGTGAAAATTTGAACGAAATCGGACATGGAATAAGCAAGTTATGCTTATATGAAATTTTCTGATTTTGACATTACCATAGCTAGTAGTGATATGAGTTGTGGACTCTGGCTAAAAAAAGTGGGGGATATATCCCCCCCCCCCCCAGGATTTACGTAAATGATGCACAGACATAAACAGAGGATATACGCACCGTGACAAACGAATATACAATATGGACTGACACACATTATTGCATATTTGCATTTGCATATTTATCTTTTTTAAAATTTTGTTGTTACACGGCACTTCAAAAAAATTGTGACGGCGCCGAAATTACCCAAAAGTAATACAAATAACTACAAAAATCAGAATAATGATCAATATAGTTATGATAGTAATCGTCATTTCAATCACATTAACGATGATGATGATGATGATGATGATGATGATGTGATGATGATGATGATGATAACTGTTATTATTATCATAAGCAAAATAATGCTAATACATTACTAATTATCATCATCATCATTATTTCTATTATTATTGTTGTTGTTGTTAAAATGATCATAATAATTATTATTATCATTATTGCTGTTCCAATCATTTCTAAACATGTTAATTCAGTTTGATTGTAAGCAATCATCCTTCCCTAAAACCTGGGAGGATGATTGTACATGTCACCCTCCCCCCCCCCCTCCCCACCTTGTGAGGTGTGGGAATGCATACCCCTCATTCCCCCCCCCCCCCCCCCGCAGTCTACGCCCCTGGAAACCATCCTGTATCTAAATGCTATACTAGCGACCGCATAATACGAGGAAAAATAGGCACTCTTTTTCATGGTAAAAATAATAATTCGTCATCGAAATATATGGGCCTGTAAGATACTCTGAATTATACATTCAGTCAGAGGCGTCGATCCATGCATACTCCTCATACCCCCCCCCCCCCCCCCCCCCCCCCCCCCCCCCCCCCCCCCCGCTGTCTACGCCCCTGGTACCAACTATCTCTGCATGGCGGACGCGCATATTTTTTTTTACAAAAGAGTTCTGCCATACTCGCGATAAAATTCAAGAAAACCGGTGGTGAATGAGTCTAACTCGCGCCACCGCGGCAAATTTAGATTGCTGAGCGAGCTGAGCTAGCGCAGCCTGCTATGCATGCTGACTAGCTAACGTGTGCATGCATGCGATATGCATGAAAATAACGCTCACCCACTGCGCACTACATGTACGTCGCGTCGGGATCGGCTGCTGTATGCCTAGATCTATATTATGAAGTCGGCTAACATGGAGATCTAAGAGTAAGACCTATCAATCATGGCGTGTGATGAATGTGATCAAACAATTCCACCACAGTTGCAGGTATGTGTGTAAATCTGAAGTTAATGGTTTCCCCAGGCCCCAACATAACAATCAAGACGTGCTCATAACACGAAGAAGGGGGGCTGGTTGACATGATTTTCTTCCGGGATTTGCTTAGACTATTTATTGTAGACTCTATGAACGTTACACAGTTAATAGTTACCGAGTTAAGAGTTGATATGCATGCTGATGAAATAAAATAGATGGCATTGGCATTGTACAGTTTCCGGGATTTTCTTTGTTCTCTATTTTGTTTATTTCACTCTTGTCTCTTTCCTCTGTAATAGGTTTGTGTTTATTTATTCCTCTATCATTGGTAGGCCTGGCCTATTCCTGTTATCTTCTAATATTTCTTTGTTTTTTTTCTCTTCTAGATCACCTCTACTTATATATTTCTTTGTTTTTTCTCTTCTATCAGCTCTTTTATTATATTTCTTTGTTTTCCCCTCAAACGTCTCCCCTACTTGTTCTTTTCCTGTTTTCTTTTTCCTTTCAATACCCCTCCCATGCGCTGTTTGTCCTTCAACTTTCCCCTGCTCTTACCTTACGTATTTCTTGTCTCTTCAATCTCTCACCTGTTTTTACCTTATCTTTATTTTTCCTTCAGTCTATCTCCTCTTTCTCATCCTTGTTTCCCTCCAATCTTTCCTTTTGTATTTCTTTGTTTTCCCTTCCATCTACAATATTTTCATATTTTCTTATATTATCGCTCTGTACATAATCCCCAAATACCCTTGCCTTACGGTAGGTATTCGTATTATATATCGTGCACACACACAGCGTGCACATTTATATTTTGCTGCATGTGCTGACGCGTGCGCGTACGCTTGCGCTGACGAGTGAGACTCATTCACCACCGGTTTTCTTGAATTTCATCGCGAGTATGGCAGAACTATTGTGTAAAAAAAATATGCGCATGCCGGACACACCAATCTATAACGAAACAAAATCTTCCGGAACCTCACACCGAGCTTTACTGTACTCTACAGTAGTGAGTACGAACTGAATACCGCGCCATCTCGTATCGCGAACAGTCAGATCACACCCCGACCTGCGCAGTCTGCAAAGCGCCCTCTGGCCGTACCACCAAACTCGTGATTCTTGCGCGCAACGTCTGTTCGTCAAGTGAGTGGCGTTTGGAGTACGCAGGGTACCTCATGGCAGGCTACTATAATCACAAGAGAACAGAGTTTGTATGTGTGGACAAGGAACTGGATTTTTATTTGAACCCGGTACACAAGGAAATGAAAATGGTGCCTTGCTTTACATGTTCGAAGGGAAAGTGTGCGGCAGGTGGGGGTCTGCATAAACTAACTTGCGCTGTGTGTACCATGTAAATGATCTCTCTCCCCTTGTCTCCCTCTCTCTCTCTCTCTCTCTCTCTCTCTCTCTTCTCTCTCTCTCTCTCTCTCTTTCTGAAGTAGACATGACTGAATAAAATCAATTGAAATCAGTGGTGATGTTAATTTTACGTTCAAATCAATAACGAGAATCAATAGAAAATGAGTGGAGTTAATTAATAAAAAAGAAGCATAATCGTAATAATTTCAGTATACTAGTAGTCGAATATAAATATCTGTCCTGACAAACTGCATGATTCTTTGAAAATTTGACAATCTAAAAGCCCTTTCACTGAAAGCTTCCAGGCGAATAACTGACAACCACCGCAATCAAAGTTATAATCCTCCTTCTTTTAGTTATTTATTTTTTAACAAGAAGACAAGAAATGGAATACTCTATACGCCTTCAAAATCTGAAGTGGCACTCCCTCAATTCTAGGAGACATTATCTTCTGATTAGTTTTGTACTTAAAGTCTTATTTTGCATTGTAAAATGTGAAGCTGTCCAATTTTTCATTCATGTTAATCATAGATACACTGAAATAGTTCAATTCAAGCACCTAAAAGCTCGCACCCAAAGGTTGCATGGTTCTGCCATTCACACATTTCCTCGTGTTTGGGATGCATTGCCTACTTCTCTTAAGACCGACATTGTACTACTCTCTTTTCACACCTGGCTCTTAAAATTAAAGGAGAAAGTCCTCTCTGTGGATTAATTGTATATGACTTTTATTAGTATTGTGCATGCATGTGATAAATACATAATCATTACATGATCTTTCCACGATGTTTTTTTTTTTTTTTTTACAGTTTCATAATGTAATTATCATAGTAACAAACTCAATTCATCATTCACAATATTCAACCCTTTATAAAGCATCCGTGCTCTGCTTATGTTGTTAAATCTGTAATACTTTGCCATACATAGCTAATATATACCTGCTTGTCACGGCTACAGGGGGCTGAAACTCCGCTTCTGCATCCGTCCAGCCATGGAGGGGGGGTACGGAGGGTCAAATTGATCCCGCGTTTTATGTACAAAATTTTATAAACCTATGGCGCAGACCATTTTACCGAGTATCAGCGAAAATCAGGCTTGTTTTGCCTTGCGCGCAGCGCGTATTACATTTTCATGAATATTTATGAATATGTATTAGATTTTTGTGACTTATTAACATAATAACGCATGCGCACTGAATTATTCATTCATTCATTCATTTACCGTACCGTCGCCCAGACTCGTGAGAATTTCCCTAATTTAATTTCCTCTCTCATTTCAATCATTTTACCCCGATAGCTTACACCCACTTCTATTTATCTGATGCCGATGCTGTCAGTAAGACATGCATTTCTGATTTTGACTTTATTTTGTGTTGATCACTTGCAGACTAAATTCAACAAAAGCTGTGTTTACAATATTATTATTTGAGGAATCCACACTCTACAAGCATTGCTTTTTTTTAATAGTGGATCACCTCCATTTCCATAACATAAGAGCTTATAGGCTACTGTATTATTCTTTTGTAGATTAACTTTGTTTCATATTTCAAATTATGTAAACGTATCCTGTAAACAGTAACATGCATGTCTCCTGGCCCCCTCCACCAAACAGATAAATTCCTCTCGCATATGGCTGCTGCAATCATGGGCATCGATGTGGGGAGGGGGGGGGGGGAGGGGCATGGCGCGGTATGCGTCCCCTAATATTTTAAGAGTGGGTTGACACAATAGGGTATGTCCCCCACATTCTGGAACAAAGCACACCTAGTGAAACCAAATTTCCCCACCCCCTATACTTAAAGCTGTGAGCTCTTTCTCTTCTCAGCAAAGTTTAACGTTAATTTTTGCTCGTTGACATTTTGGGGAGGGGATCATCATAGACATATAATAAATGTATCCCCCTAAAGAATTTGATCCAAGGATTTTTTTTTTCATTTCTGCAAACCCATTAAGGTGTATGCCCCCAAAGAAAAAAATGCTGAGGAGCATTTTTTTTACTCGCTAGTCAGTGAATTTTAGGACAGTACCCCCCCCCCCCCGTCCTGTATGCACTGCAATCATACCTCAGTTACAAAGTAACTTCATGATTTTGTGCCTGCATTATCGTCAACAATGCTTTTTTTCCTTTCTTTTGCTAGTCCCTGAATTTTTGGACAGCCCCTTCCCCCCCCCCCCCCCACATGGCTACAATCACACCTCTGTCACAAAACAACTTCATATGATCTTATGCCTGCATCATGCATCATCTTCAACCTCATCATCATTGTCTTTTCTTCTTTCTTTTGCTAGTCAGTGAATTTTTGAACAGAGCCCCCCCCCCCCCCTCCCCTCCATCACACCTCAATTACAAAGCAACTTCATATGATCTTTGGCCGGAATCATCATCCTCAACCTCGTCGTCATCATCATCATCAACACTATCTTTCTTTCGCTATTCAGTGATTTTTCAGACAGTGCCCCCCCCCCCCTCCATATGGCTGCAATCAACCTCAATTACAAACCAACTTCATATGATCTTGTGCCAGCATCATCATCCTCATCATCATCAAAAACACTGACAAAAGCAACATCAACATCAGATTTCACTCAAGGTTAAGAGAAATTGAAAGACAATAAGAATATAGAGAGAAGAAAATTATTTTATTAGCAAAAAAGTGTAACTCTAATTTCAATGCAGCAAGAGATCAGCAAACATTTCTGGAGGCAGAAAGCTCTTGTTGGAATACTTATAATAGGCCTACTATTTAAACATTCTTGCAGTGTGAATCCATATAGCCTATCAATGTAATTACATAATAATAACAATGATAATGATAATAATAATAAAAATGTAAAAAAGAATAATGATAAGTTTGACAAATTTCTGAAACAATTCAGCCAAAAACTTAGATATTGGTTCATATGGTTCCCCACCTACCTGCATAGGTAGTTTTGTAAATTCAGGTAACAGCGTGAAGCAACCCATCCCTAATAATTGACTAGACTTGCTCCAGAACTACCCTCCAAACAATCACCCCCCCCCCCCCCCAGTGTCTACCCCTGGACAATCAACCCAAGCCAATTACAATGCCCATCCCATCCCCTAACTTGGAAATGTTACTTACTGTAATTGACCTCAGGATTATTTCTTGGGGGGGGGGGGGGGACAGTACACTGGAGGTAATTACCCGAGGAATAATAGTCCTAGAAAAGTTGATTTTGAAGGCACAACTTCTATATACAATTTTTGTGTTCCCTGATTTTTTAATTTCTTTTTAATAGTTGTTAAAATGGTTTTGGTCCATGTTTCAATTGAATTCACAGATTAATACATTTTATTAGCCTGTCATGAAATAAGGCTCAAATTTTAATCTAGGTATACATCTTTAGGCAAAATGCAAATGAAGTTTCAAAATAAGGGCTTGGGGAAGGGTGCAATTCCTTAGTCTTCAAGCAGCTGGATACTCTACAAGCCTTGTACTTGAACTTCTTAGACAACCTGCAAGTAGAAAACAAAAGAAAAGAGAAAAATTTGTAAGCATGCTGCAGAGTCGAGAGAGAGAGAGAGAGAAAGAAAGAAAGGCTCCTCTCTAAGTACATGATAAATGACGTGATGAACCTGCCTGAAACTTTATTCTAAGTAGTTCAGTACATTATACTAGGAGGTCTGCACATAAGACTGCAAGCTTCAGTCTGTGATAATAAAAATATTGGTTGTTGTTATTAGGCTAAGACTCGTTAGTCTTTACTTTGTATGGCTACTCTGTAGTAAAATACGTTGGGGTTTTTTTTTTTAAACATCTACGGCACATGGATATTTCTGTCTAGAATTTAGCTTAAATAACGTACTACAGAAATGAAAAACTTTAAAAATCTACACTTTTCAAAGCTACAAATCATAATGGGCTTACTTCATACCTTGCCAGTGGCAGTAGTAGATTTTTCTAGATCAAGTGGAGTTGACTTGATAACCAAATCTGCCTGTATTGTACCATCTGAAGACTACATCAGGTTCAGGTCCCCTTTAAAAATTAAAAAGAGAAAGAGGTATATATCATGATTATTTCAAAGCAGTGTGGTGATAACAGGTCTATGAATGATGTCTAGCCCATACATAGCCAGGCTTTGTCTAAATATGCCAGGCCTAGACTCTAGGTCTACCGTCTACTACTAGTGCTAGTCCGATGATGGGTGATTTTCATGACAAAGAAAACATCAAGTTCAACTAGTCAAAGGAAGGTCCAGGCATAATCGTGTTTCAGGCCCCACTCAATTAATGCATGGTGAGTGGGGCTGATGCCCACATACATCATGATCGATTATCTCTTCTGACCTAACTTACACCACAGCTAACTAGGACAGAAATACAGAAATAGAAGACGACAGACTTTCACATTAAAAAAAAAAAAATGTATTGATCGATCATAACGTTTAATCATCTTCTTTTAAAACTCTCTTATATATACTCGTGTTAACGGCCCCACCAAATGCGATTCAAATATGATTAATACAGCATCGGGACTGATGAGCACAGTATATATACTCGTGTTTACGGCCCCACCAAACGGGATCCAAACGTGATTAACACAGCAGCGGGGCTGATGCCCATCAGCCCCACTGCCGTGATAATCAATTCATAATCCCGTTTGGTGGGGCCATAAACACGAGTATATATTAGGGAGTTGTCAATCTAGTAATGTTAAAAATGTGAAAATGTGAAAATGTAAAAATGAGTTTCATGATCGATCAACTATTGAATGAATAATAAAATGTAGGTCTAATACTTCGTGGGGGAATCAGCCCCACATTCAAACTATATTAGAGGTGGGGCCTGAAACACGATATTGCCAAGGTCCAATATAGGAGTATCATGAATTCAAACCAGGGTATAGCTTAACATGAACAATCATGGCTAAAGTTTTACTTAGAGTCTAGATCTAGAGTTAGTCCGGATCAATGTTCCCAGCAAGGCCCGGCCCCAGGGGCACAGGGACACTCACTCCAGCCGGCCAGTAACGGCTTAATCAGAATTAACATTACGCTTGGGAATATCGTAGCCGTCCGTCTTGCAGTGCACTCAGCCTCGACTCCAGTTTCTAACAGGTCAACATCTACCGCTGATTATCGCTGATTTAGCTAGCTTCAGTACTTTATCCACCGGAGAAAATTCTACAAACAGTTCTCTACGGAATAAGTGTAATCTCTTTGAAAATATCGCCATTACATTATTTTTCTCTCATGATTTAGAGTTCAATTGTATACAAGAATAGTTTCCTAAGTTTGGGCTTTGGAGGTGATGTCCCATGCACTTTGTACAGGTAGCCTACGCACTGCTTGACGGACGATTAACAACTACGATGAAGACTGGTTAACAAAATGTCGCTTTACTTACTTTTCAGGTCATCTTATAATCTCATTCCATTCTGCATGCTCCTTTTAAGAATTTCTGCTTCCTTAGGGTTTACTCTGAATTCTTTTCACAACATGCAGATTTCCTGAAACAAATTTCTTGAGCGGTTTGTGCTGAAATGGTCAAAAAGTTGCACTCCTCTGCCAGCCGCCATTTATCCGAATTGCTGCCTCAAATCGTAGGGAATTGTGGGAAGGCAAAAATGTTTTATGTATGAGCTTATGCATTAAACATGAAGGCAATTACCCAATCATCGAACGGTATTTGAGAGTTTTATCTCATGAATAATAATTGACCCTCCGAAGTCGTCTTCTATTTTGCCGCGGCCGCCATTTTGGCCCAATGCAAAAGCCTATGGTATGTCAAAGGTCAATTTTTAGTTGCCTCTCTAGCCTTCCTTCGGAAGGCATACTGTGTATGCATCGTATCTCTGTGCACGGCTAGTTGCACAGCGCCCTCTATCTCCACATTTGTCGGACTTGGGTGCATGTATCACAGCACCATTCCATGGTGTGTGTTTTACGTGTTTCCAGGGCGACATTCTTACCTATCCTTAATTTGTATTTTCTTTTTCTTTCTGATCATTGTAATTATTGTTTGCTACCGTATTCATTATACAATGTATATGTATTCATTACATTATTTTATGTACTTCTATTTATGTAAAGTCACATGGATTGGAAAAGAAGACCTTCGGGTTATAGTTATTAAGTTAAACTTTTTCTTTTCCCGGCATCCATGTGACTCTCCCTATATTCTACTATTGTTTGTATTTGTTCTTTGGGTTGTTGATTCTGCCGAATAAAATAATAATAATAATAACACTTGCACACGTTATTTGATGTACGATAAAAGAGCAATGTAGATAAAATGCCTTGCTCAAGGGCATAAGTGCCGTACCGCGGGGAACGGACCTACGACCTTTGCGTCTCCAGTTAAGCGCCTTAGACCACTCGACCACGGCACCTCCTGTTTGGGCAGCCGTGTGAGTAAAAAAAAAACTTTACACTTAGAAATTGTAATTTAAAAAAAAAACTAAGTTACGAAGGCAAAATTATTATACATATTTTTAAAGAATATCTTCTCCAGAATTATTTGGTACCATTTTTGTGTGGTCAGTGGTGGCACCAGGATTGTTAAAGTGGGGGGGGGGGGGGCAAATGGAGGGCAAAAGAAAATGTTGGGGGAGCAGGGGCAGTCAAATTTTTTTTGCGTGTATGGAAAAATCGAGCGTGAAGCGCGAGTTTTAATCGCCGGCGTAAATCCACTTTGAGGAGGGGGGGGGGGGGGGAGATAATTGAAATTTAGGATGATTTTATTTTTCCTCTTACGTACATTTTAATATCAAGTTTGCGAGCGAGCGAAGAGAGTGAACAAAAAATAACCGCTTATTTGGTTTTTAATCACATTTTCGAATAAATATTCTGAAATATGACGAGCGAGCGAAGTTAGCGAGCCAAAAATGGCCACTTTTCTTGCTTTTAATCGCATTTTAGAAAAGAAATTATAAAATATGACAAGCGAGCCAAGCAAGCGAGCCAAAAATAGCCACTTTTTCCTGGTTTTCAATCGCATTTTCAAATAGAAATTTTGAAATATGATGGTCGTTTATGATAGATATGCACAATTTTTACTAACTGATTAATCAAAATATATTTTCCTCCTTAAAAAGTGAGGAGGGATATTTGTACACGTCATATATCCCCCCCCCCCGGATTTACGCAAATGCTTTTAGTGGCCCCAATAAACATTTTTCTGTTACACTTGATATAGAGAGAAATCTTTGTAAAATCAGGTAATGCTTAATGGAGCAAAGATATTTATCAAAACTAGATCATGAAGTGAACATTTACATTACAAACTAACAGTGTGCGAGGAAGCCAACAGCGACTGAGTGAGAAAATTTTCAAGTTTTGAAGAGCGGGAAATGGTATTTTAGAGCACTTCACAGCTTGAATTTGATGCTTATGACAACATCTACTTATTTACAAATTATTGTTTAATTTTTCTTTTCAGTCTTCAAAATTTCTGGGGGGGGGGGAGGCCACGGGGGGGGGGGGGGGGGCAAATCTTCTGAGTGGGGGGGGGGGGGTAAATGCCCTCATCCCCCCCCCCCCTTGGTGCCGCCACTGTGTGTGGTATGTGTTTACGCTTGCATGATAGGGCATCGTTTGCAAGAAATTATGTAAAAATCAACTTACGACATGTGACATTTGAAACAGGGAACCATCCCGGACAAAATTAAACATGACAAACATAATTGAGCCACATATGCAGTTATACTTTTTTTCCATATACACAAACACCTCCACCCCCCCCCCCCCCAACACACACACACAACACACACCCACACTCAGGCAGGCAATGGCAGTGGCATACCGTGGGTCAACGCATTTGGGGCCGGGGGCACTAGGTCGAAAAGTAGGTGTGTTGGAATGTGTTTGCATCATTTTGGGGGGCAGGCGACAGGGGGCATGTGCCCTACCCCCACCCCCCCCCCCCTTGCATCGCCCCTCGTAATTATGCCCCTGGGCCTCAGTGGCATAGGTAGAACTTCGTTTTAGGGGGAGGTAGTGAGCATGCGAATCATGGGAATTACATATTGAGAGCGCAAAGTGCGCTCCCGGTCCCTGGGGGGAGAGAGAGAGTGTAGGGAGAAGGGAGTTCCCCCTCCCCACCAGCGCGAAGCTCCAACATTTCTTCTTGTCATTGTTCCTTGTCTGCTCCCACTCTTCCTTCATTCTCTGTCCTTTCACCTTATCCTCACTTTGGCGCAAGTCGATTTTTACACTAACGCAAACAATGCCTCTTGTTCATCCAAGGGTAAACTCATACCACACAAAAATGATCCCAAATAACGCGGAAGAAGATACTCTTTCAAGATCATATCTTAGTTATTTAATAAATGACAATTTTCTAAGTGTAAAGTGTTTTTGACTCATACGGTATTATTCAGGTTAAATTCCTATGCCTTTATGAAACAGAGAGTAGACGCCTCATTTGAGAAGGCACCAGATAGTGTTGAATAAAGTGACCACGGAGTATTATAGTAAACAACAACAAAAAACTTGTTAGTAACTCGTAGGGAACTCGTAGGGGGAAAACATACCCTCCGATCTTCATACTAAAACTTATCCAGGTCGTTGTGGTAATAGAAATAAAAGTTTATATGTTCAATTACTGAAGCGGTAAAAAATAATGGTTAAGTGTGTGTGTGTGTGTGTGTGTGTGTGTGTGTGTGTGTGAAAGAGAGAGAGAGAGAGAGAGAGAGAGAAAGAAAGAAACCGGAGATAACCAGTAAGGCACTATAATTGCATACAAAATGACCGAATGTATTATATGAAATGTATATGGTGGAGGTATCTATATATGAAAACTACAAGATATAGTAAAGGAGTAATTAAGGAACAATACAAGGATACAAGGTAAAGGAGCTGTTATACCTAAGTGATATCTGAGGTGAAAAACCATGATGTGTATTATAGGGTTTTTTTTGTAAAGTATGTTATGTAAAGAGCCAAGGTCTGTTGAAGGAAACAACAGAATGTCAGTAAGAAAAACGGGGATATCAATAGACTCGTCAAAAAACACACATTCAGATTTAAAGCCAGAGCGAACTGGCACCCTTGTATGAGATTTCGAAATAGCGCCATCCCAGTCCTGAACTACTGATTCTGTCCCGTTTTTTCTCCTGGCATGCACCATTTTTTTAAATTTTTGACACACATCTGTCAAAATGTATATGTATTCACACTAAGGCGGTTCACTAGAAACCAAGAAGGGCGTAAAGTTTCTAAGACAGTCTCTGGTTGTGAGCAGCCGCAAGTTGGCCCTGTTGTAAATACATCATTTCAGAGCTATGTAAGCGCCAGTTCACTGTGGCTTTAAGTGGAAAATCATAAAAAGACAAACAAAATATAAGTATAATCTAATCGAGACAATGATGATGTTGGATAGCATAGTAATTATGGTATTGGAAACTCAAATTTTGGACTTTCTAATCTTTTCATATCCATGAGGAGAAACACTATGCAGCATGCAGTGTAATAGGAAAAGCTTTTGTTTCATATCATTTTCACGTAATGTATCCTTCGGCTGAAGTCATTCTTATCATATTATGTGTGAAGTGGACATCGTTTTTATTTTGAAGACATCAAGGAAGATTTTCTTACCCTGTTATAATCATTTCATAAGAAAACATGGTGAAATGGTACGTGAAGGATGCTTTAATTTTGTCACTAACGTTCGTTGTCATGGTTGTCAACACTTGTATCATTTTGCATTCTCGGCCAAGATGAACTCAATGAGCATAAGACAGTAGACCTTACAGGAAGAATGCTCGAGCGGCTACCATGGACATGATGGAAGGTCGACTAAAGCCTGAGTATTTATATACTGTACAAAAAAAAATTGTGAAGCTTACGTGACAAAATTTCTTCGATGGATTGCCTCAATAAATTTAAGTTAATATTATACTTTTTTGAAAATGGCATTTTAGAAACTAGTTTTTTTTTAGTGATGCTTTATAAATTAAGGTATGTAGATCCTACTTAAAATATGGTAAGATAAGAAAAAGTACTTACCATGCTTACGCAAATTGATTAAACAGACCGATATGTGTGAAGTAAAATTTGCTTGTGATGGTTATTTCATAGCGTATGACTGTCTTGTGTCCAATGTGCTAAATAACTAAAATAAAATCATTATTAGTATATTATTAGGTTTTCTGTTGGATTCATATACATGGCGTACTCTTCTTCAAATTGTTACTATACATATATACTTGATCGTGGCATCTTAAAAACTAAATTTGCTGTAAATTTTCTTAAAATAACGGGTTTCGATTTGCATTGAATTGAGTGACAATGCAGCTTGTCTGCTTCTTAGCTCAAGATATATCATGGGAAAATGTATTTGACACAATAATGTGTTCACAAAGATACAAGGAACATGTTTAGAGATAATGGAGAAATATGAAATTTTGTGTACAACATATCGAGAGTCGTCCTTCTAAACCTGCCATTTTGAAGCAACATTGCCAATTAGAGGATCGTCATAGAAAGTAAATTGAGACTTTTCAAACTTTCATAACTTTCTCATTTAGTAGCCATTTTTGATGGAGCTGTTTTCAAATTGTTTCTCTCCATCCTCCCTTCTCATTAAAATTGATTTTCCCCATGCATGCTCTTTAAGATGACCTGCATGCAGTAAAAAGCACATATACAAGGAAGACCAATTAAATCAAATGAAGCCGAACTCAAGTTTATGTTTTCATCTTTGCATATAAAGCCGTTTTATTAGGTGAGAGAGAGAGAGAGAGAGAGAGAGAGAGAGAGAGAGAGAGAGAGAGGAGAGAGAGGGGGGGGGGGGGGGGGGTGGGGAGGGGAGAAAGTTACATCTAGAATGTAGATGGGAATAGAATAATATAACCATCTTCAAACATCGTCTTCATCATGTGATATTTGCTTTATATTTTCATTGGGAAGTAGATTCTTTTTTTTTTAGTTCATGGCCATAAACAGTAAACACAATGGTGTATAAAAATTCTCTATCTTCTTATTTCTCAACTATTTTAGACGTACTATCGTCATAATCGTTTGAAATCTCCCACGCACTCCCCAGAAATCGGTCTGTTTCGGAAGCAAATCACTCTTCAAAAATTAAATTATCTAATTTCGCAAGGAAAGAAAAAAATCTTAGCTTTATATAGAGTGTCAAAGGAAGGCGCTATAAAAAAGGCAAAAACAACAACTAACATCAAAATAAGCAAACAACTAACAACAAACTACAAAAACAAAAAAAACTCTTTATGCCAACAAATTAGGATCAAAACACTTCCTGCTTTACATAACGCCTCGTTCAAAGATTTCCAGATTTAGCGGCTTAATAAGAGCTGTTTCCGTGAAAGTCAATAATGTTGGTCTGAACACACAGAGTTGCTGGGAAACTTAGATATTCTTTTGGTATGGGATCCCATTAAAAACCAGTAAACGTGGTTCATGGATTGCCTTCATATTAGTTTTTGAAGGGATATTTTCCGTTGATGGACAAGGTAGGGTTTAGAAGAGATATTAGGACAGCTAAGGATTGCTGGGACTTGGCATGTCCAGAAATAGATAATGGGGGGGGGGGGGAGGGGGATCGCAAGTTGCCTGCTTGGTGCTGCAGCTTCCTGCACTGCAAGGTTTATTACATTTAGCACTTTTATTTTCTAATTATTCTTCTTGTTTATTTATTTTAGAAGTAGTAGTAGTAGTAGTAGTAGTAGTAGTAGTAGTAGTGAAAGTAAAAGTAGTAGTAGTATAGTAGTAGTAGTAGTAGTAGTAGTAGTAGTAGTAGTAGTAGCAGTAGTAGTAGTGGTAGTAGTGGTAGTAGTGGTAGTAGTGGTAGTAGTGGTAGTAGTAGTGGTAGTAGTAGTAACAGCAGCAGCAGTAGTAGTAGTATAGTAGTAATAGTAGTGGCAGTAGTAGTAGAGTAATAGTAAAAGAGGAAGATAGGAATGAAAAAAATGATGCATGTGTATCTAATTTTCATCTGCTGAATACAATGATAAAAAAGTTACTTTTTTAGGTTTCGAATACACTGTGGCTAAAGTGAGACATCAAACCTTCACAGAACTATTTGAAAATTAAATTCAAACTCAATCGAAAATTCGAGTCTTCTTAACGCGCAACCAAACAATTCAGCCATCTAGGTTTTCTCGAAAGCAAATTCTTACGAAGAAGTAATTAAATTCTTTTCTTGAAATAGATGAGTGACGTTTTTAGAGGGAACGATTCTCGTCGTGTTTGCGAGTGTGTGAGTAATGAGCATAAACATTACAGGTGATGTTAGAAAATAGCAAAACAAATTGTTGATCATTAACTACGCAGCAGTGCACTGTGCAGTCAAGATTTCAAACTGAGCCAAGTAATCTTCTCTTTTCCCGATTTGAGCAAATAAATCGATAATCCGGTCGTACGTTTTAACTAGAAGGCCATCTCGGTCGTCAATACGCTACCAACGAAAGATTCCTAAGAATGGAATACGCAGGAAATTTCATAGCGCATTCGCGACAAGTTAACAGGCGACAAATGTTTGCATTGCTCTCACTCTTCGGCAAAAAGGGAATCGTGACGTCACAGGGTGGCACACAAATTGGCGCCTCTGATTGCATGTTGGAATGGATATATAGCCGGGAGCCTGCACAGGATATCCATGAAAGGTCACGCTGGACACTTTTTTTCGCTGCTCTAGCTGATGCACGTTTATTCACCAATTTGTTGTGCTTTTCATGTTTATTACAATTTAGCTTTTGAGAACAAGCCATTGGAAATATCATTAACGATAGCTTTTCTTTCTTTTTTTTTTTGTAAACAATCGAAGTAATAAAACATAATTTGATTTGTTTCTTTCTGCTCCGTATTTTCGACACCGTTATTTTGGATTGAGAGACGTGGTTTGCATTACCTAAACGAAAAAGTGATGAGTTTGTGACAATGTACTGGATTTTCAACGCTGGATATTTTGAGATCAAATGGTTGATCAGATCTTAAATGATGAAGGCTTCTCTTTTATCCAGTGAAATTCCTGACACTTTGCCACTTACGCCTACAGAAGCGGAGATCATCGACTACGATCACGGCGTCTTAGTACTTTTCACTGTCATCATGAGTCTGCTCACTGTCGCTATGACTGTCGGAAATATTTTCGTCATCGTAGCTCTCGTGGCAGTGAGGCCGCTACGTTCGGCTTCCGACCAACTGACGATCAACCTCTGCATCAGTGGGGCGATCCTGGGGCTTATCGTGATGCCATACGGCACTATGACCATGTACCTACGTGTGCCGGTCTGGGGTGAGGCGGTGTGTGTAGCAATGGCTTTCATCAAGATGATCACCATGTACTGTACGAATCTAACATTGATGGCCATAGGTATTGATCGATACATGAAGGTCAAGTATACAGCGCTTCATCGCTTGCGATTCAAAAGACCATGGATCATCATCTTCGTGATATGGCTTTTGAGTCTGGTATCTGCTTTACCCCCTCTCGTTGGCTGGGGATGGTATCACTGGGTACCTGTAAAACCTTTATGTACCAATGACTGGATCGCCAGTGTTTCATATACTCTGTTTTTAGTTATTGTCTTCGTGAGCATTCCTCTTTGTATTGTGTTCTACTGCTATGCCAGCATCGTTCGTATCGTTGTTCAAAGCCGACGTCGGCTCGACGTTCATCAACGGCAAAACGCAGATGCAAAAGGCGCCACTCCTCATACGAGTGGGGGCGTCGAGTCTTTGGAGACTAAATCCGAGCAAGTAGGGATTCACCTTGAGCCAATGCGATGGGCAAGTCGGACTGATAAAGCTGTCAATACTTTGACTGTAAGCGTCATAGATACCCCACCGTCCCCCACTAGCAGAAGTGCAGTCAGACCAGAAGTACAACCTGGAATCCTCAATCGGACACCCAAGACGGACACTAAACCGGTAAAACAAGTGAACAGAGCTGATATTGCTGTCATCAGAACCATGATCATCGTGGTGAGCACGTATGTCATTTTCTGGTATCCCTACATCACCTGCATGTTGATCAAAATCGTGACGAAAGAAAGGATGTCTTCATCGTTGAGACAGTGACCATTGAGCTGGCTTTTCTTGGAATGGCTTTCAATCCAATCATCTATGCAGTGTCGAACAGAGGCTTTCGACGAGATCTCAGATCGTCTTTCAAGAAAGTCTTCAAAGTGGAAATATAATGTACAATTCATGAATTATTTGCCTTAGTCGAATCTCCATACATGGTCTGCATGCTCTGACAAGTTTGAGTATTATGCCTGTGATTTTGATAAACTGATCTATTTAATTACTGTATTTTTAAATATTATTGTTGTTATCATTATTTCATTGGGCAAAGACAACCAAGAAAACAAAGTACAGAACAACAGCAAAATATAAATCACATGAATGCCGGGAAAAGAAAAAAAAGATTAACAAATTTAAAGAACTATATCCCGAAGGTCTTCTTTTCCAATCCATGTGACTTTACCTAAATAGAATGACATAAAATAATGAAATACAACATAAATATTTTCAAGGAATTATAATTACAGTTTAAAGATTCAAAATCGCCGGTAAATGGTTAAGAGAGAAAAAATGGTAAAGTAAGAGTGTCGCTTTGAGCACTTGCATTGCAACAGGATTAAAAAACATATCTACTCAAATCGGACAGATGGAGATGAAATGGTGCCGTGCACTGAATGTAATTAGAGTACCTGCATGATATATGTACTCTTAATATAATCAAGCGGTTGGCACTTTTGAGGCGACTTTTACGTGAGGGGAAAAATACTTATGTCTGAGAAGTAAGACTAGCAATGAATGCCGGGTATGAAAATGGATAAAGGGCACCCACTGCGTCGTCAACTGTTCGTGGCGCAGTGGTCAAAGCCACTGTCAGAGCCCGATAAATTAGTCAAGGATTAGAATCCTCGTGACGCTGACATTTTTTGGTCGTAATGAAATTGATAACAATGGCGTTTATTCCGTTGACAAAATAATTAAAGATACTCTACAATCAGGTCGCTGATAGACGATTTTCGTTGTCACCCTCACTTTGAGTCGCCTCAAAGGTGCCTACCTATTCAAACAATCTGAGTATGACACCACGGCTTCTATTAGGTGTTCAAAAAATCATTTAGCACATTTGCTAGTAAATAACTCAAAAGTTAAAACTTGTAAAAGACTGAGATTTCCACAAATTAAAGCTGAAGGATGTCAATATGTTGAGACTAAGTTTTGTGAATTTGCCTTTATTGATATTTTTTAAATAAGGCTCCGAATATTCATTGTTAGATTTTCACTTTTTGAGAAAAAAAAATGAGGCCCAAAATCTATGTGTGTCAGTTATTAATTCAGACACAACAATACCATTGTGCATTGCACCTGTCATTTTTGCCAAACTTTTGCTCTCCAGTGTCATTAACGACTCATGACTATAATCATTCTGTTTCATTTATCATATAATATCAATATGTATGTATGTATGTATGTATGTATGCATGTATGTATGAACTCTGGGTTGAAAGCGGTACAATGGAAGCTGCAATGCACATTTGCAGTTTTCGGGCTCTGAATTCATTACTGACATACACACAGTCTGTGGCCCAAGTTAATTTTCAAAAATTGAAAATCTAATTGAATATTCACAGAATTATTTTACGAATATTAATGAAGAAAAAAATCATAAAATCTAGTCCAAATAAATTTGACATCCTCCAACTTTGCACTGAGCAAACCTCAGTCGTTTATTAGCTTTCACTTTTAAGTGATTGACGATCAAAAGTGTCACATGTTTCTGAACAGTTAAACACCTAGTAAAATCATGTAGTGATCTAATCTCGCCTATATTGCTCAAAATGTTTAATGTAGCCCCAGTAAATGGTAAAATTCTTGTTGCTTGAAAACATCAAAACGCATAGAGATATCAAGTGACGGCATGATTATGGAGTGTTGCAAGAAAGTTGCAATCGATTGCAAGTTGCAACTGATTGTCACTGGCCGATCAAAATTATTGTTGCATGCATGTCTTCTTAAAAGGGCAGACCCTGAGCCAGTCAGAATGGCTGATTCAAAATTAGCAATTATTTGCAATTGATTGCAAATTTCTTGCAACACCCCTGTTTCCTGTATCTGTCTACTTCATAAAGTTTTGTGGCCCAGTCGAAGACTTGTAATGCGCCTCGAGTGACTTAACATCTCTTTGAGTATAACACTAGAAATAATGCACAGGAAAAATTTCCTGATTTTACCGTAAATTATTTTCACTTCCTTCTTCCCCCATTTTCTGAAGGCTATCTGCTTTCCCGAACCCAATATCATAATTCAGATGCAAATAATGTTTTGGTTTCAAATTTCAAATTTTCGAATTCATGTTTATTCATTTCCAACAAAAAGAAAAGGAAAACAATGACATTGCATAGGTATAATTACGAGGAAATGAAATAAAATATATTTCCATCTTTTTCTTCATAAGTATACATATAAATAAAGAATTTAAAGATTCTTAGATTCTGTGGAAATGGAGGGATCGGGGGGGGGGGGGGTCACTCTCCACATGGCCTGCTACGCACCCGCGTCCATAAAAAGCGTCGAAAGGGGTCCCGTTTCAGGCACTCAGGCGTCGTCGACGTCTTTGGCAAAAAGGGTTGCTTTTCAGCACCATTTGCTGGTAAATCGCATCTTAGGGTAGCCTTTTCTCACTCTTCACGCCATTTAGGGTTGTTAATTTGGTTATGCAGATTACGCCATTTAGGGGTGCAAATTTAAATAGATCTACGCCATTTAGGGTGCAAATTCAGTCAAGGAAATCAACATTTTCTACTTGCATTCGTTAATTAAGGCTAAAAGATGGCTATTCAAAGTGGCTAAGAGAGGTGTCCTTGAGAGTAATCATGTTGGCCTTACTTTCAATAACTTCAAAAAATGGAATTTATACCTGTTGTATTTAACATCAATTTAACATCAGTCATCAGTATGGTATCAAATCAATCGATTTCAATGTTTTCGTCACTTAGGGTATCAAATTAGGGGATTTCCCTGTTCACGCCACTTAGGGTGCCTTTTCTCATGGGTTACGCCATTTAGGGTTGCAAATTTGGTTAATGTAGTTACGCCATTTAGGGTGCATTTCTGAGGTTGTCGGACGCGGGTGGGTAGCAGGCCATGTGGAGAGTGACCCCCCGGGGGAGGGATCCACTAAAATCTATAAGCTAATCAGCTTATAGTTTGTGGCTTTTTACGGTTTGAAATTGTAAGAGGGGGAGGGGGCTTTGGACCTGCCGGATTATGAAATCATATTTCTAGTGGTAAACATTTTGGAATAATTCTTTCTTTGGTTCAACAATCCCATTTTCCAATCATCACCAAGTCAAAAAATCAAAAAGGGTTAGCCAAATTCACAAATTAATTGTCCAGCATGGAAAAAATGAATGTGAGGAAAATTGCCATGCCTGCTCCCCCCCCCCCCCCCCCCCCCCCGACACTTTTTTTTACGCACCCTCGAATTCAATGTGCATAAATGTGTGCAATTTTGTTTTTTCTTTTATCGAGTGCTTTCCACTTTCCTGCGACTACATAAAAGGCCTAAAAGGCTATTACCAGGTCTATATGCAACTGGAAACAAGAAGGAATGAAGTTATGAGTGGATGACTTTTTAATTTTAATGAGGGAATAGAAATAGAAAGGTGGTTATAGCACCCGATCCCATCACTTATCAAACACGTCATTTAAAGTTTCATAGGAATTCGTAAACAACCCTGTGTAACCCATGGTAACACACATTGCTAATCATTTTTATTCACATAATTCATTTTCAAACTAGGTGTGTTGTGCGAAAGTGCGACTGGCATATTATGTACCACATAACCCCATTTCCTGTCGTGACAATACGTACAAAGTCATGATGGCCAATATAAAACGAATATGATTGAGCATATATAGATTATGTTCTCTCGCACCCGCACCCATCTCCTTCTCTCTCTCTCTCTCTCTCTCTCTCTCTCTCTCTCTCTCTCTCTCTCTCTTTCTCTCTCTCGGACTTCTTTCTGCTTCCCTTCTTCTTTATTTCTCTCCCCACTCAATTTCTCTCTCTCTCTTTCTATCACGCACACCCACACACACACACACACACCCACAACCTATTCTTTTCCATGTTACAAAAATATTAAAGATAAATTATTCTCTGCCTGTCTCTACTTCTCTCTCTACGCTCAACAAATCTTTCGCTCCATGCAGTCTTTCTCAGTCGCCTCCAACTCACCTCTCTGTCTCTGTCTGTCTCTCTCTCTGTCTCTGTCTCTCTCTCTTTCCCCTCATTCCTTCTGTTTATTAACTTACATACATAATGCCACGGAGTAATCCTTAGCCTATATTTGTCATGTTTATATATTATTGTCTTCGTGTTGGCAAACTAGATCTTATAATCTTATTTTGGCCAGCTTTCTCACATTTTTTTTAGAATAGCTCGCCCAGGTGTGCAAATGAAATTTATAATTAATTATATGTCTAAATTAGGGGCGGCGCTACAGGGGGACAGGGGGTGAATTGCCCCCACCCCCTTATGATTTTTCAAGTGATTAAAAACAAAGAAAAAAGAGGAGAAAAGGAAGAAAAAAGAGGAGAAAAAGTAGAAAAAAGAGGAGGAAGAAGAAAGAAGAGGGTGGGGAAAGAGAGGCCTGGGGCTTGCAACTATATAATACCCCTGTTTCTTCATTTAAAACGTCAATAAATTCACCTATGGGTCATCTTCCCCCCCCCTCCCTATCAAAATACCCTGGCACCGCCCCTGCTCTAAATATCCATATTGTAGGGTCAGTTGGCTCTCATGATCTACACCCCCCTCCCATTTCAGCTACCCCAGTATGGTTGGAGAAGATAAGATGTGTCCATGACAAATTCTTTCACTCCCTTCGTTGCGAAATTTGATAATTTTCATCGAACCTTTCTGAGCCGAATCACGCTGACGACTCCTTCCTTCTTTACAACGTTGTCAACGTACATAAAGCATGGCTCCATTTTTATGAACTGAGCCCATTTGGAGTTTAATTTCCGTTGGGAGCAACAAATAAAGCATAACTAGGTCCTGTCAGGTCAAAAGGAAATGAACATATTTATAAACAAATATTCATCGAGGGAAATGACATATGGCAAACGTTGTTCAGCGACAGGTATAGGGTGCTTCATCAGATGCAGAAGAGCGGAGGAGTCTAGGAGACTTTTCAAATAATCCTAATCATTCATAATTATTGTTAGTATATATCATGATTTTGTTGATTATTTTTAAAAAGAGACTTATCAAATAAAATGAAAAAGTGAAACTTGTTTCATCAATGTATACATAATAATATCAAACAGCCTCGTTTTTGCTACCCTTTATCTGACCACAAACCGTGGTATTCCATTGTAAACCATACATCTCAAAGCGAGCTGCTGGTAAAACGAACATTCAAAATCAAACTTTAGAAAATCTAAACAATGCAATGAGTATACGCTTCAAATGAGACTTTAAAATAATGTACTAATTTCTCTCTTCTTTCTTTTTTTTTAAAGAACAATGCCATTGCCTGTTCATCTATCATAGCACACAATTCTAAATTCTGACTTCAGTGCAGGTCTGAATAATGAATGAAATATTTTTTTTAAATGCGAACATTGTAAGAGAGCATCAGTAGCATCAATATACTTCGTATCCTTGGGCCTATTCATCAGTGCATTTTAGACTGTGCCATCGCCACGGTAACTGACAAATTTTGTAAATTGTTTCATTTATATACCGACTCACACTCACATTTCTTTTGAAATTTTCGTTTTGTTTTCAATCATGTTAATGGCAATTACAATCATAATATTAATTTCATCCGACAGCCATAAGCAAGGGACGATGGCTCCTGAGGTATATAAATGAATAAATCATGAACAAATAAATAGATAAATTTCAAATTGATAAATAAATAAATAAATGAATGAAATCAATTTTAGTGACGAATTCAGTATCACAAGAGAATTGAAGAGGTGGTTGATTTTTTTATATTACAGTCCCGTCGAGCACTGACATCCGATAGCTGTAGCGCTATCAGATCACATCGCGAAATTTTAAAAGCCACCGATTCTCTCTCATGATTCCGTAGCAATATTATCTTCTCACTGAAAAAAAATTGTCAGTTATGATTAAAGATATATCTTATTAATGTCTTTACTGTACGTATTGTTTGTATATCTTTTCTTTTTGTCATCTATGCATGCAGTATCAAACATGCGTGGAAAGAGAGTGAGAGAAATAAGCCATATCCAGACGATTATTTTACTTTCGATACTAACCCACCCTCATGTAGTCTGGGAGCCTGTCAAGAAATATTCACCATTTATTAATATTACTCATTACCATCACAGAATCACACAATTTCTTTCTGACAAAGTTTGGTGCAAATGTTAGATGGGGTGAAATCAACGCGACTTCGCCCTGTGGGCGACTCCCGGCGGTTACGTTCAAGCTGGCAAGCGCTTTTTGTGAACGAGATGTTGAAGTGAACTTAAGGAGTCAAATCTGATATGATGGTTGACCATTTTGGGACAGGTCGTTCAAGAGTCACCCTTGCGATACTCCCTCACATTCGATACAACTTAATTTCTAAGCCACACGCTTGTGTTCATACTCTATCAAGATAATGGGATATCTTGGAAAAGACAACTCACTTTCCGAATTGATATCAAAGACAGCCTATGGAGAGTTCACTTAGTATCCATAACGATCGTGTAGAAGAAACAATCCGTGTAGAATAATACCGCTTTCACACCAAGGTACGGTCGCTGGGTACGGTCGCAGAGACCTTACCCAGCGACCGATCGGATGTGCTTTCACACCGCCGTCAAAATTTGGTCAGGCCCTGAGCGATCGGTCGCAGTATAGCTGACCTAGCCGGAAGCGGAAGTAGAGATAGCGCGTGGGCATGTATGGGGGGTCATTGCATTTCGATCGGTCGCAGAGAACGAAGATGTGCTTTCACATCAAGTTTGCATCGGTCGCGATCGGTCGCTGAAGTATTAGGTCGGACTCAGCGACCGATCGTTTTGGCCGGAAACGATCGGTCGCTGAGTACGATGAAATGCTTTCACACCATGGTTTCAACGGTCGCTGGGTACGGTCTCGGCGACCGTACCCAGCGACCGTACCTTGGTGTGAAAGTGGTAAGTTTCGAAAGTAAGCGCCGCTATTTCATACGGTGTTAATAAGATATTGCCTAGAAAATGAGATATTTAATATAGAAAGCACACACAGATAAAATCAAAATCAAAATTCTTGATCCACGCCACTTTTTGATGCATTATGCTCCTGCCGAAAAAAATACACATGTATCATCCTCCGCTGAGACTATACCACTATTTTTATTGCATAATATCCTATTATTTTTTAATCAAAACACGGTATTTGTTACTTAAGTTTATTTCATTTTCGGAATAACGAGCCTTATTTCATTTTCGGAATAACGAACCTAATTTCATTTTCGGAATCCGAACCTTATTTCATTTTCGGACTAACGAACCTCATTTCAATTTCGGACTAACGAACATTATTTCATTTTCGGATTAACGAAGCTTCGGAATAAAGAACCTTGATTCATTTTCGGACTATAGGACCTTCGGCATAACGAACTTTTTTTCATTTTCGGACTAAAGAACCTAGTTCGGAATAACGAACCTTACTTCATTTTCGAAATAATGAACCGTCGGAGTATTGGAACCTTCGGAATAACGAACATCAACCGTAATGTCCTCCCTCAGAATCAGTCACTGGTTCCCCCTGTCTAAATTCTTTGGTTAGGTTGACTCCTACATAATATCAGAAAGCCTACATTTCGACGTGCATCACGGTAGCCATGCTACGAATGGCGTCTTTAATCTAATCCGAAGAAAATGCCACCGCCTGTATTTTGAGACCCTTCTCCATAAATCAAACAAAGTGATGATCGAATCAACCTAATTTCCTGAAGATCTTTCATATTTGAGACGAGTCTTTTATTTGCTCTCCGAAAGTAATGTATAACGACAGCTCGACGGGTATGCGTGAGGGAGAATTTCTTCAGTACATTACACTTTTTCACTGTGATGGACGGGCTTCATTTTGATGCAAGGATGTTCAAATACTCTGATTCTGTTAGAGCACTACATAATGAAAGGGTAATGGTGGAAAAAGGGAAAAATTGGTCGATACGTTGAGAGAAAGGATCGACGATGGCGTGATAATGACATAAAAATATGAAGGCCAGACTGATGCTTCGTATAGCTCATGGCCGTACGCAGCGGGGGGGGGGGGGGGGGGGGGGGGGGGGGGGGGGGGGGGGGGGCCAGGGGACAGCCCCCCCCCCCCCGAAATTTTGAAAACTTACATTCTTTTTACTGAAAATTTTCACGAAATTCACCAATAGTGTGCACCAAATCCTTCAATTTCACTTTTAAAAATTCAAAAGCGCCCCCCATGACAAGCTCGGTAGCTTCACTCCCTCGCTTTCGAGTTCCTTCGAATGATTTTTATGCGTCTTGCCCCCCCCCCCCCCGGAAAAAAATTTCTGCGTACGGCCCTGGTATAGCTGGAGCTAATTATGAAAGCATGACAAGAATCAGCCAGAATAATCGTGAGAGGGATGCCTATCAGTCTACTTTCATGTTGTAGACGTATTCATATTCCATTTTGAGTCTTTTGTGTTCCAGGCGTTACCACAATTTCCCAATATATGTTATAATGAGTAAAGAAAAACAATATCCGGACATTATTCTTTTAAAAACTTAATCATTGGCTGAGTCACGATGATTTATCCTGCATGTTATTATCTGAATATATTTGATTGCACACTGTACATCTTATCAAGACAAATCAGGCACAACTCTAAAATTCGATTAAAAATCGTAATCTAATAGAGTGGGAATAATATCTTAATCTCTTTTTGAAGTTCTCCATAATATCAATCAAATGGACTGATTTTTAATCTAAGAATTTTAGAGTGTGAGATTTATTCATTTTTCAAACAAATATAATACATTATCGATTGCAATAAACATCTTGATCAGAACATTTGAAGGCCTGACTTTGTCAGTAGATAGATACTTGGAAAAATGGGGAAACATATGAAGGAAAAAATAAAGTCAGTTACTCGCGCACGCATAATTCTTTCGAGATATTGTGCGATGGAAGGAGTCATGCATATGACAACGTGCAAGAATCGGCCTCTAACTTCTGATGAAACACATTCGTTTATACTGAGAATGACAAGACATATCATGATTGGTGAAATTTGTGACTTCATATTGAATCACTGCTGATGAGATGGGGCGAATTCATTTCAGTTTACGACTTTGTGTATATGGGGAATGATTAGTGGGAATAATTGCGAGGGGCAATATTGACAGCATGCTGCATGGTATTTGAAAATTAAATATACATTGGAGAACATGATATTTTGACAATGTGAGAGGTCGTTAACATCGCAACAATTATTTATATTCTTGGAATGAATGCAGTGCATTATCAGACTTATTTCTAGTTTACCCGAGTCTTAGACAAGAAGAAAAGGATATAAAAAGAGTACAAGAAAGTGACGGAGAAGAAGAAAAAAAAATGAAGAGGAAGAAGAAGAAAAACAAGATAAAAAGAACAAGAAAAAAGAAAAGAAGGAAGAAAAGAAGGAAGAAAAGGAGGAAGAAGAGAAGAAAGAAGAATAGTAAGAAAAGAAGGAGGTAAAGAAGAGGAAGAGGAGTAGAAGAAGGGGAAGGAGAAAATCGTACTTATAATTAGATCTTTTATACTGACAACACAAATTCCTTTTCTCATACTTTCAACAAGCAAAGAAAAATTTGTAAAACATTTTTTTACAGGCTATGACCTATTTTCCCTACGGAAACTGTTTAGTAAGGGTTTAACCACCGCCCCCCCCCCCCCCCCCCCCCCCCCGCTCCATCTTGCGACTCGCGCCTTTGCTCATCAGAGCTCTGCTGCGATTTGACGGACTGGTGACAGGCTCCAACATTGGCTCCAATCGTCAGCCGGAAGAAGCAAATATTTGGAGAACGTTTAACTGAATATTCGTTCTATGGACAGACAGCGAGCAGTTTAGAGTGATCTGGCGCCTTGATTGACTCTATGTCAGGTGAGTTGATTAGCAAATAGCAGGGGATAGAGTATTATATTTATGATATAATATTCATAATTATAACACCAGAAATCCCCCCTCTCTCACACACACACACACGCTCTCCTCTCTCTCCTCCCCCCCCCCCCCCCCCCCCTCTCTCTCTCTCTCCTCCCTCTCTCTCTTTCTCTCTCCCCTTGATAAAAAGGCAAAATGTAATGTACAAAAATTCTCTACTCTGAACATCAAAACCAAAGGGGTAACTGTTTTTTCCTGAGAAGGACAGGTGCATTTGTTCCCCTTTTCTGTATTATACCCCAGAACTTTGCTTACAAAATACTACACAGGGCAAGTATTATGCATGACAGAAGATATTCACTTTTTAAAAAAAAAGCACAAATAATTTTGAATGCCCTACACTATTAAACTTGCAATTTGCATCTGAATGTAGATTCACTGCAATAAAACATCATAAATACAAATTACACATGTCTATATATGTACATGTGCACACATCTAACAGAGAACAGCAATGACTCCATGAATTACATAAATAGAGATTTATTCACTTTTCCATTCACAACAGATAACTGTGACAGTTTTATCTGTCTATGAAAACTGAACGCCACTGTAAGTCCTTTCTGCAATAAATAGCAGGGACCAGTAAATCTTAAGTCATTCAAGAAAGTTCACAGATAACATGGATAATCATTAAAAAGCTGTAAATAGCCTTTTTCAATGTATATCTTTTTACATAAAGGTTAAGATATTTAACTTACAGAGTTAAAATCACATGTCAGGAAAATGTCTATTAAAGTTCTCAATTTTCTACATGTCACTTCCCTGATGTCACTAGATTTACTCAATTTGTAACAAGTAATAATAGGGTTTTAAAAGAAATATATGTCAAACAAGTTTTAATATCCACATTTTCTCATTGTTGTTTCATAATCAAGACATAAAAGGAATTTTAAAACAAAATTAAGGACATTATTTGGAAAAAAAAAAAACGAATAGTGCCATATCCTTATAAAAGAAATTTCTGATTTAACATTTCAAGAAGTCATCAGGGCTAATATGTAATTTTCAATATGGATGATAAATTTCAACTTTATAGCAATTAATTCTACATTCAACTCCTATATTTGTAAAGGGTAATAAATCTGTAATAGGCCGATGCTAGCAACACATGACTGCAATTAAATCCTCAAGTGTTTCTGGTTTGCTATTCTTTGCACTTACATGTACAAGGAAAGGTGTGTGAACTTTGTTCTGAATAATTCGTCTGAACTCTAATCAAAACGAAAACCTCCTCACTGTGACAGCCTGAATGTGACATTGACAAAATTAACAAAATGATTAAGTTGTCATGTTCATGTACAAGTAGCCTATAATCTAGGCGGAGGATGCAGCTATTGTATTTGCTGATACGCTGAACGTCCGATGCGGCGAGATGGTCTTTGCTAAGCGATACGTCTGGTGCGGCGAAGACTACAAACAATGGATGCGGAGCATTAGCTGCATCCTCCGCCTAGATTATAGGCTAATGTCCAAGTGGATAACAAATATGAAAAGATGATGTCAACTTGTGATATTAAACTGGCTTTTGGTGAACTATAGATTAAAGTAAATGGTATTTCATATTTGCTCCAATTCATCTGCACAATGAAAGAGGTACATGTAGCAACAGCTTTTATGGTAATTTTGTGAAATATACCAGCTATCCTCTCTCCTCTGATTCTCCTAAAAGCTGGGCTCTTTTTACAAGGAGGGCAATACTGCACATCTAAATAGAAATCCTGTCTACAGATAGCTAGCTCTTGAGAATTTCCTATCTCAGTGATGATGATGATGATGATAGTGCTAACAATAAAAACAACAACAACAAAAATTATGACGATGATGATAATAAAAGCAATAATAACAATACATGTATGAAAAAAAACACACACAATAATTTACATATGTTTAATATTGCTTCTCATGTACACGTACATTGAACAACATGCCTTACACATTGATTAATATCACAGTTGAGTTTCAGTGAAGTCCCCCTGGCTGTGTCTACCCCACTGATGGCGCCAGACAATGAAGCGGAACTCATGTAATTGATCAACAAGATGTTTTATGAAGATCTATACAGTAAACTGAGTGACAATCATACAGGAACCTAAGTGTCCACAGCAATACCTCAGTGAGGTAAGCACAAGTGTATCTGCAGGTGCATGCATGTACCATAATAAAAATAAATGTATGACATCACTAGGGAATTTGCTACCATAATCTATCAAATTCATCATCCAAGATCAAAACTATATATTTGTTACATTCTTGGCCACATTAGCGGTAATGCACATTACTGAAATTCACATCTTGTTCTAAAACACTGAGGTAGACAGACAGAACAAAGTATCATGGCACTTTTCACTTTAAGTTTAACCTTCTTTGGTTCTATTTATCAAAATACATGATGTACAAAAATGTTTGGGTGTGTGGCAGATCAACTGTCTTTAAATAGTCACATTTCTCTGAAAAAAAAGTAATTGAAAAGACATCACCAGCACATATAATGTCAATGATTTGACAGAAGAACCTATCTCTGGGACATTGAATATCCCTTAGGAAAATTATACCCCACCCCCCCCAAAAAAAAATAAATAAATAAAATCTGAAGTCACCTCCAATCCTCCATGTGGTAACTTCTGCAAGGGGGACAGGATGGGGCGGTAGGGGGTAATTTCACCCATCTACATGTACATGTATGTACTAAAATCCCCCCCCCCCCCTCATAAAAAATAAAACAAAACAAAAAGTTGCCAAGCCGTGCCACAGATCACAAAGTATACTGAAAGGTGAAAGAGGAGGACAGCTGCTTTTCATCCATTAAAGCTCAAGTCAAGAAACTATGATGTGCGGAATAATATCCCCAAGCCTGCCCTCTATCTTTAGTGGTTCTAGTTTGTCTGCCCTTGTCCTGCCGATGTTGACGATTGCAATCGGTTTCTTATCCTCCCAGGCAGCGTGGATGATTCTGTATCCTGAGTACACCTATGATTGGTTGAATAAAGATGGAACATTTGAAATAGTTATAAAAACAATTAACCAGATTGTAAAGACTTCATAATCTTAATATGGTTTCTGCAGGCAACAAAAAAGGCCAATGCCACTAATAAAATTGTTTTTGAGTTGCCTTCTCTCTTGAAAATCTTTGTAAACATATTTCTACTATTTACTCAACTCATACATGTAGTTGAAACTTGTTTACTGGTAGAAAGACAGGCTACTTAGCATATCAGGTGCAGTTAAATGATAGGAAGAGGAAGATAAAGGAGGATGAATACTAGGAAGGACAACCACAGAACAGAAAAAAAAACTACATGGCAGATTGGGCAGAATCAAATCAACAAAACAGAGGAGTGAAAGCAAGTTGAATCATCCCATATTTTCTTTGTTTTCCTAATATCTCAGAGTAAAAGAAAACATCTGAATTGTATTGATTTAACAATGAATATATATATACAATCATGGAAGAGAATTGTGGTTCACCATGTGGTAAGTTCTGAAAAGGACTGAAAATTAGAGGAAATGCGGAGAAAATTGAAGGGGGAGAAATGGAGAGAGTGGAGAGTATCTTTCCGGTAACATAAAGTCTTCTCTCCTCATCACCGAGCCTTCTCTTCTTACCACCTTTTCATTTGGTTTAAAGTTCTTTTTAGGACTTCAACCATTCTCAAAAAAAATACTCTCCACACACTCTTACTCTCTATCCTGCCATTCCACCCCCCCCCCCCATTTTCTCCACTTTTCCTCTAATTTACAGTCATTTTCAGGACTTACCACATAGTGAACCATAATCCTCTTTCACATTATCTGTGCAACCATGCAAACCTCCACCTTCAAAGATCATCTGAATATATGATATATACAATCACTATATAATACATAGCTTTTATCCTTCCTAGACAATGTTGTTATTTTGGACGTGAACATTATTGAGGATACGTTACCTCCAAAGAAGAGCCAATGACAAGGACTGCATCACTCTCTTCCAACCTCTGAAAGACCGACTCCTTGATCTCCCTGTCTACATTGTCCCCGAAGAATACAAGATGGGGTTTTAGAAGCCCTCCACATCTTTCACATGAGGGCACCTGGAACTGGGTGACTAGTTCATCTGGTAGGATGACATCACCATCAGGAGCAACAGCATACTCCTTGCTGGTGTGAAAGTCTGGGTTAGCATCAGCCATTCTCTCTTGGAGAGAGTTCCTGGTAGTAAGGGTCTTGCAGTTCATGCAGATGATTCGGTGCGAGCAGCCATGAAGCTCCGTTAGTCGTTGACTTCCTGCTTTTGTGTGAAGGGCGTCTACATTTTGTGTCACCAACCAGTGTATTTTGCCAGCTTTCTCCCACTCCGCAAGTGCAAGATGGGATCGATTTGGTGAAAAAGAGCTGAATTGAGGCCAGCCCACGTAGTTCCTGGCCCAGTAGCGCTGCCGCCGTGGGGGACTATTTACAAAATCATAGTACTGTATAGGTCTCCTGTCACTACGAGCATACAGTCCTACTTCATCTGAACGATAGTCTGGTATTCCAGACTCAGTTGAAATCCCTGCACCAGTCAGAACAAACAAACGTTTGGAGTTATCTACAAATCGTTGCAATTGTTCGATGCAGTCCTCAGTGACTGGCCGACTTTCAGGGACGAATTGAGAATAGAATCTACATCGAGACCATGAAAATGGCACCGAGGTAAAATGGCCTAAAAGTTTATAATTAATATTGTCCTTCGCATAAACTCTGCCTTGGTCGGCATCCATTCCCGCCAAGACTTTCACCGAACTCAAACGAAAACATCGGCCGGAGCTGACGGGCCACGGTAAGGCTCGAACTGCTCCCAGCATGCCTAGAAGCGGCATTTCCTACAGCTCTTGCTTCACTCCCATGTAACTTAATATTTCGTCAAAACATTGATGTTCACTTAAAATAGCGTAAATATAATTGATCTTTAATATTAGAACGACAGTTCCGAATGATTTACCTTAATCCAAAAATTAGCTTAATGACTAAAGCTAGGTTATAACTGAAATGTACGGTGAAGTGAGCCAATAGAGAAGATTGCGTAACCATCACATCTTAGTCTCATTTCCAGACCAGGTGATATAATTTAATTTCAGTAAAGGTGAACCTGAAGGGATAAAACGCTATTCTTTACCTTTAACTTATTATTTTCCCCCGAAATAACACTTAAGTCTGCATAAATGATTTCATCATCTATAGTATTCCAGTCACCTTCATCTCTCTTTAATCATGCAAGACTGGTGTTGTTTTCCTCACGTGGGCGTGGTTTAAACCAACCCGTACGCATACGGGGCCCCGTGGAGTAATAATTTTGATCTATGATCAACACGTGAGTTTTATGCTGCATGACTCGTGACTCTCTAATTTCTGTAACGTCACTGATTTTAATTCACTTCAAGTGTTTTAGGGACGAGAAGCGTCTTACTTACCTCTAAAGTTTAGTGTGAAACTAAAGAGATCTCAAACTATACGTCTCTATACTATACGAGTGACATGTATGTCTACATGTATGATGTACGTGCCATCTCGGACAACCACCGCAATCTGCAAACTGTTCCAGCCTGCTCTGACCCGATGGACATCCTCACAGCACCGTTTCTCTTGTATCTCACTTACCTCACCCTCGCTATTAATTGATACAGGTTGCTGCATCCAAGGCCAGGCCAGTTCTAACACAGACAAGACTAGGCTAAAAATACGAAGAAAACAGTCGAATTACACATCTACATTCAACCATTTGGCATCTAAACATATTTCTAACCGTTCTTTTGGAAGTACTACTGCACAGGATTTCACTAGTATGGATCTGAAGAGAGTGGTGTCGCTCCTTGAAGATTTTGCTCCCACAAGCCTTGCAGGAAGTTGGGACAACGTTGGACTTCTTGTGGAGCCTACACCTCCACACATCGTCTCTACGGTATGCCTGACCAATGATTTGACAGAAGAGGTTCTAGCAGAGGCCATCGAACACCAGGCAGATCTGATCCTCTCCTACCATCCACCGATATTCGTTCCTCTGAAACGGTTGACGATGAGGAATGTGAAAGAGAAAATAATTGTTGCTGCTGTGGAGAAGAGGATCGCAATCTACTCTCCACATACAGCTTATGATGCGGTAGATGGCGGAGTCAATGACTGGCTTGTGGAGGGTCTCGGAGGTGTGCCATGATTGTTTGTACTTTATTATTGCTTTATGAAGAATGGGTCTGTTTTCAAAAATTACAGTTGAAACGCCGCAGTATAACGAGGTCCTTAGGACCATCAAAATTACCTTGTTATAGCAGGAATCTCGTTATATCAGGGTTAAAAAAAAATAGAATACAAAGAGCTGGGACCAGAATATTATTTTGTTATATCAGGAATAAAAATATCAGATCTCTTTATACCAGGTTTCCACTGTATTATTTGTTGATATTAAATTGTTAATTTTTATCATAATGAATTTTGTGTAAAGATAAGAATTTCCCATGAGTGCAAAATTGAGATGATTGAATCCACTTCAAATTTTAGTAAGGAGTTCACCCTCAATGTTATTTCATTAATGAACAAATCTGTATTTGTACTCTCCTTTTTCTCTAAACTTTGTACTCACTGCAAATTCTAGAGGGTCATTTGTCTTGTATTATATTTTTGTCTTGAGGTCTGAATGAAAGAACGGGATAAGTTTCAAACTGTCAGTTTGGTTTGAGCTTAACCCGTTGGCTACTGAATTCTCTCACCCAACGAGTTAAGACAGAAACACTGTTTATTTTTTTTTTTTTTTTTTTAATTATGTTGAAATATGCTGAGGAGTTTGGGACATAGTATTTTTTATTGGTTTGTTACTTTCTATTACTTGGTTGTTGTTGTTTACTTGTTTTGTTTTGTTTTGTTTTGGTAGATATCAGCACCATTGCACCGATAGAGCCATGCCTTGATGCTACAGGGGATGATTTCAGCATCTGTATGACGACTCCTTTGTCTGACATTAGGTCCATCATACAGAGATTTTCCAGTACCCGTGCAGTGACTTGCATTGCTACTAATGACAAGTAAGGAAGTACTGACATACCATGGTAAAAAGGATACATGTGATAATTTGCACGAAATAAAACTTTGGAATTCATTATCAAGGAAGTCCACCCTTGTATGCTTCAGGAAAATCAAATTAGTATCATGGTTTAATTCATGAATTTCTTTTGATGTCATTATTCATTTAACCAAAAATAAATCTCTACTGTTATTAGCATAAATAGATCATTTTTAATCATATTTGACTTTTTATTTCTTCTCCACCAGTAATTATCAGATCACTTGTTCCTGTGCTAAATCTGACCTAAGTAATGTGTTATCATTGATTGAAAGTCTGGACAGTGTCAGCCAAGAATCCTTGAAAATCACACAGCTGACCAAGGTATTTCAACATTCTTGCTTTATTCACTGGATTAGGTCTTCTTAGGATTAGGATTAGGATTAGGATTAGGCTTTATACTTGTATTTCGAAGTGCTTGTATAAGGAAATAGAGATCATGGGCTGATTGCAATTGCCGCATTAAATTGTGTCCCATTAGGACTGGAAGACCTAACCTAACAAAGTTCTTTCATTTTGTTGATGTACATGTATCAAATCACTGACCAAGATATGATTGTTTTTAAACTTCAAATCCAGGTTTAATTCCACTCATACATAAAGTAAGATTGTAATGAATGTAGGCAGTGATATTTCAGGCATGAAAGTATTGATAAAAAGGGAAACAGAAGATCGCAGCATAATAAATACTTGGCAATTCACAGTGAATACATGCCTATTAAAAATGAATATGATTTGGGTTGTATTAAAGATGGTGGATGTCTTTTAAATTCTTTAACCCCCCCCCCCCCTCCATTGGCACACATGTGGGAAGACCCACCTGTTACAGGTGCAAGAGCGCCACCTGTAGTTGATTGTTCTGTAATAAACCATGGCCACTAACTAAGGTATGAACGTCGTAACCATTCAGTGATTGAGTCTCTCAAGGCCTTATGCACGTCGATCAGAGAGATGAATAGGTGCGTGAGGAAGAGAGAAACACCACCTAACAAATTTCTCTCTCTGGGGTGTCATATTTTTGAAAAATTGAGAACATGCTTTACTATCTTTTCATCCAACCCATTGCCTACCAGAGGCGTCGATGGGGGGGGGGGGGCGGGGGGGGGGGGCAGTTGCCCCCCCAAAGAAAATTGGGGGGGGGCAAAAATATCATTTTGCCCCCCCAATAATTTCTGAACCAGAAAAAAAAAGAAAAAAGGAAAAAAGAAAAAAGAAAGAGAAAAGAAAGGAAAAGGAAGGAGAGAAGTGAAATGAAAGTGGAAAACAAGAAAAAAAAAGAATGAAAATGGGACACTGGGAAGCGCTCGCTCGCATTTAAGTTTCTTTACTAATTAATGCCGATGATAATTACTATTCTTATGAAAGGAATTCGATTTTTATCTCTTGTTTCTATCTAATGTTATACTATTCTTCTACTCATAGGAAGTAATATAACCAAACAAGATATCACTCCAAGAAATCGAGCGGCCACTTAACCTAAAAATAGATACACTTTTAGGAGATAACGGCCTAGATTTTAAAAAAAAAAAAAAAATTTCGTTAGCTCTCTCACTACTCTCGCTGGTAAAAGCTAGATACAAGATGATTTCGGGCAGCAAGTAGCAGGGAGATTCCAAAATATCATTATATTTGGGCAGCAAGGTAGTTGATAAATTTTCGGGGACGAATCCATATAATTTTGCTGGGATCGGTCGTTGACTTTACTCACTATGGTATAAAGAGATTGCATTCGGACTGCAAGCGAGGTAAGTAAAACAGTGTCATATTCATCATTACAGGTGATAGGATGTATTATTTAGATATCACACAGGCATGACACGTTTATAGTGTATTCTGATGATAATAATAATAATAATAATAATAATAATAATAATAATAATAATAATAATAATAATAATAATAATAATGATAATAATAATAATAATAATAATAATAATAATAATAATAATGATAATAATAATAATGATAATAAAAATAATAATCTGTTCTTGTATAGCGCATACACATTATCATCACATTAATATATATTATGATAACGAAATAACACTTCTATCATATGGAAAAAGGTATATTTTTCCTCGCTCGCTGCGCTCGCTTGTTTGATATTAATGGTTTTTGAAAAACAAACAAATTCAGTAAGTGAGATGAGACCGAATAGATATTGTAGATGTTTCATGGGCTCATAGTGTAATTTGCCGAAGGGGTTACTACTTCTACCATCAAAAACACTGTGTGCTTCCTCGCTCGCTTCGCTTGCCCGTAAGATTAAAAAACAGAGTGGTGGGGGGGGCAGCAACAATGGACCAGCGATGTGACAAAATAGAGTTCATATTTGACAGCGAGGTAACCATATATATATTAGGTATCATATATGCTTACAGTGTATTTTGATTACTAAACACTTCTCTCATATCAAGAAATTTCTTATTTTTTGCTCGCTCGCAAAATTAAAAAAAGCTGAATGGTTCACAATCTAGCAAGATGCGTATTTCCCCCAAATGAAAATGCTTCACGTTGAAGCATTTTAGGCCTGTGGGTGGGTGTGTGTGTGTGTATGTATATATGTATATATATATATATATATATATATATATATACACGTATATATCAGTGGCCGTGGGTTCATCTCCGCTTGGTCGTCTTGCCCCCCCAATCCGAAAAATGGATCGACGCCTCTGTTGCCTACGGAAATCAGATGGTACCTGTATTCAAGTCTGTGCAAATGAGAAAATTCAGTGGTCATCATGTTAATCAGCTATTACATTCTTTTTAAATGAATAAAATCGGGACTAGTTCAGTGTTCAGTCATATCCTTCAGCTGTCTTTTTTTTTGCTGTGGTTATTGTGTCTGTATGAACAGGCAAAGAGGCCAGCCCATTAAACTGACTACCAGTACATGTATGATTGATTATTGAAGGGAGTTAATGCCTTATCTATAATCATATCTTTAATGTGATATTGGTTCAAAGGTAGCACTAAGCAAACCAATAGTAAACTTTGCTGAAATATGATATGATTTTGAGTATGAAAGAAGTCATGACAGTTTAAAATAAAAAATCAATGTCAGTCCCTGACATAGTTTTTCATTATGATATCATGAAGCCTACTGACTCACTGCACTGCATACATAGTAAATTTTGCTGTTTCTTTAACACTCATATCATTCTGCAGTTCTGATAAAATACTGGAACCAGGGCTGCGTTTCACGAAACCGTCATAAGTCTAAGTTCATGGACATCCCATAGAAACCCGTGTTAATTCTACAACACACGTTTCAATGGGATGTCCAAGAAGTCAGACTTATGATGGTTTCGTGAAACGCAGCCAAGGTGATGTATTAAGTCAGTTGGAATTCAGTAGTCATCTGATTTAATACAAATGATTTGCAGTTTAGACGACTGGTATAATTTTATTTGGTATGATAACCATCTTTTTTTGCCTTTTCCTTCATTTTATTTTTATTTCAAATAACCTGTATCAGCTGTGGTTTAAAGTTCAAATATCAGTCCTCCTGCCAAGTTTACTTTGTTCACTTTCCTTTGATTCCAATCTCATTCCCACAGATGCCTATGACAAGGACAGGAGTTGGACGAATCGTCACCATGCTGACTCCTAGCCCTGTATCATTAATGGTCAAAAGAATCAAGACCCATCTCATGATTGACCATGTGCAGATAGCTCTTGGTCAAGGGAAAACATTAGGTAATAAGATTGATTATTGATAGAGTCTACTCTTTAGCAGAGAAAAGTCATATTTTACTATTAAAATTGTAACACCCAGTGGGACAAAATGCTGAATATTATTTTGCTTTTGACAAGTAGCTCCTTTATACAAAGACGTTACTTACAAAGGATCTGCATGAAATTCCTGGGTAAGCATAACTCCCATCTGCCTAGTTTTATGGAGTTATTTTCCTCTTGAGTCTCTTTTTCTCTGTTCAGCATGCAATTTAAAGGTACAGACTCGCAAATATCAGTTCATATAAGACACACAAAAATTCAATATTATAGAAATGGAAGAATTAGAAAGGGCGTACACAATCTCCAAGGCCAATGAGAGAGGCATTGAGGCCAATCAGAAGGACATCCACGGCCATGGCCTTGGTGGCTTTGGATTAATTTAAGCCCTGAGGAATGGTTAGAGTACCAGCTGGAGACCGAGTATATCCAAAGCAAAATAACTTTAAAGTGATTACACAATGGTAAAAAATATTTTGATATATGATCGAGAATAGAATTCTAAGAAACATTACATTAAAAATATGATGATTTTCAATCGAAATCAATGCATTTTGGCTAATTTTCTCATAAAAAGTCAAGAGCTGACCAAAAAAAATTGAGGATGAGGTATGACGTAAAAGTGGGTACCCAGCTTCGCGCATTGCAGTTGTGCTGCGCGCTAGATTGTACAATATATATGATACCTTGCACGCATTTTGCTATAAGTGCGCGACAAGGTACCCACTTTGACGTCATTTTGACGTAAAAGTGGGTACCCAGTTGAAACTGGGTCACAGCTGAGGGGTCAAAAATATCCTGAAATCTTACCACATTTGGGGGTTTCCTTGGCAACACGACTTTTAAAAAAACTTTAGGCAGATCATTTTCTGCTAATAAAATCATGCTCTTTCAAATGAGCTAACATTGTTTCAGCATTGGGTACCCCCTTTAAGGTGATCCCCCAGCCTTTTATTCATATTTCCCTCTTATTTTTTCTTTCAGAATCTGAAATATCTACTGTAGGGATCTGTGCAGGATCGGGGGCAAGCGTCCTCAAGAACGTGAAAGCAGACATGTTTTTGACAGGTGAGATGTCACATCATGATATCTTAGCAGCGGTGGCAGTAGGAACCACGGTTGTTGTTTGTAACCATAGCAACACAGAAAGGGGCTACCTCCATGTGCTACAAAGGAAGCTAACTGGTATGTTTGAGAATAAAGTCAAAGTTTTTGTGTCAGAGAAAGACAGAGATCCACTCCAGGTTGTGTAATTTATATGTGAATGCATTAAAAATTGAACACAGGGGCTGCAGGAGTGGGGGAGGGCTTGGGGTTGTAGCCCCTTCCCCCTTTACAATTTTGGCTAAGATAAAAACTTAATAGAAAAACTGTAAATTAAATTGCTCATAGGCTTGCAAAACCAGAAAACCCCAAGGGCTTTGGGGGTTTCATCCCCTGGATCCTTCCTGTTTGTGTGTCAACTCCCCTCCTCCACCATCTAAAAAAAAAAAACCCTGGAAGAGTCTAATTTTGAGAAAAAAGTGAGAAAGGATTTAGGAAGTATGATTTTGAAAACTTGTAAATTAAAAAACGCAAATTGGTAACTATGGTGGCCCTGAAGTATGCTCAACAACAGGTCATGTGCGATGTGAATTTCGCGGCCAACTTTGTATTCTAGTCGTGAAATTCGCAACCCGTGACACGAACTTTGCATCCCAGTCGCGAATTTCGCATCCCGAGTCACAAATTTCGCATTCTGGGACGCGAAATTCATGACCCGGGATGTGAAATTCATGACCTGGGATGCAAAATTCATGACCTGGGACAAAAAGTACCGTCACGGGTCGCAAATTTTGTGACTGGAACACAAAGTTGGCTGCGAAATTCACATCGCACATGACCTGTTGTTGAGCGTACTTCATGGCCACCATAGGTAACTGTCCAGTGTCTTTGTTTTGTTCCTAGAATTGTCAAAAACATCCCTCTTTGTAATTGGTGATGAAGAAGTAAAACATATTTGCAAAAATATATTAAAAAAGATGGATATATGGAAGAATGAAAATCTATGATTGTCATTAGACAAAACAAATAAAATTTGCCAGTGAGGGAAATTACAAGAGCTGGCAATTTAAAAGTCTTTTATTTTTCAAATTTTTCTAAAATTTACACTTTTCTTTCTTAGATTAAAGCTAACTCAGTGGAATGATGAACTTTTCCTTTGTTGAATTGCTTTTTATTTTCTCCATATATTCTGTAATGAACAATGCAATGGTGGTGTTGCATACATGTATATTTCAACCTTATCAAGCTGAAGCATGTTAAATTTATGATACTGAGAAACTTATAAAGCATGCACAGTTTCAGCCTTAAGCTGTTACATGTGTGCATTTTTCAAGCAGTACTGTTATTGAATTGAATTGAAAACACATTTATGGTATCTGCAGCTATTCAATTATTTCCATCATCTGCCAAGTGTATATTTCTGGTATTCCTGCACATGAATATCAAATGACAGAATATGATTTTGAAGGATTTTTTGCCAAAGGCCATTAAGTTAAATGTATTCATGCATATGTTTGTTGTTGTTGTTTTCCTTAAACTCTTTGCTTTTGTATTCATCATAAATAGAGGATATATTTGTGTTCTAAGCCTCATTGCCTCATTGCTCATAAGAACGGTTCCTGGACAAATTCTGTGGATGCGAAAAACTGAATTCAGTAGTCAACAGGTTAAGTTGCAAATGTGTACATTCATTACATGTGTATGACGTGGCAGTCAATAGACCTGTTTACTGATTTTATGCATAGTTGTTGAACAAAAGTTTCTCTTGACAACCGTGAAGCTTGTTGGAGGCTTGCCTGACATAGCAACAACTATAGTATGCAAATTGGATTCCATCTATCCAGATGCCATTATGCAAAAGAGATGAACTGGATAGTTAGTAACCAAGGGTTCTGGGGAGGGACAGGCATAAATATGAACAGGTCTATTTTTATGATTACGTCATGTGGGCAAAAAAAATTAAATGTATGATAGTGAATTTTGGACATCAAATGATAGTATGACTGACCATCATCACTTTTTCACTACATTATTTCAATTGTCCCAAATGATTATCATAGTTTGAATTTTCTGCTGTTTATTATAAGTACAAACTTCATAATTATTTCTTATATCACCAATATTGCCAAAGTTAAAACTCGCTTTTTAGAGACTTTGGTTTACATCTTAAAGCTGTTTTATGGTTAGTAAATGTGTATTTATGGACCATTCATATTCTGAACATATCATTTGGTACTGACTGTCAGTACAGTGGCTTGAGCTATAATGTGATTGGTTTTTTTTTTTCTTTATTGGGGATGCACTATTTTGACTTTCATAAAGGGAGAATCACATAAAAAATGTACTGTGCCTTTGTAAATGTGTTATTTAATCTTTTTAAATCTTCCTCAAAGCAGAAATGTAGTTTGGACATGTATAGAAGAGTAAGCTTTGAGTGTTTATGATAATTAAAGGTTTATTTTTTAAATTCCACATAAGAAAGATAAAAAGTATTGCAGAATGGGAAATTCAATATTGTTTTATGGGTAAAAAACAAGAAAATTGGTATTTTGTTCAATTGACGCAAAACATCAAGCATTTTGTTTGTTTCAATTTTGTTTGTTTGTTTGTTTGTTTGTTTGTTTGTTTTGAGGGGCTTCCAAAGCCAGTATATCTTGAAAAAATGTCTTAAGCATATGTAAATGAAGAATTAACCATGGAATGCTCATACATTGCCGAACTTGCCAAACTTGGTTATGTATGTAAACTCATAGCACACACAAATCGCATACATGTACATTTGCATTATTTATTTATAAGATGGCCAATACATGTACTGACATAAATTCATTTCTAGACAAAACTACTAAAGCTGCAGACTTCATTTTTGGCTCATAAATTCTTTAGAGAAACAGAAAGGTAATGGGTTATTCATTATCTGATTTTTGTTGTTTTTCTTCTTCTTTTAATGCTGAATATTGCTTATTCTTTTTATTATTTATTTTTTTTTGCTAAATGAGTAATTCATACCACTCATTACTGAAATACTAAACTGAATTGTTAAACACAACAACTGAATCCCTCATTTCCTTCCTGTCTCTCTCAAGAATTTACTAAAATAAATTCTTTAGCTTTAGTAGTTTTGCTTAAGGATGAATCTGTGTCAATATTTGCTTTTGCTTACATGTTAATTACTGTAGTATGCATGTGTGGTACATACATCGGGTTCGTCATTGTAATAACATTCCACTCATATAATGTTGAATTAATTGGTTGATTCTTTATTTCATGCATTTTAAGAAATAAAATGATAATGAATATGTGTGACAGACATATAGTTTTGGACTTGTTTGTATTGGTGATTCTTTTTGTTACTCCTTTTATCCAGATAATTCTCGTTTGGGTGATATATGGGACAAAGAATTTCAATTCAAGAAGTCACAGTTAAAAAAAGAGGAGTCTGGCAGTCCAAAAACATATAAAGATGATGTGTAAGGATTTTGATACACTGAGAAAATCACTTCTCAAGACCCAAAGGCAGTAATTTTCTTGGAGATAGAAATATTGTCCAATCTTTGATGATAAACGAGAAGTGATGCAGACAACCTAAAGATGAACATTATCGCTCTCATCCTTTTTTCTTCCCTTTCTCCTCTCTCTCTCTCTCTCTCTCTCTCTCTCTCTCTCTCTCTCTCTCTCTCTTCTGTCCCTTTCTCTTCTTATTTTCTTTCCTCTATCAGCTCAACTATTGCTTTCTCAATCTCTTCTCTTTCTTCCCAAGCTCCACACAATATAAGGGCAGCACTTTAAATTTGTGTGTCTTTTCAAAGAAAGTCATTTCAGTAACCACGGACTTATTAACAATTCAAGGCGACCATGTTTCAATTTGAAAATAATCAAGAAAAAGTGCTGAAATAGTTACAAGAATGAATAAGAGGAAAGTTTAGCAAAAACTGATCATTCCATCGGTATAGACCAGTACTCTGGTTTAGTTGTCACAGGAATTCGCTCACTCGGATTGGCAAAAACGAAACAAACAAAAATAAGTATGCCTAATTCATAGTTGCCCTCCACGATACACCTATATATACTGAATAGATTAAAGATGATCATCAATCAAACAATAACAAACTGATATAAATAACGCGGTGTAAAACATTATCTACGTGTATACAACAAGCCGATAAAAATCTACAATTTTCTGGAAGTACTTTCCAGACATCAGATATCGCCTGACATAAAGACATATATATAAATATATGTATATACCATTAAAGAAAACAAATATCATTGGTATGAAGAATAAGGAAATGTCGAGGGAACTTTGCACGGATTATCATAAAGGCAGTCATCGTCAGAATCGGAACTGTTGCTGGTAGGCAGTGTCATCCTTCGATCGGAGGATCCGGAGGAAGCGGTGATGTTGTTGATGGGCGGGACCGAGGGCGTAGCCAAGGGCGTGGTCAAGGATGTAGCCAGTGGTTGGATTTGTTGGGATGTTGTGCGGTGGTGGCAGTGGATTTGGTGGCGGTGGCGGCGGCGGCGGTGGTGGTGATGATGGTGGTTGTGGAAAGCTTGTCGAGATAATTTACGTTGTTTAGCTCTCCGGTTTTGAAACCAAACCTAGTTTTTAGTGATGAGTACGGGAAAATATGGAGTGATTGTACGAATAAAATGACAGAAATAGATAGAATGAAAAATATGGAGTGATTGAAGGAATAAGATGACAGAGAGATGGAGAGAATGAAAAATATGGAGTGATTGAAGGAATAAGATGACAGAGAGATAGAGAGAATGAAAAATATGGAGTGATTGAAGGAATAAGATGACAGAGAGATAGAGAGAATGAAAAATATGGAGTGATTGAAGGAATAAGATGACAGAGAGTTAGAGAGAATGAAAAATATGGAGTGATTGAAGGAATAAGATGACAGAGAGAGAGAGAATGAAAAATATGGAGTGATTGAAGGAATAAGATGACAGAGAGAGAGAGAATGAAAAATATGGAGTGATTGAAGGAATAAGATGACAGAAATAGAGAGAATGAAAAATATGGAGTGATTGAAGGAATAAGATGACAGAAATAGAGAGAATGAAAAATATGGAGTGATTGAAGGAATAAGATGACAGAGAGATGGAGAGAATGAAAAATATGGAGTGATTGAAGGAATAAGATGACAGAGAGATGGAGAGAATGAAAAATATGGAGTGATTGAAGGAATAAGATGACGGAGAAATAGAGAGAGAATGAAAAATATGGAGTGATTGAAGGAATAAGATGACAGAGAGGTAGAGAGAATGAAAAATATGGAGTGATTGAAGGAATAAGATGACGGAGAAATAGAGAGAATGAAAAATATGGAGTGATTGAAGGAATAAGATGACAGAGAGGTAGAGAGAATGAAAAATATGGAGTGATTGAAGGAATAAGATGACAGAGAGATAGAGAGAATGAAAAATATGGAGTGATTGAATCAATTATAAGATGACAGAGAGATAGAGAGAATGAAAAATATGGAGTGATTGAAGGAATAAGATGACAGAGAGATAGAGAGAATGAAAAATATGGAGTGACTGAAGGAATAAGATGACAGAGAGATAGAGAGAATGAAAAATAAGGAGTGATTGAATGAATAAGATGATAGAGAGATAGAGAGAGAAAAGGAAGAGAAGTGTATATCGCATGCATGATTTCATGTTATACCCCCGCCAAATAATAACGGATCAAAATACTTCCTAATTATTTTTCGAGTACATAAAATTTGGCAAACACATTAGTCTTTAAATATAGATGTGCAAGACATTTTTTGAATGTGTCGGAAACTGCATTGCTATAGTAACAGCATATTATTGCAATAAATTTCTGGAAATATCTGGTGGATCGAAATACTTAATTTTCCCAGCAATGCTTATGAAATTTGGCACACATTGGGGCGGGGTATGTTAATTACCTTCAGTAATTGCTATTTTTTCATCTAATGTGGTTTGTTATTATGCCTACATTCAGGGATTGCTACGTTGAAACGCTTTTATTATAGACAGAAATTAGGCAGTTAATAGTAGTGCAGCAAAACAAAAACAAAAACAAAACAAAACAAATAATAGACAATCACTGATATAAACTTATAGAAACAGATAGGAGACGAGGGAAGAAACTTAGGATATAAAAGAGAGTGTAAAATATGCGTAGGTAAAGAGTCATATTATTTCATACAAAGAGAGAGGAAGGGAGTTATGATGAGGAAGAAGGTAGTAGAAAGATTGAGAAAGCTAAGAGAGAGTATGTGCCTGCAGGGATGGCGCTACAGGGGGCAGGGGCGATCGCTCCCCTATGATTTTTCAAGTGATCAAAAAAAAAAAGAGAAGAAAAAGAAGAAAAAGAGGAGAAAATGAAGAAAAAAGGAGGAGGAAGAAAGAATAGTATGGGGGAAAAGGGCTGGGTCATGCAACTATATAATACCACTATTTATTCAATCAAAACGTAAATAAACTCACCTAAGGATCAGCTCGCCCCCCCCCCCCACCCATCCTAACCTGGCACCGCCCCTGTCTGTGTGCGTGTGTGTGTTTAAGAGAGAGAGAGAGAGAGAGAGATGGGCAAAGAATACTGATGTCAGGATAAGGGAGGGAGCATCTTTCTACCGTCAAAAAATTACAGTGACCGGGGGTGGGGCGTCTTGTATATTACCCACCGATATCAACTTCAACATACCTGTATTCTGGCCTCATTGAGCTGGACGACCCTGGCCAACTCTTCCCTGAAGGATATGTCGGGGTACGGCGTATGAGCGAAGGCCGACTCGAGCACATCAACCATTTCGGCGTTGAACGTCGTCCGTTGACGGCGTCTAGGGGTTCTGGGCGGAGTGAGGAAGACATCCCTCGGGGAAACAAAGGGAAACGAACCCACAGAGGGCGGCGATGATGATGACGGCGAGGATACTGATGAGGGTGACGATGATGCAGGGCGAGGAGTCATCAGGGGGAGATGCATGAGACTGATGTTGTTGGATGAGGACTCGCCAGTGGCGATGACACCAGTGAGATGAGATGAGGTAACACACGGTGGAGAAAGTCGATACCTCTTAGAGGCCGAAACATCCGAGGTCTGGTCTAAAATAGATTTTATAAAGATCAGAAAAGCGAGAATTCTTCTTTGCTTACGTCTCTAAAAACTGCCGAAACCACATGCGCACATGCCGCCCCCCCCCCCCCCTCCGGATGTTTTGAAATCATAAAATTAAGAAATATTTCACACCCCTCTAGCAAAACCCCAAAAGATTTCAAACCTATAAGACTTCTGTAAAAGTAAAAGCAGTATTAGCACCATGCACCAACACCCCCACCCCCCCCAAAAAAAACCCCAGCTATTAGTCAGGTTAGTTGTCATCCTAGTACAGCGCAAGGGAAGTCTTAATGGAAGCAAATTCAAGCAATCATCCATCACATCCCTGCAGAAAAAAATACCATGGTATTACTATTTTGACGAAATTATCATCAAAACCATGAAAGTATACCATCACTGTAAAAAAAAAAAAAAAAAAAAAAAATTGCGCGAGGGTAACCAGCACGAGGGTAATTATAATGTCCAACCAGCTTTGGGCAATATTTTTATCCAATGCGGGAAGCATATTGTCCAGTAAGGGTAAAAATAAGCAGTAATTACTTTAGAATGGGCAAAATTTCCATTGAATTGGATAAAAAGAAATGCCCCAAAAATATGACACATATGTAATTACCCTCATGACACAATTTTACCCAATAATTTGTTAGAGTGGCATGAAAATGCCATTACCATGATTTGATGGTAATTTCATCAAATTACCATAGTAACCATGGTACTTTTTTACAAGGGATAAGTGGAAGTGACAAGAAAATAAACGTACAGAAACATATTCTTGGTGGCGATCTGAGTGGACTTTGTATCAAAGTAACTTTAAAAATGTCAGCTGATGCCGAGATAGTTCTTCCATTGCCAGATACAAAGATTAAACGAAATGTTTCATACTCTACATGAATCGACAACGTCTTAACTGGAAAACTACAATAATGGCCAAATAAAACTGATTTATAGTTTATCGTGCTCCCCTTTCTCATCCTCAATATTACTATTTCTCTTTATGCGGCATAAAAATGAATAGATCTGATGAAATAAATCATCAAATATCTTTCAGCATAATTTATAGTGCAATTTCGATTGTTTTCAGCCTCTTTTTTCACAAAAAGAGTTTTGTGTCCTAATTGACCCCTATAAATTCATGCAGTTTGAAAATGACCTCTCACCCTCATTTAAAAATAAAGAATTTATAATCATAATGAAAAGAAAGTCCGATGATAAATAAGTTTCCGTTCCAGTTCAGGCGGGAAATGCATTGATCAAATTAACACTATCAGTGTAGCCACAACCTGTTAAGTTATAATGCTCTTCATTTTAGATCATTAATCACTTCAAGCGTAGCTATCACATTTTTCTTCAGATAAAGTAATAAAAATATTGTTTACCGCTTTCCTTATTCATTAAATGACCACAACAAATCATATTACCTCTCAACAGATTTATGCTCTCTGTTGGCCCGTGCTCCCTCCGAAAAGTTGACTGAAAATACGTCTGAATTTGATCATCCATCTCCGAGATTTATCCGTGTACGCTGTGCATACTCTCCAAATTCAATTTGACCGTTTTTATCGAGAATGCCATCACTTTATAAATCTATTTTATTAGGCTTACAATTCATCATGAGGACTATTTTGAGGAGAAAACTTCTAGGTGCCGGAGGGTTTATAGACCTTTTGGTTGATTAGAGACTATTGACGGGGATGGGTACAGGTGCAGGATCGCATCAGCGGATGATTAGCGTCTGTAACTTCTCTGCAGGGGCTATGCATTTGAGAGAATTTTTTGCTAATTACACTCATCTCTGACTCTGATAAATGTAAAGTCAACACATTTGATTTTGAAGAATCGTTAGTTACGAATAAATCAGGATTTTTGTTTTGTTTTCCTGAGATAATTTCCGTTGTAGGCAGTGGTGAACATTTTTGTACATATAAAGAGATACAGCTAGAGAAAGGAGATATGAAAGGAGAGAGATTGAGAGTAATTCTTCAAAAGCGGTTTGAATCGAGAGCAGATGTTGCCACTTTGAGCATGAATTTCTACTCTAAAATGAAGTGATACAAAATTATGACTCCTTATACAAGGATGTGATCTGACGTAAAAGTCCCGGGAAGCGTTTCATGAAGTGTCTTGTCAGTGACTTTTACCAATAACCTTGTCTCAGGCAATCAGTTGCAAGGATTTCAGAATCAGTGAAAATCACTGACAAGACACTTCATGAAACGCTCCCCAGGAGTATTTGGGAGGAAATGGGAGAGCTATAAATCGGGCGACAATTTAGAAAAAAAAGTTCAATTTGCCATTATGCATCGCATTTCTGTTGATTTTAGTACCAAAGAAAAATATATTTCATGGAGTAAAAAAGAAACTTGATGATAAATCAATATTTTTGTCACTAGAAGGCAGGGTACATAATATATGCTTTGTTTAAATCAAGTTCTGCTATATAGAGATATATATTGCACTTGACATAGGTTCCATTTTTTTGAAAATGTAATTAATCAGTGGTGTAATGACGAGCAAAAGCTTTTTTGAAGCAGAAAATGTGTAATTTACCAAAAAAAGGTGAGGAAAAAAAAACCTCGGAAAATCACGTCATTTCAGCAACATTTGTAAATCGCTCCTATCGAATTTAGAAATAAACCACGTCTGAAGTTTACGGGGGGGGGGGGACTTCACCTCAGCCCTCCATCAGTACGCCACCGGTAAAAATTAGTTGTAAATCTCTTTGTTTGTACCCTAATACCCGGAGAGCTAATCGACAGAGTCTCTAAAAATCTATCTTTGTAAAAATATAATACTTCTATATGAATTTTGGATGTAGTAGATTTTGTAGGGGAAAAAATGAATTCATAAGCATTCCATAATAAACCTCAGTTTATTATAATGGATTATTTTATGCAGCCTGTCTCCCTTTATTTATTTCCAAAATGTAATTGGGGAAACTAGGATGCTGTAAGAAAGTGCATCGGACAGAAAAATATCACACAAGAAAAGAAAGAAGGGTGTGTTGACATTTTTCAGATATACCTTTACGGGTAAAAATGTGAATGGAGCGAAAGAACACTGGACGGGGGAGGGATTCCCCCCCCCCCCCCCCCATGCAGGCCTACGTTAGATTTTAGATTTGGTTCATGCGCCCTTTTTGCAGCTCTCACCTCCTCATATTTAAGGCCAAAGTTAAGGCCATGTTACTATTAGAATATGCAAGGTAAAATTTCTGTGTCAACTCTTCAGTCTTTCACGACGCCATCCTTTATACCATTCAAATCATTACCAATGTCATCCTTATCATCATCATCATCTTTTATCATCATCATCATTTCATCATCATCATCATCATCATCATCATCATCATCAACATCATCTTCATCATCATCCACATCATCATCATCATTTTCACTATCCTTTCAAGTTTGGATTTCAGTTATTTTCTATCCATTCTGCTGATTCGATATGTAAATCTATTTAATATTCATTTGGGGTTGGCATATTTTCAAGCATATTGATTATGATGGCATTCCATCTTCGGCAAATGATTTTATGTTTAATGAAATATGTTTAATGACTTACAATAATTTGACAATTTTTCATTTATATTTTTTTAAAGAAAATGATTATATATAAATACTTGTATATTTGTGATTTATTGTCAAAAGTAGCTTTTTTGTATATTATGTTACCAAAATGTCATTGTATGCATAAGAAAATAAATCAAATCAAATCAAATATGTCAAGGATGACATGATTCTACAAAATTCATGAGTGATGAAAAATGGGCACTGTTCTTATCGTTTGTCATTTCATTTCTTTTTAAAATAACACATGCACACGTTGGTATCAGTATGCATAAAGCACATTCATTTATTTGAAACACGATAAAACAGCAATGTAGATAAAATTCATTTGCAAGTCGCAACGATTGCTGGGTCCAAAAACTAGTTGTTATTTTCCATAATTTACGATGCCGACTATAATAACTCATGCTGTAGAGGGCGGATGTCCAAAACGCTACCTGAAAAATCTCAATTGTATACCATAGCAACGCACAGTGTAAAACAACCCACTTCGACAAATCATTAGGAGAATAAAGGTATCGTTTATTCGTTATCTTTATATGTTTTATAAGTTTTCAAACATTCTCTTGGTTTCTTATATATGTTGTTTTGTAATTTTAAAGTTAATGATTTTTTCTCATAATTCTTTCTGTGTAAATAAAGTAAATTCATACAGGACTCGGAGCACAGGCTAACTTAGTTCGGTCCCACTCAATGTCATTTACGTTAGGGTGGAACTTTGATTTGTAATTTCCTATGATTCACCCGTAGAGTCTAGGCAAATACATGTGCAAGCTTATCTGAGATAGGCCTAGGTCAAAACGGTGTTTTGAATAGTGAAACTAATTGCCGACGCGAACGCGAAATACATTGACTTAGATCTTCTATAAAACAGAAGAAAAGTATTGATTTTACTTTATACTTGGGGTTAGCCTGGTTGTAGTAGATCTAGGGCGCGTTTCATGAAACCGTCATAACTACAAGATCAACGACATCTCGGAGTTGTCGGTCATCTTGTCTGCTAAGTGTTTCACAAAGCCGTCTTTGCCAAGACCAGCAACAACTTCCCTGACAAATGACTTGTCGCTCCTCCGAACATGTCATATCTTTTTAGCACGCCATCAAAGGTCACCTTTTCGTCGGCTATGGGCAGCTCGCGGGCAGCGAAAAATAAGGAATGTTTATTTATTAAATACAAATATTTCTTGAGTTCCAGACTCTCATTCCATAACCAGTTATTACTGATGTTGATATTAAAGTATAAGTGAAATAACCTTTATGTCTTAGCGGCATTTTAACCCTCCAGCAAGTAATTGTGATTAATATTGTGTAGTAAAATGGCCGAGAAATTACTCATTAAACTACACTACAATATGATGCTACCTTAAACTACTCTTACTTGAGTTACTACTTCTAAGTCCTCAGGGAAACAGCTGCCCGATGGGGAGATCTCCCGAAGCGAAGACAAATGGTGCAGGGTGCAGAGCTCAGACTTGGAGAGGTTCGTTCAAAAGACGTCCAGTAGATCCAAGCTCAAAAGTTGCACTGACTCAATCTTGGCAGTGCACTACTGAACAGTGCATGCCATGTGCATTGTCAGGTACTTAACATAATGCTATTGGAATGTACATTAGCAGGTGTGTATGTGAATAGGTCTGAATGTGAATGTGAATGGGGCCAAATCTCTACAATACTCCCCATCTTATGAGGCGAGAGCCTACTCTCGACTTAAAACCTAACTGTAAATTAACCTGAGCATCGTATTCAACTTGAAACAGTCTTCCAAATGGGAGAGATAAATGATTACCTAGGCAAACAATTATACAAAAAAAGAAACAACTTCCTTTGAAAAAGTCTTGTGATACCTTACGCAATTATCAAAGAAAGTGTACAAGGCAAATATTGACCTGGTATATGCAAAAAGCTGTCATACCCCCCATGGCCAGATTTGATCATCGGGCAAGCCCGTCCACAAATAATATGCAGGGGCTTCTCAACCAATAATGGTCTATGCCCCCCGATCTAACTAGTTAGAGAGGCAGATGCTCAATGCTTCAACCTATAATTGTGCTATATGTTCTTGTTTTTTCTTTTTCAATTACAAATCAAAACACCATGAGATTGAGCAGTCTTGTATGGAAAAATGTTAACAGTGTTAGGAAGGCATGAAAATAACAAAAACAGAAAGAAGTGTGCCAAAGGGGAAAAACCAGACGGCTCCAGTGGAGAGCCACATGGCTCGATGGGGCCGGGTGACTCTATAAAGGATAAACAGATAGTGCATTTAAGTTATACCCAGGAGAACTGAGGGGAGATAGAAAGAGCTAAGTATCCCTAACTCCCGAGCCCAAATGGCTCTTTCAACTTTCTCTGGGAATGTTGCACAGCTCGGCCAAAATACCATGATGCCACCACGCAAGAATTCTCCTAAGAGCCGAAGCAGTTCGGCAGTGGGGGACTTCCACGCGCCGGACATAGACAACACTAGAGGATGACCATATTCATACTAATCAACATGCATCATCCGTTGACCACACATGGATTAGAGGTGATGATTTAATATGGCGAAATATTTGGCGAAGCAATTATAATACTCAAATGAAATAAAAGAGCAACTTTAGACATGCCACAAACTGGGGGAAATAACAGAAGAAGTTCCATCAATTCAAATAATGCATTGGGTCATCACCGAATCTACTATGTACATGTAACATGAGCCAGTAGCACAATGGCAGATGAGTTACAATGTAAATGAAGGCTTCAATACTTTTTGTTATTCAGAAAAACAAAGGGATTGAGTTATCCAATATACATGTAACAATAAGGTGTTAGAGCATTAAGGTGAATTTTGGGCATTAAATTTAGAGCCTGAATCCTAACCAACATATGTAATTCTTTGAGAAGGTTTGTTCTGTTGACTGGACTCCTGCCTGGACTTCTAGTCATGTCAATCAAGAATCCAAATATTTAATTCAAATCCTTATTTATAAAAAGAAGGGAATATGATAAGTAATTCTTGAAGGTCACAGGCTCCAGTCTCTTACAAGGAGGCTACTGAACATGTAAAGTATTCTTATGAATGTTGGGGAGCCCTTTCATGAGGTATAAGAATCAGCACTATTAAGTTACCTGCAAGGATTGGGCTCAGTGTCAAATTCTATTAGAATGATTCAGAACACATGTCAATTGGAAGTCTCAATAAAGGTTATGACCAATGTCTTTTGTACTCTAAACTGTTAACCCAAAATGACTGTAATCAAAGCAATGAAATAGGCCAATGCCAAAACGATTCGTGTACCTGCAAGACTTGTAACATCAGCATGTCCAGATATTATAAAACATCTGACATACTGTACATGTATGAATGTCTTGAATGATTAACTGACTGCTAAAGTATTTCCTGATAATAAATGGGAAATACTATACAAGTTTCTTGGTTTACAGAAGTAATGATCGAAAAGTTGAAAACCAATGTGCAATTTTTGCCATTGTATAAGGTGACAGAAAGAGCAGTTCAGAGTATGCTCTAAGAAGTCTAATAGAATAAAAATTGGACAGCAATGTGTCCTTCTTGTTGTCTAAATTATTAGAAAGTGCAGTTCATGATAAGCTCTATAAAATCTTATAAAGCAAACAAGTTTTTATAAATCATCGTGGAAGTCTAGTCTCCCCATTGTGATCAAACTTATTTTATCACAAGGGCAGTCTGGTTTCCAGGGTTAAACAACATTCTTCAACCAAAAAGTAAGCTGGTAAGATATAAGTAACTGGAAAGTGCTATGTTGATATGAAGTCAAGCACCATATATTATCAGAAAAGTAACATGATACATTGATACTGACCTCAAAGGTCAGGGGTGGAAAATTGGAGTCCAATTCCTACCTAACTTGGTGGAAAACAGTTCTGCCATCGAAAATATTGTTTATCAGTAGAACTGCAATTAATAATGAAATAGATTTACATGTATTTCAAACAAAAATAAATAATGAGACTCAATGTCTCTAATCCCCACACGTTTCACCGTGGGAGATGTTCCATGTAAATAAATCTGTTCTGCGGCTGACACAGGTCTGGCTCCTTTACAAAAGGAAACACTTTCCAATGTGCATGTTAACTACACTTTCACTGGGGAATCCAGTACACAAATTCTGTTTTGATATTAGGGAAAAAGTAGGTCAAGTTAGTATAACAAAAGATAATTCCAACAATTACTTGCAAAATAATTTGTGCTACATTTTTACTTTGAGAATTAAAGCTGATGTTTAAGAATTTCCGAACAAGGTTCAGTTTTTTTTTATCATGGACCCAATAATCTAATTAGTCAGAATATCAAATGTTGACAACATATTGAATGGGAAATTCAGTCACATGGAACTGGCAAATTTGTTTTAGGATAACTTATTGTTGTAAACCAGTGTTTAAATGGGTCAACAATGAACCATCCAACAACAATAAAATCAATGCAGTTGCATTGGGTAAGGGACCAGAAAATAGATGATAAAATATATTAGGAAAGATAAATAATTCTTCCTTGTACCCGATGACCCATGGGCATATGAAATGAAGTGAAAACTGGTCTATCTTCCAGGTGGCCTCTGGGCCGATAGCAAGACAGAGTGCTTGGAAAATGTCTTTCCCCGATCAAACACGATCCGAGGAGTCCATATGGGGACCTCTCGGGTGGGGTGACGGAACAAGGAGTCCTTGCTCCCTTCCGTCAAGAGCCAGTGATCTGCTGGGTGATCTCCAACCAGACATCTCAGCCGCTTACCGCTAGTAGGGGACATCTTGGCCCTTCTAGCGATGCAGGCTTCCTGAATGCATCTCAGCCGCTTAACACTAGTAGGGGGCACCACGGCCGTTCTAGCAGTGCAGGCTTTCTGGATGCAGGCAGTTTGGGAGCTGGCTCCATAGTACATGTGTATCTGTTCCCTACCGACGATGAGCTTGGGCTGTGCGATAGCGATATCAATACCGAATTTCTGTAGGAAATCTAGCCCAAGTATCATATCATCAACTAATGGGGCACAGAACACAGTCTCATCAAACCAGGTTTGACCTAGTTTGATGGGGACGGGACCGACCTTCACTGCAGTAATCTTCTGATTTCGGCCCGCTGTTCGCAGAATGACATCTTTGAGGATAGATGGTGCTGGATCCAGGAGAGGAAGGAATTCGTCAGAGACTACAGTTACCTTAGCAGCGGTATCAACAACTGCTCTTAATTTTACACTACCAACTACAATAGGTACATAAAACATAGAGCTACTACTTACCTTACTGCTACAACTACTTATACTACTTAACTTACTGACAATAACTTCCTCTACAGGATCCAATCCATTGGCATACCTTTCAAAAAGATCTACAATGAATAAACACTCATCTTCCCAAATATCAAAAGAATTGCATGTACTTACCTCACTCTCAAGGCTGTTATAAGTGGGTTGACCGACCGGAGCGTCAGGCGGGTCATCAACATTTGACATGCTTACTTGTTGGAGGCCTAATCCTTCCTGGATCGGAGATCGGCCTGGCTCTCCGATCCTTTGGAGTTTTCCTGGGCCTCTGCAAAAGAAAGGGAAGAGCTGGCCCGAGACTTTTTCTGGGCCTCGAGGGTCTTCAAGGTTTTAAGCACCTCTGCCAGGGTTGTGTCAATACTTTCCATGTTTTTCTTTAAATCACTAATTTCTGTTTTTAAGGCAGTGATATCACTCCTTATGCAACCTGTTTCTGTTTTTAGACTATCAATGTCATTTTCAGTACTAAACTGAAACAGAGTTTTACTTTGTTCTTCGGTAGAAGTGGAACTTGTATTAACACATTGCCTGGCAGATGGTGGGGGCCGAACTTGTAAAACTTCTGGCTCCGCACCCTTGGAAGTGTTGACAACACCCTGTTCATACCGATAGGTCTGTTCTGTAAGAAGGAGGTGACGATGATGACGCTGCTGGCGAGCCGTTTGAAATTCGGCTAAAGCCTCTTCTGGGAACCTACCATAATCAAAACGACGATCCATTGCCGACATGATAAACATAAAATCCAAATTGCCCTGATCCAAAAGGTTGGAGTAGTACTCCAATGCTATCCCTTTAAGAGACCAGCACAGGGCATCCCGGCAGGTAGGACCATTCCAGCCACACGAGGAAGCGTAAGAAGTGAATTTGTTCTTAAATGCCCTCCAGCTTGACTTGCCATCGAATGAGATCCCTTCTGGAAGGGTAGGCGGAGAGTAGGAAGAAGATTGCTCAAAGGGATGATTTTGAGTAGGGTTAGGAAAGGATGGAGTTTGCTGTGGGCAAGGGGGGTACCACGGTTGGGAATCTAACCTCCCTGAGCCGAGCATCTGAGAAGACGGCTGTGAATGAGGGGGGTACTGTGGCTGAGAATCTCCCCTTCCTGTGTCGACCTTTCCAGAACCACGTTGCTGTAGGTGTCCCATGTCTTGGGGCCTTGATAGAGGGAACGGCCCCTGCAAAGGGGATGGAGTAGCTGGCACACCCACATGTATTTTCGTTGGGACGCCCGGGTAAGGTGTAAAATCAAAATAGTCAAGGAGCGCCACGGCTCCATCAAGGCGGGGACATTTCAGAAATAACTCCTTATCCAAGTTCCCACAATATTCTCTCCAATCTAAAATTTGGGTTACTTTTGTTTCATTGCAAACCTTCAAAACTTCTGTCTCATCACAAAAATTAATTCTTATTTTGTGAGAAAGAACCATAGTCTTATTATATTAGTCACAGGGTTAGTTATGATGTACATGTAGGAGAGATTGCTCAATTTCCAGGAAAATTGCCAATCTTAAATGAAGAAAAGCACAAATGGTCAATGTTATTGATATTACCCTAAGTGAATCTAGACAGAATCTAGATACTAAATGGTCTTAATTACAAATAGGAAAAGTACAATATCAAAATGCCTAAGGTTACACTTAAATTTTCTTGATTTTCAGCTACTATTCACTCCCCCTACAAAATTGAAAAGAGTGGGAGTTCAATCTGACTGCAAATTACAGGCAGAAAGTTAATATAAATTCACTTTCTTAGTTTCTAATACTTAATTACTAATGTTTCTTGATTTCTTACTGTTTCTTGCTTGCTTACTTTATTAGTTTCATACTTAGTTTCCTACTTACTAAGTGTTCTTCTTCGATCTGACAATTTTCTGGCAGAAAATCAGTCAAAAATTCCTACACTTAATTTGATAAGTATAGGTGAAAAGTCAATAAAAAATTTACTTTCTACACTCAATTTGATTGACAAGTATAGAAAGTCAATCAAAAATTCCTACACTTAATTTGATAAGTATAGGTAAAAAGTCAATCAAAAATTTACTTTCTATACACGATTTGATTGACAAGTATAGAAAGTCAATCAAAAATTCCTACCCTTAATTTGATAAGTATAGGTAAAAAGTCAATCAAAAATTTTATTTTCTATACTTGAATTGATTGACAAGCATAGAAAGTCAATCAAAATTAAATTCTACACTTAAACAAGTACTTAGATAAATTTACAAAGTAAAGCTAGGCCTATGTAATTCTACACTTAAACAAGTACTGAAAAGTAGGACAAAATTACTACGCTATAGTTACTTTCTACAATATAATGATCACTAAAGTTTAATCCTTATCAAACCTACACTACACTTCCAATTTTCTTCTTTCAGCAAAAATTTGAGCTGGCCCCTACCACCACAAATTAAATTTGAAATAGAAAATTTGAAGAATCAAGTTCAGCTTTAAGTGTTAAGTTTAACTAACCACGCCCACTTCCATCTAATTTTGAAAGGGCAGAATGGCAGCTCAATGAAAAATTTATCCTACCTATCCCTAATTACTACCTCAAATTTCACTTAAAATATGGCCAAAATTACAAAAATATCACTCTCAACAGGGTATTAAACTATGTATGCAATTATTAATTCGAAACTACAGACGGCAATAAGACAAATGACGTCTGCTACGCCTACGGCTTTATTTTAGTGGAAAATTTTTGCAAGAAATTTAGCCGAAATAAGCAGTAAAATTTCAAATATGAAAATGAAAATATTCACAGAGTCTCTAAAAACAAGATTTACAACGATAAATAAGTATGGGATAACAAAATATTACGATATAAACTCTAAAAACGGAAGTTGAAAAAAATCAGAAATTGCTACAACACAGGAGTCTATGTAAACAAAATGGCGGATTTTTGCCTATGCAATACACGTGTGTAATGTACAACACTCTACTCCCTACGCAAATTACAATTGCCGACTACGCCAATTGTAGTAAAATGGCCGAGAAATTACTCATTAAACTACACTACAATATGATGCTACCTTAAACTACTCTTACTTGAGTTACTACTTCTAAGTCCTCAGGGAAACAGCTGCCCGATGGGGAGATCTCCCGAAGCGAAGACAAATGGTGCAGGGTGCAGAGCTCAGACTTGGAGAGGTTCGTTCAAAAGACGTCCAGTAGATCCAAGCTCAAAAGTTGCACTGACTCAATCTTGGCAGTGCACTACTGAACAGTGCATGCCATGTGCATTGTCAGGTACTTAACATAATGCTATTGGAATGTACATTAGCAGGTGTGTATGTGAATAGGTCTGAATGTGAATGTGAATGGGGCCAAATCTCTACAATTGATTATCCTCCCATCAGTTTCCCATAGAAAACGGAGCAGTCTGTATTTACAGGCCCGTAAGTACAATGACAATTCAACAGTATGAACTTCTTCCATATTTCCCTTTTTCGCAACTACAATATTTATTGAAATCATATAAAATTTATTCATTAATGAATTACTGTCGAAATTTCGATCGGAGAATACACCAATTCACTATGTTTCAAAAATTAAAACAAAATATGGGTCTGCTTTCAACAATTTGTCAATTACGGTGTCCTCTTAATTACAAATTTAAATTCGCAAAGCGCAACAGCAGCTTTTTGTTTATCAATTTTAGAAATTCTCAGATGTCACAATTAATATACTTTTTCACGTGAATGCAACGTTTGTATTATGTTTATCAAGTCCCATTGATGTTTTATATACTTTTCCGACAATTAGAGCAAAGTTGAATCTAAATTGTGTTGGAATGATTGATAATAAATGCAGTGGATTGTGATCAAGGCTATCTTTTTCAGCCGATAGTATCGATATCTTGGATTTGTGAGATGTCAGGCTTTCGTGAAACACTTTGTCAGGTCCATGACATCTCCGTAGATCATCGACAAGAGATATGACTGTCATAGAGTTGGTTTCATGAAACGCGCCCCTAGACTTCTAGACTAGATCTAGATCTACACTAGTCACTACTACAGCACTCAGCAGTGTTCCTGAGCCTGAGGCTCTCAATTTTCCCCTTTCTGCTTCATATCTGATGAATGAACTGAAAATGGTGAATTTTAAGAAGAAAATTGACGCTTATCAGACTTGTAGGTCTTCAGCATGACCTCGAGTAGACTCTAACCAATAGAAAAGCATGCTAGATCTATGTACATGTAGTTTCGGTACAGACTTGTCACGTTTGCGGGACGAGGTCAATTCATTGACCGAGTATACAAGATGAGTGGTATGATTAGCATTTCGACATGCACATGTTTAGGTTTTTTTAATTGTTTTTGTTTCTTATTTTATTCTCTTTTTTTCCAATGATTTGTTGCATTCTAAAAATTTAAAGGTATGATCATGACATGAAATAGAAAACAGGGCTGCGTTTCACGAAACCGTCATAAGTCTAAGTTCAAAGACATCCCATTGAAACGCGTGTTAATTCTACAACACGCGTTCCTATGGGATGTCCGAGAAGTTAGACTTATGACAGTTTCGTGAAACGCAGCCCAGTCTAATCTAAACTCTACTCCATGCCAGTTATACATCTACAATGATGTTGTATCTACTTCCAAATGCAAACGTAAGAAAAGAAACTGCGAGACAAAAATACATGAGCATACTTTATTCAGATGCCATGTTTGCAGCTCAACGGTCACAAGCTCACTGCTCAGCACATGTTTGTAACATAGTCTCAATTCAGACCCTTAATGCTTATATGTAAAATAGTACAGACACAACAAATGAGTACAAGCTTATCTGAGTCCTGATCCTGAGACAAGCTTGAACTCCATATATGGCATAGTAGTCACTGAGGTGGAAAAGCCTCAATGGCTTTTGTATGTATTCCCAGGCGTTTGGGCTTGGTAGAAAATCACACATGAGAGGAAAATAATTGTTTAAAATTCCATTTTCAACTCTGAATCCCAAAATTTGTGGCATATCAAGAGTTGAAGAGTCCCTGATTGAATCAGGTAATCTAGCAAATTATGCTTAAGCCTTAAGGCAATTTTGTTGTCTGTTTTTGCCTGCTGCAACGGTGAATGTTCGCCACAGTCCGATATACGTTTGGCCCTATGAGTGGTCCATGCCACTTATAATCTGAGATAAGCTTGGACTCCATACATAGTAGTCATTGCGGTGGGAAAGCCTCAATAGCTTTAGTGTGTATTCCCAGGCATTTGGGCTTGGTAGAAAATCACACATGAGAGGAAAATAATTGTTTAAAGTTCCATTTTCAAATCTGAATCCCCAAATTTGAGGCATATCAAGAGTTGAAGAGTCCCTCAGATAATCTAGCAGATTCAAAAAAATTACACCTTGCTTTGAGCAATTTTGTTGTCTGTTTTTGACTGCTGCAACATTGAATGTTCACTACAGTCCCATACACGTTTGGCCCTATGAGTGAGTTTTTTTAATTGTTTTTGTTTCTTATTTTGTTCTGGGTTTTTTTCCCATGATTTGTTGCATTCTAAAAATTTGTAGGTATGATCATGAAATAGAAAACAGTCTAATCAGTAATCTAAACTCTACTCCATGCAGCACTAGAGTAAGTTAGCGCTTCAAGCACTTCCAAGTTCATTCTGTCACAAGAATTCCCTCTCCATTCATGCCATTCATTTTGTAGACAAGAAACTGTTAATACAGTGCAAACGTACAAGCATTTAAACCTGTATGAATTTTTGCCAAACTGACAGAAAAATATTAGATTTCAGGGTGGTGCACTCCCGGGGGGGGGGGGGGGGGGGGGGGGGTACTCGACCCCAAAAATGGTAGGTATGTGCCACGGGCGAGACAAAAAACGGGGGCTTTGGAACAGGCTTATTGTGAAAAGGAGGGTCTTCGGAACAGGCTTCGGAACTACAAATGTTTGTGAAAACGGGGGTCTTTGGAACGGTTCGCCTGCGTGTGAGTGCGTATGTATCCCTATGGAACGGGCATACGTGCATGCAGCTAGCCCGGCGGCACGGGCGCCGGGTGCGCTCGCCCAGAAGCGATGGTCGGACATGCGACAGCGCTCTGCGGGCCGCTTTTCACCAAAAATGCAGCTCATTGTAGCGGATCAATGCGGCCGGAACGGTGTAACGAAAAATATGCGAAGCTTTGGAACGGATTTCTTTCTTCTTTTTGCTCGATAAGAAGAAAATGCTATGCTTTGGAACGGCTTTCTTTATTCTTTTTCTCAATAAGATAAAAATGCTATGCTTTGGAACGGAAATTTGAGTGTAAAAATGGGGGTCTTCTCCACGGCACATACCCACCACACATTATATACTGAGTGCCCCCCCCCCCCCCCCCCCCGGGGGTGCACTTTGCAATTTGTTTGAACAGTTATCAACTCGGGCTCAAAGTGACACATGCCAAACTGAAAATTTGTAGTCTAGAATCACAGAGAGGCAGGAATATCATTATCACAAAATATGGTGTTTGATCAGTAAGTGAAAAAGGGTATAAGAAACAACATTTCCAAGCTTAATGTTTTGAGGACGTGATTTAATTAGATTAAGTTAGATCTGATACTAATATTACATTCTTGATGATAAAAATTAATCAAAGGCAAAGGAAGTTTACCTCTAAGTTCAATAATTTTCTATTCAAATATACCTTATTTGCTGTCAAACCAAGATTTAAAGCTCAAAATCAGCCAGGATTAAGCAAGGTTTTATGAAAGAGGGATTCAGGTATTTCTAAAGATCTTTACTGTCTTGATCTATCTGTCTAGAGTGGCCACCCCAGGTAAACAAGAAAATATGGCCTTTATAGACAGGTGGCTGCCTTAGACAGGTTCTTAAGCACATAATTCAACTCCATGGAAATTGATTTGTGACCACTATAGAGCTATGCTATAGAGAAGCAACCACAAAGACAGGTTATATATTCTTTCATTATTATTTCAGAAATAGGATATCAAGAGAATCAAGAGCATGGCGGATGTACAGGCTGTTAGCCCTGCTGGAAGTAGAGGCTTCATGGAACCCCGCCCACCCTCGCAGTCAGGTTCAAGGTCATCATCAAGGGTAGGGTTCTCTGAGAGTGCTCACAGCAGACACAGCTCCGGGAGAATAAAATATGTTCCTGCCCACCGTCCCTCTTCTAATGCCAGATCCACTCCCTCCGCAGAGAGACCTCCTTCCGTCCGATCCCTGAGGGAAAAGAAAGAACTGAATGAGTACCTGAGTCCAATTGTCAAAACAGCTGTGAGAAGATGGAAGCGCTTCCACGAGCAGAAGGTGATTGAGCGTTTCAAGGAGAGGCGCGAGTCTAAGAAGCAACGCGTAAAGGATATCAAGGAAGAGAAGAAAAGGCTTGCCCGTCGCATTCCGATTGATGCATTAGCTGTTGAATGGCTCAACAAGAATGAATTGACTGTGGATGCCAGGGCATACTTACTGGACAAACTGCTACCCACCTTGATCTTGGGCATTGAAAAGTTGCTCATGGAGGCTGAGAGGAGGGACCTGACAGAGAAGAATGAGGCAGATCCAAATTTCAATCCACTGAACTATTTAGCACAGTATTTGATGAGGAATAACCCACGCTATAGCAACTTCCCAGAAGCTTCACCATACATCAGGGGAATGCAAGAAGTCACTGATGAACTGAAGCAGTTTGTCTTTTCATTTGAAGATAACAGGTGAGAGGTTATTATCTTTATGAATTCTATTGAATGAATGGCAAAAAAAAAATTGTATCTTATTACACAGAAAAATGTTCTTCTACTTTGCAACCTTTGTTTTCTTGTACTTTCACAACAATTGGATTAACTATTTTGTTTTTGTAAAGTACTGTAAATGAGAATTAAAAATTTTCCTTCTGTGGTTGTCTGGCTGTAAAGAATGAAGAGGAAAATTTCATATTGAATCTGAGAATTCATCAAAAGGAAAAGCAAGAAAAAAAAAAGAAATGCAATCATTTAATTATTCTTCGGAAGAGACTAAAAGCAATTTCGATAGTTTGACAAGTATAACAGATAGATTAACTATTTTGTTTTTGGAAAGTACTGTAAATGAGAATTAAAAATTTTCCTTCTGTGGTTGTCTGGCTGTAAAGAATGAAGAGGAAAATTTCATATTGAATCTGAGAATTCATCGAAAGGAAAAGCAAGAAAAAAAAAAGAAATGCAATCATTTAATTATTCTTCGGAAGAGACTAAAAGCAATTTCGATAGTTTGACAAGTATAACAGATAGATAATGTGTGATATTTATCACACAAGAATGTAGAAATAGTTCCCTCTTTATTTTGTGGTGATGAAAGAGCTTATCAATTTTCCCTTGAGTTTAAGGAAAACATGCAGTATGTTTTGAGAAAACTAATGAACATTTTAAAATGACAGTATCCATTTTATGAAGAACAAGTTTTATTTTAATTGAAGTCATACACTGTAGGTATCACCATGTACAGGAGGAACTGTTTAAGGAATTCCATCCCAGCATTATAGTCCAATCAGTGAAACAATGCTTAAATCTTACTTTGTCTTTATTTGTATAGACTGGCTCGTGTAAAAGCAGAAACAAGGCGGAAACGTGACGAAATGGAGCGCACAGAAGCATTGAAAACACAGGAAAAGAGCCGGAGATCGGCACATATTCACAGGCATTACAAAGATTGGCTGCTAGACAATGAAGGCTCTGTAGAACAGAGGGTTATCCAGAATTCACTCACCTCCTTCAGAGAGGTCCTAGAAAACTTGCCAGAAGAATTCCAAAAAGGTAATTAAAATATTTTACCCAACTATACCAAATCAGAATTTTTGTATCCCTCAAATTAAAGATCCACATCATTGTCCTCAATTCTTTTAATTCTATTAATTTTCTTGATATCTCAGGTACTAGTAAGCTTTTGGGTAATGAGATAGAGTGCTTGAATAAATCTGTTAATGCTGTACCGTCTGAAAATCTTCATGCTACAAAAAATCAATCTGTTTAACAGAGAAATGCCAATATAATTTGAAAGAGATCATGTTCAGATTTCACCCAAAGGTTCTACATGTAAATGCGGGTTTCGTTCATGTCCCAAGCATTCTGAACCGATATTTTGTGAGAGGTACCAAAATGCAGTATTGAAGAAAGCAACGGATATGTTTTTTAAAAATAAGAAAATTATATACACTGCTCACTTTTTTCAATGAAAATTGCTGGTCAAGACCTTTGAACTACTATTCTTGAATACTTGTGATGATGATTTTTCCCATTAAAAGGAAAATCATAATTGCAATATTTTCTAGTCCCTTTTTGAGCTCTTTGATATTCACACCAGGTATCAATATTGTAATATTTCTCTATTTTTTCCTTTTGCAGCTTCAGACTTTGTGGCTGAACTGGAGAAGTTAGATGCTAGTGATGACCAGTTTTCTGAGGAAGACTTCACTCAGGTAAGATCATTAACGCACTGGATATTGGAACTGGGTAGTCCATGTACAAAGCCCATGGAAATATTGACAATTCAGTAGTCAGCGGGTTAACTCATATTTGACTGTGCTGGACTACATGCTTCACACTCATGTAAATCCCTGCCTGGTTTTGCTTTTCTGAGTTGATTTTCTCTTAAAAAGAATTCCTTTCCACCTTAAATTATTCTTTGATGTTTAAAGGATAGATATAAATTCATGTTCAGAGATATAAGCACCTTAAGGGGTAGATATATATATTCTGAAAAAAGCACACTATTGTGTTACCTTAGAGATTGCAGCTAATGGAATACCAAAAGTTGATACACAAAAATGAGAGGAGGGAATGAGGAGGATATGAATGAGGAGGAGGGAACAAGGAGAGAAATGAGGAGAGGAATGAGGAAAGATCATCATTCATATGTGTGTGTTTGTTTTTACAGACCTATATCTGGGAAACTTTGTCAGGGTTTATTGCTTAGATGTTATACGAAGCAAAATATCCAGATTGTTTTTTTCTTTGGAATATTGTTAGTGTACCTTTATGCAAATTCACCTCAAAAATTCAAATTTGTGATTTAGTTTTTAAAAACTTGTGCTGTGTAGGATTGATGATAAAAGAAACCCGATACTGGCATGATTATGTGCACATTTTTAACTCTCTGCTGTCTGACTTCATTCATTATCCAGTACCTTAAGAAGTACGTCCTGAGCCTGACTCCTGAACTGTACGATTCCCTTATGAGTCACATGGCACAGTGTGCTGTAGCCTACCGACACGCCGCTGTCCTTGAGGCAAGGAGGGATATTCTCCTGGCCCTGTTCTCTGACATCGACCATTCTAATGTGGGCATCCTCAACAGACACAGGGTCCTAGGACTATTTGAGAACTTCTGGGAGAACGTGCCCTGGTCCATCAAGCGCCATTTGAGAAATCCTAGGAAATGTACAAATAATATCAATATTGTTTATGTCATTACTTATGTTGTTATTGTTGTTAAATGCTCATAAAGCTAGCAGATGCTTACACTTGAAAGTTTTATCTTTAGCTACATTTATTCAAGAATTTGTAACTTTCTGCCCCACATTTGTTCAGTAATGTAAAATGAAATTTGGTATTACCAGTACATACATGTATTTAACCATATAACTCATACTGTGTGGGCAACATATACTTCTAGTGAATGAAGTGCATTTAGGATAGTTCCATATTAAGTAAGATGCTACCATTATATCATATTTCCAATTGCTTTTATCTAGTGATGTAGTGAATATTTATGATTATATCTGTATGTGAATTGATCACTTTGTAACAAATAGAAATTTTTTTATCTATACGCATAGGGAAAATGTATTTTTCATTCTTATGTTTAACAGGGCCTGTAATTGAGCTTAATGAGACAGATGAAACTGAGAGCCTTATTTCAGAAGGAAGCTCCATCTCCTCTGCCAAGAGCAGCATCAAGGAACAGGAGCCTTCCGCACCCTCCGAGGGCACTGTCCAAGAAGAGGGTGGGGTGGCAGGAGAGGATTCAGGAGCGATTAAAGAGAAGGATGGGGCGCCTCCAGAGGAAGGGGGAGTGTCGTCAGAAGCGGGGGCAAAGGATGAGGTAAAACAAGATGGAGATGTTTCTGGTGGTGGTGATGGTGAAGGGGAGGGGTCTAAGGAAGAGGGTGTGGCACCTAGTGAGGAGGGTGTTGGGGAGAGTGCTGTGAAAGAGGAGGGAGATAAGGGAGAGGGAGGGGAGGATGCCAAAGAGGGAGGGGTGATACCCGGAGCTGAGGCGATACCAGGGGATGAAAGCAGTGCCAAAGAAGTAACCAGTGAAAACAAGGAGGAGACTGGTAATGGAAAGGAAGCAGAGGTGGAGGACAAGAAGGATATGGAGACACAGGACACTGCTGAGCAGCCAGCTGAAGCTGAACCAGCCAAAGAGGAAAATGGAGATGGGGCTGGCTCTGTTAGCGAAGAGAAAACTTCTGGAGAAACAACAGAAGCTGCAGCTCAAGAGGAGGCTCCTTCAACAGAGAAAGCCCCTCCAGCTGAGGAAGCTTCACTTGAGGGTGCAACCCAAGAAGAATCCAAGACAAAGGAAGATGGAGATGAACCTGTAATGGCAACAGAGACGGTCACCCCGGAGAATGCCGTGTTAGATGATGCACAGAAACCGGTGGAGGTGAATGCACTTTTGAGTGCTGTGCTGTGCACTTCTGCTTTCCACTACTCAACACTGCTGTGTGCCAAACTCTTAATAATTCCTGCTTTGAAGTGTACTGACACTCACTTTTCCTCTTACTTGCACATTTCTTGCAGTCTTGAAATTATAGTGATTAACTTTTTTTTTTTTTCAATGGAAGCGTAGATTCTGTTTTTTAACACCATTTATCTGTACTGTGTAGTGTGTGAAAGTGCATTTTTGCAGGCTGAAAGGCTGAGGTGTGTGCTTTTTGCAGATAAAAGCATAGGTATTAAGGGCATGTCGTTTTCAAACAAAACACCTATTCAAATCCTTATACTTTTCCCCAAGGCTACATCATGATTTTATGAAAAACTTTTTATTGTAAATATGCACTGACTTACCAACCATGAAATCCTGATAGATATTAAATGCACTGATATCTTGGTCAATCTTCATATTTCTATTAACATTGAAGCAAGTGATGATGAATTATGACTTTCATATAGATTTTTAATACCTATCTGTATGTACACAAGGACCTGTGTATTTCAAAACCACCATCTTATGTACTCTATTAATTGCATCAGTTTCTCTCAACCTTAATTTTGTATCATCAGCAGATCATAAACTTTGCATATGGGCTTGCTTGAAATATTTTCATCACATAAAATTATGAAAACTTAATGCTATTTGCTTTTAATTCCTAATCACTTAAGATTTTCTTTTCATTTTTCAATGCCTGCAGATGCCTTTGAGTCCAGCCATTGTGAAAAATGAGATAACACTAACATTACTCAGGTGTAGATAACCAAAGCAAAGTACCTTGTGCAGCCTTGAATTTATTTCCTTCCCTTGCTTTGCTGTTTGATTTTCTATAATTAAGAATTTACTGGACTTGTGATATTTTGTATTTGTTAGTAGTTTGATATATAAATTAATACAAATACATCTTTTGGTGCCTCTCCCTTGTGCTCAGCTATCTAAATCCCTTGTTTGGATCTTTGATTGCACCAGGCATCAGAACAACTTCAGGAGACTGCAGAGTCTGTTCCACCAGGAGAACCCTCCAGTGTAACTGCAGCAGAGACAGCAGATACTGGCGCAACAGAGTCCCGGCCCAAAGAACAGGAGTCATCAGCCACAGAGGAACAGCAACCTACAAGAGATGCAGAGGCCACTCCTGCAGAAGTTGCTCCTGCAGAGGCCGCTCCTACAGAGGTCAGCCCTGGTGAGGGTGAGAAGAAAGAGGCGGAAGATGTGACAAGCGGTGACCAAGCTGCTGCCGGTGCAGAGCAGGCTCAAGCAGGTGGTGAGTTGGATTGTTTGTGGTAATGCCATGTGCAGTGGTAAAGAACTGTGAAGTTTATTTGACAAACTGCTAGATAGACAAAAACTCAAGAAAGGCAAAAGGGAGAAGTTAGAACTGAGAGGGTAGATGTGAAGCAGATAGGAGATAAGAGATTGGAGAGGGATAAAGCAGTGCAGAGAAGAGAGGCACAGGAAGAGGAATACATATTCAATCTATGTTACTTTTGAAGGAATGTAAAAATACTGTGTTCTTTCATTTCTAGTTTTCGTAACTGGGATAGAGCTCTGCATTATGAAGATACATATTTCACAACATATTTTTTCGAGAAATTGCACATTTACTGATTATTTTGTCTTTATACATAGTTTCTCCACTACAATTCTTTTATTGATCCTGTCATATTTTGTTCTTTTTTTTTCCTCCTTTTTGTTTTGTAACAGAAGACAAAATGGAGGAGCTATCCTCAGCCAAAGAGGGAGGTAACTTACTACCCACAACAGCCAATACCATAACAGGCCGTTCCACCAGTGTGTCGTTCCATGAGGATGCAATCAAACTCAAGGAAGATAAAGCAGGTAGCGAAGGTAAGTTAACCCGTTGACTACTGAATTCCCTCTTGCCCATAGGCTTAATACAGAGACCACCCAGTTCTTGTAGGCAATGGGTTAAGAACATGGGTCGGTGTGTAGACAATTCATACCAGGCCCCTAGATTCATTCATTTTGTAAGATGATTCCAAGGAGTGGCGTGCGTTTCGTGCATGTTTTAAAACATCACGCCCATCAGCTAAAAACATGCGCAATAAATGCACAATAAATGCGCAACTAATGCGCATTAAATCAAAGTGTCACAATAAAATTGTTATGCGCAAAAGTTATGAATAATGCAACAGTGTTATCGATATCATGGCGATAACGAGTGCTTATCAGCCTCTTCATATGATCTGAAAGAGGCGGGGTCTAATGCCATTCGCGTAACGATATCCATGCGTGCTGCTTTTTGTCTAGTAAATTTATTATATGTCTATGATTCATACTCTCAGAAAAAGACTGCTTTTGTGTTATGAAGAAATCAAGCAATGCCTCACTCTCTAAATTTCTCCACCTCTCTCTCTCTCTCTCTCTCTTTCTTTTTTTTTCTCTTAGTTTTCTCTGTTTTTATTATCTAGCTTTTGAGTACTCCAGTTACATGTATAACAATTTATATTTCACTCCCATACTCTTGATCTTTCTTCATCCCAATCAACCTACCTCCATGTAAATTTTGCTAACAGAAACTCCAACTTGTAGTTTTAATCTAGTCACATTTTAGAGGTCTATGCATTTGAGGAAAAAATGAAATGTCAGTTTTTACCCCTACAGATGAACATCAATAACTGTCTCCTTTTTTTGACAATCCTGTCTTGAAGATCGACCGAAGACACCAGTGAAGACTCCCACCATCCGCAGTGGCTCAAGGTCTGGCAGTGCCTTCGATGAGAGTGCCCTCAACTCTTCCCAGTTTGTCCAGTTGGTGGAGCTGTTCCTTGGTGAAGATTCTCCTCAGTATGTCGTGGATGCCTTGACGAAGTTCATCACTGATGGCTACATTGAGACGGAGCAGGAGAAATTTCTTCGGTTACAGCAGGTTTGAAAATCACTCTCTCAGTCTACCGAGCGAACAGTACAGATAGCGGTTGTTGGTCATCGTGTTACAGTATAGCAGAATGATTTTCTACAGTTATGCAAGTGTAATTATGGTTTTGGATAACCTTAGGAAGAAATTAGCATGATTTCAGTAAAGATCACTAACGAATATGTGGTTCTCATCCTATACATGTAAATTCACAATCAGAGGGACACCAAACGTGTGTGGCATTAATGATAGATAGTACTGTGCTTTGTATTGCTAGTGTCAGAACATTCGTATGTCTGCATATCAGTAGAGTCTTGAGCCCTTTTGTTTTGATCATAGGCAAGGCGAGAGGCACAGTCTGCCAAACAACGTCAGATGGTGGATCAACTTTTTGACAAGTGGGACAACGATGGCTCAGGATACTTAGATCTAGAGGAATTCCACTCCATCATGGCCAAGTTCAAAGACAACATGGAATCAAGAATAATGGCCAAAGGTATGGTTCTCCCTAGCACATGTTGCTCTCTGAATCACAACAATGGCACCACTCTAATTTTGTGGCATGTAAGTCATGTTTGGAGTGTTACTTCTGGTATACACAGCTGAGATACTGATGTCCATTGGCAGTGTTTTTGTGGACATGTTCATTCTTTTACTTTTATCCGATAATCTAGGAAACGTTTATGTTTTCATGCTTTTGATCAGTGCTATATATCAGTATCAATGGATAATATTGGTCAGTATTGGCTATATGTGATAGGCGGAATTCAGAATCTTATATGATCTTTGTGAACCATTTTACTAATGGTGTTGTAAAAATCAGCCAAATGTATGGAAAACTGAAAACTTGCTGAAAACAACACATTCTGAAATTATCATCAAACCAAGTGTGCTGTGTAGTCCTGTACATGTTGGACAATATTGAGAATATGCATAAATTATAGTTGGTATAGACCTTTCCAAACACATCCCAGAATGCCATGCTCATTAGCCTATTACTCAGTAAATACATATTTTCTCCCAGAATCATTTGGCAAATGTTCCTTTTTTTTCACATAAATAACCGTGGTAATTGTGCATGATTTTAATAGTTAAGAGCTGTTTTAAATCATTACAAAAACTTCAGATTGTTTTTTGTAAAGAGGTCCTCTCTTTGTTTTACAGCCAAGCAGAAGCTGGAGAAGGAGGAGCTAGACAACCGTCTAAGCAAGCCGGAGTTTAAGGCTTACATTGAAGCAGTGTGCTCTCTCCTGCCTGGTGGCCCAGATAACTTTGATCCACTCATTGAATTCCTTATGACTAGTGTGGAAGTAAGTTGTATGCATTTGCTGATCTTTGACATGAAATGTTCCATGTTTTGTTTTGTTTTTGTTTGTTTTGTTTTTTTATCTCCTTTGCATGACTGGCTTCACTCCTTAGCTGTTTCTTCTCTTTCTTTGTCTCTTTCTTATTGTTCTCATTAAGAAACTGTTTAGAATCGAATTCCCCCACCCCTCTGTTTCTCTCCCTATCTCTCTCTCTCTCTCTCTCTCAACAATATTTCAGAAAATCATTAAAACCTATCATTACTGTTTATTGTGAAATAGATTTGGTATGATTATTGACAAATATACTGAGATGACAAGTTAATTCAAGTTTGTTTAAACTAAATAACACAATCATTACACAATTCATTGATTAGTTTGATTCAATGAAGAAAAAAAGGGTAATGGAAATTGTACTGAATAGGGTTTTTTGATACACTTTCAGCAGTAATAATCCTTAATCTTATGTTCGTTTTCACAGAGATCATATGAGGAGAGGATCCGTGGCCAAGCACGGAAGAAATGGTTAGCTATGATCATTCAGTCAGCTGAGACTAGCGCTGGTAGCATGCAACCTGTCTATAAGAGTGTCTTTAACTCCCTCTACAAGGTTTGTACGAAATAACAAAAAATCTCTATAATATGAAATGACACAATTTTCTGGAGTTTTTTCCTCGCTCTTTTTTGTCCCCCCCCCCAAAAAAAAATAGTGCATTACTCCACTGACGGGTAATAACTGATGAAGACTGTTACCAATTTGCACGGAATGTTGAAATATATTTCTTATCAATTATTTTTCTGCGTCCAGGATGCTGATCAGCATGGTCGAGGCAAGCGCATCAGTGCTAACATCGGTCTCCTGGAGAGGAACGACATCAACCCAGTTCGTGGTCAGACTTGCCTCCGATATGTAGCTGCCACACCCGATGATGCAGGCTTCATGCTCAATAAGACTTTGTTCAGGGATATGAAGGGTATTAGGTGAGATATTGTTGTAGATTTCAAAGAATTCCACCCACCCTTTTACGTCTCCCCTCCCCCAAAACATATTTTATCTCTGTGCTTTTCAGTGTGTGATGTGTGCTTAACCCATTCGTGACAGGAATCATTTAAAGCCTCATTTGATTAGCTTTTATTCTTCAAATTGGCAACACCAACATTTTTATTCTATTGCTACATTTTTCTTATAAAATGTCATGTATCTGAAATGAATATAAATTGACAGAAATTATGATGTGAAGTCAATAAGTTGCCAATTTGCAGGGGAAAACGGTGATTTTAAACTTTCTGTCACATTGCCAATTTAGGATTTAAATGCTTATTTTCCATTAAAAAATTTTCAGCATCAAACAATGAATATTGACGCAACCAAAATGGGCACAGTTTGTGTAGAATTTTTGCTCTTTCTGCTCATGTATTTGGTATGATTTTTAGGGCTTTGCATCAAAAGATATTAGGCCAAACCACAAAATGTGGACCTCTGTCATGAATGGGTTAATTTGCCAGTTATGTTTCAAATTCATCACAAGATCAAAAGATGACACTATAGGGAAACATCTCTTAGCAAGTTGCATACTGATCCCAATATAGCAGACTAGGTTCTCTGACAAATGCATCTTTACACTGAAATCAAATCATGCTCATTAGGTTAAACTGTATTGCCAATTTTGAGGTACAGCTATGTAAAGTCGTGTTTTCTTGCCCAATATCCTTTCTGTACACCACAATTTTATTACAGATAAGACTTTGCACACAAAAAATGGTTATACTAATTCATCAAAATAGGGATTTCGAAAATGAATTGCTTAGAGCTATAATTTCAAACTCAAATGTTTGTTTAACAATGTATTTAAACAGTGCTTCTCCAAATAGTGATCACAAAGCAAAGCCTAAAGAGGTAGGCCTATTGATGGTTACATTCTTTGCTTTTCCTCTTTACTGGTTGACAAAAATTATGCTTTTTAGTGAAATCTGCTGAACATTCTCAGCTGGTGTGATGTTGGTATGTTTACATCAAATCCTTGTCCTAAATCTCTCTCTCTCTCTCTCTCTCTCTCTCTATCTCTCTCTCTCTCTCTCTCTCCCTCCCTCCCTTTCACATCTTACAGTTTTTCATCAATAGACAGTGGCAAGCCAATCCATGTTCCTCGTGTTCAGAACCATGGCAATATTATGTTCTGGAACCCAGAGCGTGCTGACGAAGTAAGTAAAAATGTGTTTAGAATATCAACTACTTTATTAGCTTTTGTGCCTTAAAACAAAGAAAAATAGCATTATGTGTTTGGGAAACAATTAAAGTGGAATATCTGCTAAGTACAAGTGGAGTCGATGAATCATCTATTCATTGGGGCTGAATTATTGTTTCTGAGTTTATCTCGACATTATTAATTTTTTATGTGCATGTACACATATGCCAGGAGAGGTGGAGCAGAGAGGGAGCGAGAGAGAGAGAGAGAGAGAGAAAGAGAGAAAGAGAGGGAATGGAGGTTGGTCATATTTGTTAAAATATCAATTTTTACCATGGCTGACATACCCATGTACTGCAAATATATACAGGCTTGTAAGAAGACTGAGGTTTAGTTATTTTCCACACTTAGAAACCAGTAGCAAAATTGAATTACTTGTATTTTTGCGATGGGCTAATGCATGTAGTAGGGATATTTTTTTTTGGGGGGGGGGGGGTTAATTTGTAAGTTGGTTTATAGGTTTTTAAGACCTCTACATGCAAAGTCCTTTTGTTGTCTCTGAAAAAAAGTGCAGTCATTGAAATGACACCGATTCAGTCATCTTAACAGAATTTGTGATTTATTGCATTTCTTTATTAAATTTCAGCAAAATATCCTGACATAATTACACAAAAGATATGTTTTAGACTCTCTAGGGAATCTAGTTTTCATGCATGATATTCATTTTCCCCATGAACAGTAACTGAATGTTTTAATCCATTCAATCGAACTCTGTAGTTCATCTGTTCCATTAGTATTTTTATTTTTGTAGCATAGCAATTTATTTATGTTATATATCAACATCGAGTTGTGAAGAGTGTATTCTCAAGCTTACTGTACATTAGCTTAGAATCATGATTTTGTTATTCAATTCATTCAATGTTTGATCTAGAAGTGGGATAATGAAGACTTCCGGCCATCTTGCTTAGAGGAGGTAAAATGAAGGACAGACATTTTGGCATTTTCTGCCATCCATACATGTTCAGAGTCTGGTATCATCTTACATTTCATGTTTCCCTTCTTGTAGTTAAAAGCATGATCTGTCTATAAATGTATATCAGAAACTAGCATGACATATAACCATCTTCTTTGTTTTCATTAAGTGCATGACATTTTATACTTTTCTTCATTCAATATCATTTATGTATATCTTCAAATTAGTTACCACATGTAAGTTATTCATATCTAGTTGGAGTGAAATATTTCACATTTCTCTTTTTTCACTCTTTCCATTGGCATGGAATTGGTATTTTCTTGTGGGAATGGTACTAAGCAGTCATTGGTTGTTCCTGTCTCCACATGTTTGTTGGAGTTTGGTAATGATGGGTATTTGTGTTACATCTCTGTTTCTACTGTATCTTCCAAATGTACATACATGTATGTACAGATGTCTTTTACATGTATTTTGTCTTCTACATAACCACATAATGGTACTTTTTTCCTGCATGTATTTTATTTGTTTATTAATTTTACTTTTTATGTTCATAGTTTTTCTCAGTCATTTTACTCTTTACATTAGCAACACTATATATACCAATTTTCAACATTGTCACCATCACCATGATCATCGCCTAAATTGTAAAAAGATAATTTTCTTCAAGGGTCATATAATATTCAAGTGTTAATCATTTATTTGACATCTCAACGGCATCAATGCTGTAATGACTCACAAACGTCTCAGTATACAAAACATAATGATCATAAAAGGACTGGCAATTTTACATGTAAATAGACTGCTTGATTGCAATGCCACATGCTAGAAATCTGAACACTCGCTGGAGCTCAAAGACTTCTATTGTTTTTTAAATATATTTAGCTTTTTCTTGTCCATCGTATACCTACTAGGATGATTTTATGTGTAGCACAAGAACATTGGGGATTCTTTCTCTTAAGCTCTTGGTCACATCACATGCTTGGTCGACATGAGTTTGGGGAAACATTTAATAGAGCTATAGGTCTTACACTTTTGGTTTCACCCTTGGTCTGTCCTAGGAAGTTATTAACCAGCTGAGCACTAAGCCCAAGATAACTCGGGCTAGGGTCTGTGGGAATTGTGTGCTGTAATGAAATCAAATGGTACTCAGCGGGTTAATTTTAGCACATGAATTGGGGGGTATATTTATCAGAGATACTAGTCTCATGCTTTTACTGCACCCTTGGTTTGAACTAGGAAGGTTTCAAAATGAGCACAAAACTTTTAAAGGTACATTTTCTTGAATTGAATTGAATTGAATTGAATTTATTTGTTCCACTTTTTTTTACATCATTCACATTTGACAAAATATAATGCATTTCAAAATCATATGGTAAGAAAGAGATATTTCCGAATGGACTATACAGCACAAAATAGAAAATGTAAGAAAAAAGTGGGGAGCCTAAATAAAAAGCATAGCTTGTATAGATTAGGCTCCCGTAAGAGAAAAATAGGTAATTATAAAAATTGTGTGTAATACAATGCGAGACGGAAAATCAAACTAAGGTATGTAGAGTAAACCAAAACTAAGTTTCATACATTCACCTGTACGATCCAGCATTACATGCTAACATAGCAACAATGATTTTAATAACTTGGAGCAAGTGCATCCTTGTACTTCTCAAAGAGGTAACACCTTAGTTTTCGTTTGAAGGAATTAATGGAAGGGCTGTCAACAAGTTCATTATTTAGGCTGTTCCAGAATTTAGGTCCAGTAAAGGTGAAAGTGTTGTGAGCAAAAACAGTGCGGATTTGGGGAAGGTGGAAGTGGTTTATCTGTCTGGTTGGATAAGAATGTAAAGCATAGTTGCGTTGAAATAAAGGGGCAAAGGCATCTGGTAAATTTCCTTTCATTTCCTTTCACTGTCCTTCATTTTGTTCGGGACAGTGCCGGTTGTAAGGGATAAATTGAAGATATGTGTTAAGGGATGAACTATTTCATGAACAATCTTTTTTAATAAAACATTTGTTATACCGTCATATCCACAACTTTTCTTGGGCTTGAGATTACTTACAATGTCAATAACTTCCGTTTCGTGGACAGGTAGAAAAAATAAACAAGATGAAATTCTATCTCGTAAAAAGGAATGGAAATGTGACTTTGATGTTGATATATTTTGGGCAAGATTGGGGCCTATATTTACGAAGAATGAATTAAATGCGTTGGCCACACAAGTTTGGTTTTCAATATGTACACCATCAACATGAATGTTACTAAAGTCAGACTTGTTATTTGTTTTATCTAGAACTTTGTTGATTATTTTCCATGTACTTTTGATATCAGACTTGAATAAATGGAATTGATTTGAATAGTATTGCTTTTTTGCTACGCGGAGTAAAGAAGTTAAATTATTCCGGTAATGAGTATATCTGTTTTTGTTTCTTTCGTTAGGATTGGCTTTGTACTTATAAAATAGTCTATTTTTTCTGTTTATTGACCTTAGAAGAGCTTTTGAGATCCAGGGGGATCTTGGCACCTTTTTATAGTTTATCCGGGCAGGACGCTGTAAGGGTATGGTGGCGTCAAACAATCCATAGAATATATCAATAAATTTATCAAATGTTAAGTTGGAGTCTCCAATGTTGTATACCGGTTGCCAGTTGATAGATGAAAGCTTTTCTTTGAATCTGTCAAGATTGTTCTCTGATAATACTCGAAATTTGTTCTGTTTCCTATTACTTGTTGGAGACGAATGTTTTATATTCGAAATGAAGGAAAATACTGGAAAATGATCGGATAGGTCAGAGACAATAATTCCAGAGAGGACAGGGAATTGTACATTAGTAAAGATATTATCTATAAGGGTTGACGAGTGATCGGAAATTCGGGTAGGCTTCGTAATGGCAGGGAAAAAAGAATAAGAGAGCAGGATATCTAAAAAGTCCCTACAATTTGAATTTTGCTGATAGTGAAATAAATTCAGATTAAAATCTCCCATGATAAAACAAGGCCTGTTGTTTAGAATAGGTGAAGCTAATATTCCCTGAATAATAGCTATAAACTCAGTAAAATCGGCATTTGGAGGTCTATAGACTTCGCCTATAATAATATTTTTGTCACCGTGATTCTTTAATTCTATAAATATACATTCGATATCTTTAGTCATATATGTTAGCTCAGGTCTTGTATTAAAATTCAACTTATCTGATATGTAAAAGGCAACCCCACCTCCTGTTTTGCCTTCCCTATTGTTAGATATCAATTTGAATCCTATTGAAAATAAAGTTGGAGGAGAGTCAGTAAACCAAGTTTCACACAGACCAATTACTGACAAATTTGCATCTAGATCATTAATAAATAACTGGAAGTGGTCAAAGTTTTTGTTAAGACTACGTACATTGTGATGGAGTAAGGAGAGTTTGTTTTGACAGCTGGCTGAAACACTTTTGGATAATTGATGTGGTAGAACATAATCAGAAGATATATTATTTACAAGGACGTCATTTGCATCAAAGTCAAGCTGGAGCTCGATCATTTCATTGTTCAGTTGATTTATACTGTGAACTGGACCTTCTCTATCATACAAGGGATAAGAATTTTCAAGATCGTAATTTAGAGAGGAATTTACACCAGACCTATCTTCGTTTGAAGCAGTGGTAGTACGCATAGGAGATTCACCCATCGAAAACTAAGGGAAAGTCGGGGTTAGAATAAAAGGGTTGTGAATTAATAAGCAGCACAGAAATGGTTGAACTGACTTCACTGCACATATATAGAGGTATGCAAATGTAGTGTTATAAATTAAGCTTGAACACATTGCTCGTACATTAGAATTTAAAATCAGTCTTAATGTATACATATTTCTGCTACTTGTGCTTGTATCAAGTTTATAGTACACATCGTAATTTTGGTGATATTTTGCAGTTCTGGGGATCTTTTCTTGTCTCTGCAGTTGATAATTGTCTTCTCTTGAAGAGCAATATTGTGTATACTTTGTATGTTATTGTTGCCTTTCGTAGTCAAAGTTAGTACTGAGATCGTTCATTAGTAATATCAGAGAATGTGTATGTAAATATGTACAGTGATAAAAGCCTTTTAGAATATCAGATTGTACCAGAGTGTACTTGTTTTTGTTCTAACATTTTTAATTTGTTATTATTGTCCATTTTGTAAGCTAGGCAGATTGGCTTTTGTTGTATTACTAGCCTGTATTGCTTTGTAGTCTGTGTTGATTATTTTTGCAAACTTTGCACTTTTGCACGCGTTCAGAAATACAAGAAGATATCCATAGATGATTATGATCCTGCAAGAGTAAGTGCTCAGTGTTGTCACTCTAACCCTTAGTTTGCAGTGGACTTTTACCTTTGACACTTGAACTTTGAACTTTGAATTTTTTTGCTGTATGATTGTTTGCGTACATAACGTTAAGTAATTTGTAGTAATTATGTACCTTCTGCCTACGTATCCATTGTGTTGGGCCTTTTCTGTCGCCAGTTTGATAATTATTTATGGTTTAAAGGAAAACATACAAATAGTGAAGAATTACCCAATTTCAATGTGCAAAAGAAGTCACATAATTAATGGGGTGGGGATGGAAGGCTTTAGCCAAATTGTTAGTCACAGTTAAGTCTTGTGTCAAATTGAAAACAGTATGCATACATAATGATACCACACACAGTATTTTGATTGATGCAAATTGTCAGAAAGTCTTATTTTATAAAGAGAAAAATATAATTATGGTTCTCTGTGGCTCAAAAATTTAGCTTCTTCAAAGGATTGGGCTGTTTAAATTCTTTAGCTCTATATACCAGTAAGGTAATAATTTAGGATGACTTATTTGCTCTTTGTGTACAAGAAGGGTATGAAATGGTATGAATGAATATATAAATACTACTATATCCCACATCAGGAAAATTCAGTGCAAGGGGTGATCTGATTCATTGGCATATTTTTAATTTGTGTGTATATACACGTTGATCATGACTTGTCTTCTTTGTAGCAAACTTGTAATTGTAGACATTCTTCAATTTTCTGGTAAATTTCATAGGCCTACAGGGCACTAACTGCATCAGCAACCCTTAACAGTACAGAGTCTCCTTCTAGACCCTCTTTCAAAAAACTTGTTATCAGTAACAACTGCCACATTTCTATGACAAATTTGCTCTCAGCCAATCAGATGCAAGGATTTCAGTAGCTTATAACAGTTATTGTAGCTTGTTATTGATAACAAGTTTTATGAAACAGAACCTTGGTCTACAATAATCAGCTTTCTCTCTTCAGATTGGCAACCATTATGTTTATTTTTCCACTCCTACATAATGTAAAAAAATGAAAATGGGCCAATGTTAATGAAAATTGAATAGAAATTTCCAAATTTACATGTGAAAAAAGGGATTACATATTTTACGCTGCATTGCCAATTTAGAGAGTTTTATGAGTAGCTACAGTCAAATCGCTCTTATTTGTAACAGGACTACTTACCTCATTGGAAATACATTTATATTCTTTTGTATTTTTTTTTTCTTTGTGGTCATGCATGTATAATGTGTTATTCCTAGTATTTTGTATCCAAAGACACTGCAAAAGTGTGACTAAAAGGGCACACGGTACTGTGATGGGTATACATAACAGAGCCTTGCTTGGGAGATAATGATTGCTATACAGAGAAGTCATTTTTATGTTGTTTTTGCCAAAGTCCTAGCTGTAGCAGTCTGTTTTTCATAGTCATGTTTTGGATCAGGAATTTCGTAATGTAGTTTTGTTATTGTTTCCTGTATCACATTGTCTTGCCTAGCTTAGAACTTTAAAGAAAATTCACCCAGAATAAGCATTAATTATTTTCATGTGTAATCGTATTTTAATAGCTTCACATCTACATTAGATCGGAATCCAGTCACCAGCATTCCAAAACGAAGTGATACAAATCACCCAATACAACCTTAACCTCATAGGCATTGTTTGTGTTTGTTCTTTTGTGTGTTTGCCTTTTTTAATGTATTTGTTATCACTGTTGTTCATCCTCCATTCTCACTCAAAATTTTGTCTGTTTAAGCCTTGTTCACACATGATGAGGTAAAAACTGCCCCCCCCCCAAAAAAAAAAACACCTTGTTATTGCAATATATGATGTATATTGTATGCCTTATCACTGATGTGTGTATTATAATGCACAAATCATATTGTAGGCAAAGGCCCTTCGTTGCACAAAGCAATTTTTTTTCTTACTCCTCTTTCCATTCATTCATTTAAACTTAAATGACTTGAAGTTATACTTGAGTTAGTTTAACATTTTACTTGTGAACAAGGCTTTACTGATAACCAGGGGCCTGTAACACAAAGGTTTGAAATCAATCGCAAATTTTGAATAACCATTCTGATTGGTCCAGAGTCACCTTTTTGAATGAGATGTGCATGAAAGAGTGGTCTTGATTGGCTGTTACAACTTTGCAATTGATTGCAAATCTTTGTGTTACGGGGGCCCAGGTCTGCTGATAAAGTTTCCCTCCTATTTAAATTTCATTCACTTGTTATCATATTTGGCACTTTACTATTAGATCTTCAGTTTGTGAAAAATATGTCTACTGTTGAAACTTGGCACGTTCTTCCATTTATATTAATAGATTTAGTTTAATCAGAATGAGCGTTATAATAAAACTTTCATCCCTTTCATATATTCGAATTACTGCAATACATAGCTCTGTCAGTACATCATAGCTGTGGAAATACTGTTTAGCAGTGCTAGTCCATATATACTCATGTCTTTGCTTAAAGACAAATGTCATATCATTTTTCATTAAACTACATCATTGTTTTCCCTCAAGTAACAGTTTAGATTAAAGGTAATATAATATATAGTAAGGGATAGGAAGAAAAGACAGTTTAAGGGGTGATAAATCAGTTTCTTCCTAATATTTTCATTTTTGACCAAATTTTCATTGCAAATTCTTAATGATTCCATAACATACGAGTATGGTACCTATCATCAGTAATGGTGTTTTGTTTCATTCTCAATACCATTTCACGAGATGAAATTGATTGGATATTGAGAAAATAGGTACAAAGAAAAGAGATACTGTAATTCCATTGTCAGGGTATTGTTTATTCAGTTTTGAATTATTCTTAAACATATTTCTTAAATTTACTGATTCATTGGGGGATGTACATTACAAGCATTTGAAGTCAAGTTTATCAGAAGCACTTCCGCCCAACAGGGCCATTTCCTCATTTTGGCAGAAATGATTCTGCTGACCTTAGTATTGTTATATAATTGTCCTTTCTTCATTGTTTGTAGGACCGACAAGGATCTTTCCTGGTGATACCCCTGAAGGACTTCAGGAAGCGTGTTTTTGGATTGATGGGGATAGATACGCTGAATGACCCTCATGATAAGAGCATCTTCATCACACATGAAATCAGTTTCTTTCAGGTAGGTACTTGCAGGCAGAGAAGAGATGTTGAGTTGAAGAGCATTTCACCTTCATATTTCCTTTTCTGAATAAAATCTGGAAACTTTTTCTCCGAGTTGGTGGAGCAAGGAACAATAGAACTACAGACATCAGGCAAAATGCTGCAAGCCTGATTCAGTTGGCAGAAGCGTATCCAGGATATGTAAACATGGGCACACTTCCCCAAAAATGACACTACTAAAAGCATGGATACCAATTTTCAGGCAAAAGCCTGAATTCAGGTCTTGGCTATTTATTTCTTGGCCATAGTTTTGGCATTTTTTGTGTACAAAATTTTTTATTCTAGGTGATTTTCAGGCCCTCTGATAAATCCAACTGCCATCCCTGCAGAAGGCATATTTTTTGTGATGTGTACATACCTTAGGGTAAGGTATGCCAATTAGGTTTCTAGAGGGGGGAGGGAAAGAGGCTGAACCTGCCACTCAGTTTAGAAACAGTATGTAAACTGTTGTGAAGCATCGTACTCAAAACTTTTCATGATTTATTTGACACAAAGATAAAATAAATCTTGGGAGACAATTTCCCTTTTGGGCTTGATAAGGCCCCTTGGTTTCTTCCTTTTCTAAATCTCTCTAAATTTTTTTCCCCAAATGGTTCCAAAATTTTGAACAATTTTCCAGGTATCATATGCTAGTATATCACTTTGAATAGTATTCTGCATCACTGCTTATAAGTGTTATTCAGAGTGATATTTACAGCAAACTATTTCATAAATCAGATATGATGAAATTTCGTCTTTCATTTTGCCTCTGTGACCAGGGTGTGGCCAAGGCGTTTGCAACAGCCTACCAGTACGTGGATGTGAGACGCAAGACGCTGCGTATCGCTGAGAGTGCTGTGGCATGGATCCACAGACGCAGTCCACACGTACAGGAGATCAATGTTTTTATTGTTGAACCGGATGATAAGGTACTTGTTTTTTATTCATGTTATTCTTGCCCTCTGGTATTCCACTTGTATTATCATTTTCTGCACTGGCTTTGTCTTGTAGTAATTAAAAGTAATATCTAAAACTTGCTGGAATATAACAAACATATTTTAGGCAGCCAGTGGATTTTCTACAAATTGCATACTTTCATGTACTTAACTGAGAATACAGAGAAATAGGAAAGAAAGTAATGCACCAAATTATCACTTTAAGCTTTAGATTTTCCATGAATATTTTCAGCACCACTAAATCACATTGACCTCTTTAATCCTGCAAGTTAAATTATAATCTTTAATCCTCTACTGCTTACGATCATTCAGATCTAGGACATTTCTTCTGTCATGCAATTGGTTTCTGTGTTTCTTCATAAATTATTCTACATGTAAACACCGTAATTCCAGAAATATTTCTTTGCAAGTTTTTATTGCATAATTCACTGCTTTGGTAGTTTTTGAAATATCTTTGTGGTTAAGGAACTATGCAGTTTTGTTGATTTATGTCCCTTCTTTTGCTAATAACATAAACTGGTCTTTTTCTTTCGAAGGTTTAGCTAACATTCATTTTGTTTCATACTATTCTCTTTGTAATGTATATTTCATTCTACACCTTTAATATGTTTCATTCACTTTCTCTAGCATCAAATCTTCATTCTAACATTCATAGTGTAAGCTACATGACTTATTCTTTAAGCATGGTCATTTGTTCCTCGTGATCAAGTTTGATTGATTGTCTCTCTTTGATAGAGGATGATACACGTATTGCAAGAGGAATTTTTATCTAAGGGAAAGCTGAAAATGTGCATTGCATTTATGTACTGCAAGAAATGTCTTTATTTGGGAATTAGTAAGCTTTAGTTTACGAAGAATTTTTCCTTTAGGGGGTACAATTTCTAAACATTTCATTTGATTGTATCAGATTGAGCAACTACTGACTTACAGGAGGTAAATTAGACTAAAAGGTACCCATGATGCTCAGAAAAAAAATGTAACATGTTTAATGAGTAGCATAGAGGTGTCTTCATGCATGAAGAAAGCAAAATTTATTTCTTTGATGGTTGTTTAAATTTGTTGTTACTTACCAGTAAGATTTTAATTTTGTAGTCATGTTCTTTCACATTTCATACAGAATGCTCATTATCATTGTTCATGGAATAGTCCCCAACTTTTCAGAAATGCACCTATTGACTCACTCCATTATCTCTACTCTCACAATCCACCATCATGCAACTTCATACCCTCAGTGCTGTCTCACTTCTGGAATGATGATATGTCTTCATTAAAAAAAAAAAAAAAGATGCATGGTATGCAGTGATCCAACATTTGCTTCATGACATATGGATTGTAGATTTTCAAAGATTCAAGGTTAGGTCGAAGGATATTGGTTAGGGTAGGGTTAGTGTGAGAGCATTGTGGTGAGTCGAGGTTGAGTTCTTGTAGCCCTGGAGTGATTAGCGCTGAAGCATGTCTCATATATTCAGTTGTATTTCTGTATTGTGTTCTGACATAACGAACTAATTCTGTTTATCACAATTAGCAAGTGTTCAATCTAATATGCATGTATGTACAGTGTACATGTATGTTGATATGATTATTACATAACTGTATACATGTCCCTCTCACTTTATTTTGTTTGCAAGCTTTTTCATACCTTTGCACCAATTACAGCTTATGCTTTGTGTCATTTTCTTTTTTTTTTTCTTCTCCTATTTTCAATGTTTGCACTTCTTTATTTCATGTGGTTTCCTTCTGTTCTGCATGGCTACTAATCAAGGAGTTTGAAAAGCAAAGGCCTAGCACGCATAATAAGGCCAAGAAAACTATTTTCCAATATATGGAGATTGAACCCAGGAAGGTAAGGGCTAATCCATTCGTCATGCACATCTACATTCACCTTGTTTTTAAGAAAAACTTGTCTTGCTTCCATGCAAATGCTGCATAGCAAGTATATACAGTGTGTTTCTTGAACAAAAAGAAACTCAACTTTCCTCAGCAATATCTAATTAAGTACACATATCTACTAAAATATATGAAGGCATAGCAATGCTGAAAGTGATTTGCATGCAAGATCTACAAAGTGAACAGGCATCATTGATTTTCTCTTTGCTTGTATATTTAGTTGGATAGACAGGGAGGGGGTCATGTAGCACTTCTGAGCCAAATATCAACTCCAGTCTCATTTTAAAACTGAAATAATGTTTACTGATGAATAAAAGAAAACTATGAAAGATGTTATTTAATGTAATTACATTTGTAATGACTTCTGTGGGCAAAGTACTACTTTTGATATTGTAAGGTTGTAAAATATACAGTTAAAATAATGTTCAAACAGCAGCAAATAAACATTCAGCAAACTCAAGCAGTCTCGGCATCAGAACTTAACAGGAACTCAGGAACGAAAATAATGATGAGGGAGTCTGGTAGTTGTACCAGTCTCTATCTGCAATCTATCTGTCTTTAATCTGTTTTTCTTACAAGCAAAGTCTCTTTTATATATACTGTAGCATAGGCAGCCCAAATCAAAAATAGTAACTAAGGAAACATAACATCATAAATATTCAAACGTACTAAACCAATCAACATAAAGAAAATGGAAGGATCCAACTAAAAATGTAACAACCTAATTCAACAACAGAACCAATCAGAAAATAACTAGGATTCAGTTTGTTAGACTTACTATAATCAATGTAAGCCCAAAATGTGAAGATATCTACTCAAAATCTTCCTGATTAGATTTCCACTCTTGACTTCCCCCCTCTCTCTCTCTCTCTCTCCCCTGTCTTTATATCTGCATTATCTTTTTATTTTTCTTTCTCTGTATTCTCTTTCCCTTCCTGTCTCCTCTCTCTTCCTTCTGTCTTCCTCTCCTTTTTAGACATGTCTCTCATTGTTTCTTCTTATTTCTGTGCATCAATGTGGCCCTTGTAAAAATCTTTCTTAGTGGACAACAAAAGCAAAGTAAGTCTTGGAATGTGAATTTGGCTTTACTCTTCGTATTTGTCAACCATTACCTTTGCTTCTTCTTTTGTTAGATTGATGACTTTGTATTGCGTAAGATGATAACCACGGATAAGAAAGGAACCATCACCGTTCATGACAAGCCCCCTCGCTTGGAGCGCAAAGAAAATCTTTTCAGGTAACGTGGGATCATACATCTACCTATAGATATGAGCTTGTTCCTTCTATGAATTTGATACTTTTCTCATTTCCAATTCAATTAACTTGAGATAAGTATATCTTTTAGGAATATATGCAGGAGAGAAAGATCTAGCAGCTGAAATATGCCATGACCTGTAATAATTTACTGAAGTTAAATGGGTGGACACAAGGCTGCATTTGCATCCATCTTGTTTCTTTTGAATTGCTGGTTGTAGAACCTGAAATACATTGGACTGTCTGCTGAGATTGAATTACAATTAAGACAAAACCTAAATATCTTTCAGAATTGAGTTAATTCCCTTGTGTCTCGGAGAGATGATAATTTGATAAAACAGTGCAGAAACATGATAAGCATTTGCTAGATTGGTCAGGTATTATTTACTTCCTTTACTCTTTATTAAAGAGATACTATATCTTATTTTCCCTCCAGGGATTATCTCTTCAAGACCGTGGACAACTCTGAAACAGTGACAGCGGACGCCTATGGTCAGCGACATCTGGCTTTCCCCTTGCGAGACATCGATGGGCGATGCGTGGCTCTGGTTGACCTGAGCATTGGTGAACTGAAGCAACTCCCAGGCCATGAGAACAAGGAGGTCCAACGGATGCTGAAACTCCTGCAAGCTGCGCACAAGGAAGTCTCACAAGAATCCGCCGGAGGGGAGAGGAATATTGTACTGGGTGAGTAGAGGACCATGGTCAAAGGCATATCTTGATTTTTGGAGTGGTTGCTTAATTGATGGGTGTTTGATTTGATCTTGAGGGTTAAGATATGAGATGTAGGTAACAAGCAGTGAACCTTTGTGTAGGGGCAAGGTATGTGGTCATTTGGTGTCCAAAACGATACCAAATTTTGTGCAGTTCTGATCATATTAAACTGATGTCAAAGTAAAATGTTACATGGTAACCTGAAGAAATTGTTAGGATTTCCATCCAAGAGCTGGTGTTTTTAGACCAGGTTTATAAACACTGAGCTTTTGCATTTTAAGAACTCACTGGCCATTTCACAAGTTCTTCTGCAATCTATAGGCTTGCTGAGGACTTGTAAGTTAGCCTGTTCTAAAATATCTTGAGGGCTAAGAGATGAGATGTAGGTAACAAGCAATGAACCTTTGTGTAGGGGCAAGGTACGTGGTTATTTGGTGTCCAAAAGGATACCAAATGTTGTGCAGTTCTGATCATATTAAACTGATGTCAAAGTAAAATGTTATATGGTAACATGAATAATTTGTCAGGATTTCCATCCAGGAGCTGGTGTTTCTTAGACCAGTTTTATAAACACAGAGCTTTTGCATTTTAAGAACTCACTGGCCATTTCACAAGTTCTTCTGCAATTCGTAGGCTTGCTGAGGACTTGTAAGTAAGCCTGTTCTAGAATATGCAGCTATCTTTCTTCTGTGATTGTTGTTTTTGTTGTGGTTGTTGCTCATATGTTCTGAATGAAAAAAAAGACCCAAATAAATCTGAAATAGAAACTTTCCCTTGTAAAACCTTACCATAGTACCAATGGTAATTTGATGGTACTTTGATCAAATTACCATCAAATCATGGTAATTTGATGGTAATTGGCATGGAGTAATGGTCATTTGGTCAAATTACCATGGGTACCATAGTACGTTTTTTACAAGGGCTGTAATGTTTAATGATATTGAATATGTTAGCTGGCATTCTCACATGTATTTCATTTTTTAACAAAACGCAGAGGCTGAGAAAGGAAGTGAGGAGTCACGTATCGACATCATGTTTGACCGCATCATGCTGACCGATCTGCGAGGTACAGTCAGCAAGCTCAACGCACAGGCCTTTGCTGAGTTGAAGAGCTACAAGGATCCCCCAAAGATCATCTATAGTATACTGGTCTCAGTCCTAGCACTCTTCTATAGAGATAAGTACAACGAAGGGGAGCTAGAATCATGGAATACTTGCAAACAGGTGAGAATTTTGTTCCCTGGATCATGATTCCCCCCCCCCCCCCCCAAAAAAAAAAAAAAAAAAATCAAAATAGATCTTTGAAGTTTAATTTTCAGTTTTCCTATTTTGCTTCACTGGAGCTAGAAATATTTTTCTTGTTTTAGTTGTAGGAGGAAAGATGTATACTTATAATTCTTGGTTTGAAAGTGAATATGTGCACAATTGAAATGCTTTGATTTGATTTGCTGCCCGACACTTGGAAACAGATTCTGTCTTTTATTTGATGCAAAAATTGGCCGTCATTCCTTTTGGAGACTCAATAGCATTTATTCTCTGAAAATATCATACCCAATAAATTTATGTTTGAATGATCTTGCATCTAGCAATAAGTTGTCTTTTTTTTTTTTTAAAGTTTAAGTTTGTAACAGGTACTTGTTTGGATATACAGCATGGTTCCAAAAGGTGCATCAACCAAACATGGCATGGAAACTCTCCCCTTCCCCTCCCCCCCCCCCCAAAAAAAAAAAAAAGTAAGAAGAAGAAGAAAGAAAGAGAGAAAGGGGGAATGAAATGAAATAAAAGACATTTTGGAGAGAATGCCATTAAATATTAAAGAAATGTAGTCGGTTTCCTCCATTTTTTTTTTCTCTCTGTATTTTGTAATGACAGTATGTTGGTCCTGAGCTCATTAAGAAAATAGAAGAGTTTGATCCCACTGCTGAACACATTCCTGGAGCAGTTGAAGTGATATCTGGACGTCTTAGAGGTGAGTGTGAACACATCCATTCAGAGAGGGAATCAATTACATTGCAACCTAGTAGTGACCACCTGTGTTGAAAGACCATCTTGCTTTGGTTTCCAATGAATAATGTGTCTTTCTTTTAGACATCTTCACATACCTTTTTTTTTTTTAAATGATGATTGTAAGTGATTATGTATATTTAAAGAACTTTTTGGACTGTTGTAGATTACCTGTCATTATCATATTCATATTCATATTTATATATTTTTTTTTCTCATTTTTTCATGTGTAAAAAAAAAAGTATATGCAGGGTTCAGCTGCATGCAACTGAACTGTGTTTTGTCTTTAATATTGATCGTATTTTTGCTGTATATTGTATAATGTATAATATTTTTTTTCTTTTTTGTAGAGTAACATTTTATATTAAATTCCCCTAAGTGCAGAGAGAATTTTATAAGTATTATGCACTATATAAGAAGGAATGGTGGTGATGATGATGATGATGATGATGATGATTATTGTTATTGTTCTTGTTGTTCATGTACTCACAGATGTACCCCATGGCGCTGTTGCAAAGCATGGATCACTGCCAGCCCAGAATCTCTACAACTGGGCTTTTGTCTGTCTCTCCCTCCTGGAGCATACCAGTAAGATGACCAAGAACAAACCACCGGGTATGGCCGCACCCCCTGGAACCGCTGGCTCCGGAGAGATCCGCACCCTTGAGCAGTAGATCGTACTCCAGCTTGAATGCACATCAATGCACACATGAAGCTCAGTGATTGTTTTGCGACATATTTTAATGAGATTTGGCAGTGATGTGAGATGAATACAAGATATTTTCATAGGATCTATCCCATGGTCATCGTAATGAATGCAGGAGATTAAAATCAAAAGACTTTTTATTTACATGAAAACAAAGAAGTTCATTGGGAATTCAGAGATTTATTCAGAGCTATTTTATGAGGGTCACCTGTGAAAGAAAAAATGAAGAATAGAAAACTGCATAATGCTTATGGACTATTTATCATGGGGTACCTCTGTAAGGAATGAATTATCAAAGACATGTTTTCTGCATTTTCACCAGCTAAGAAGCTTCTGATACCTATTCAACTGGAAAAACTGAAGCATATATTATGACCATAGCATGTAGATCCTGTATATTAGATATTTGGGGGAAATCAGTAGAGAGTTTCAACTTATTCAGAGCTATTTTATGAGGGTCACCTGTGAAAGAAAAAATGAAGAATAGAAAACTGCATAACAGTGCTTATGGACTTTTTAAAATGGGACGTCAAAGCATATGGAAAATAATTCTGAATGTTTTCTAGATTTCCAAAAGCTGTCATAATAACATTGTCACTAATTTCGCTTTTAATTGTTTTGAGGTATACACAGATTGCTTTTCTTATATATATATATATATACTGTAAAAAGGCTCTGAATTGCATTTACTTACCAGAGTAACATATCCTACGAAGAATTGAAATGAATGGGGCATAATAAATTATTGTGAGCCTAGTGTTACTGAAATCTTTGTATATTTTATTCCACCAACTTTTGTACTCCTACATTAGTGTTCATGCAGGATGTGTTCAGCGCATGTGTGCAGAGTAGACTTTTGCATATACTGTGCACATTTCAAAGGTTGACACTAATTTGCATGCATCTTTCTTTAATAGACATGTAAAGTTAGTGTGAATAATCATTAATACTATGAACTAAAAGGAAATATGAATAATCATTAATTACTGTGAACTAGAAAGAAATATGAATAATCATTAATTATTGTGAACTAGAAAGAACTATGAATAATCATTAATTACTGTGAACTAGAAAGAAATGTATGTAATCATTAACTACTGTGAACTAGGAAGAAAGAGGAACAAAATTATGGGTGAAGAGATGTTATTTATTTATTTCATTTTTCTTTCTTTTCTTTTTTTTTTTTTTTTTTTTGGGGGGGGGGGTTGGTTATAAAATGCTTTTGGACATCTTTGCTCTCACCTACTGAGAAACATAATTTTTGCTAACAACATATCCATCAGAATTGCAGCTGTGTTTAAAGGGGTGTTCAGGTATGAGGTGATACTGTGGCGGCCACAAAAATTTTAGTGTTCAGATATGGCGCGACATTGTGGTGCCACTTATGTGAATGAACGCACGTTGACGTATCAACTCTCAAATAAAAGAGAACTTTGTCAAAACTTGACATCATATTTTGCACCAACTTTTTAGGAATTTGATTGGTGCGCATTTTTTGCAGCCAGGCAGCAAAAAAAATGTGACCTGCCTCAGCGACATTTTTTTGTTGCCTCATACCCCATTGTTGTACACCAAAATGTTGCAGGGATTTTGTAGCGCCACAATGTCGCCTCATATCTGAACGCCCCTTAATAGTGCTATTGCTAATGACATGACCACCTTTCTTTTTTATTGTTCCCGCCATATATTCCTCAGCTCTGTCTATTTGGTGCTCTTTTTTCTAAACACCTTATGTTATTCATGTTTGTGAATGGAGTTTAGTAGCAAGATGCTTGGGAGTAGCCCTGTTTGTGAATTGAACCGGAAGTATTATCACTTGTTAATTTTATTTAAAAGGATGTAGTCAACTTAAGTGTGCATGAAAGCACTGCTTGCTTTTCAGCTGATTTTGTGGGAATTCTCTAATGTTGCCCTAAACTATGCTTCCTGTCTAATCTTCCTATCATATACAATCTTTTTTCACTGAGTAAACCACCGTTCCATTGTAATTTCAAGTGTAAAAATGCTTGCCCTCATCTTTGCAGGGTAGTTATACAGTTGAAACTTATTATGAAGAGCTCAGATAGATCTAACAAGGTACATGTACTAGTAATTTTACCAGTCCCTAGTCTTTATATTCTTTTGTGTCTTACCCTGATATAAAGAGCTTTGAGGGAGCGTTTCATGAAAGGACTTGTTGGATGTTTTATCCGACAAAGTCTGTTTTATCCGACAGTTGCCATAGTAACGATGCTTCTCAGCCAATTAAAATCAAGGAAAGATGTCAGATCTGACAACTTGTCAGACAAATGTTGATGAAATGCTCCCCATATAACAAGGTAATTTTCATGGTCCCAAGGTCCTTGCTATGGTGAGTTTCCACTGTACTTAGAAGAGGGTACTCTATTACTTGACATAGGTAGTTCATCACTTTCAAGTTTTGCAAGCATATTTTGTTCAATACACGCATTACATCTAAATTATGGTCTTTGCAACAAGAGTGCTTACTTCTTTGCACACAGATTGTTATTACTCATTTATCATCCAAAAATCTGAATGCATAAAGTAATTTTATCGAAAGTATGTGTATGTTAGAAATGTGTGGAAAGTTCATTTGTCGCTGATCGTTCACAAGAGCTTGCGGTGGGTTTACATGACAGTATTTCATATCTTTATTCATTTCTGACAAAACAGAAATTACTTGAAACTAAAGTGTGATTTATAATTCTGTTATTTATAGACTTATAGTCATTGTCATTATATTTTGTTGAGCAATTTCTTTATTAAGTATTAGAGCCGTCCACTGTACAATGCTTCCTTTAGATATATATACTGTATCATACTCCCTCTTTTATATGAATGAAACTCTGTTAATTTGCAAGGAGGTAAATTTCCATCATGTTTTGTAATCAGGCTGTTTCCGAAACATTTCTTTCAAGATAATATAAACTTGCTTCTTTCACTGGGGTAATACTTTTGTATACTAAATATACAAGTGATGTAAATTTGTATGATATTCACTGTACTAATTGTAGCATAAACTTTATTGTACAAAGCTCATGAAATGGGATGATTTGTATTAAAGGTTTAAATATATGATTGTAAATATCTATATAAAAATCATCTTGAATAAAATGGTTGCATTTCCACTTAAATTTTCTTTCATTCTTTTTTATGTGAGGTTTCAGTTATTGCTTTTATTAAAAAAAGATACTGCAGAAAATACATACACTTACATTCTTAAAATCCATCACTCAGTTATCAGGGCAAGTCACACTATCTGATATTTTTTTTGCCTAATGATGAACACAGCCAGTGACTCCAACTCTCCCGTTTTTGGCGGGAGATCTCCCATTTTGAGTCCATTTCACAAAATCGCCCGCTCTCCCGTTGAGTTTGAATTTCTCCCGCCCTAGCTGTGTTTCTCCTCTTTTCTCCCACCCAATCACCTTTTTGAAAAAGATAAATCGGAATCATTGGATTTTACCTCATTTAGTGTTGTCATATGTTCAAAAATAAGCCTAAGATAGCACCCGAGAGCTTCTATAACCCCAACAGTGGCCTCCAACCGCAAGGAATTTTGTGCTTTGCACTGGTGATGTGGGCTACGTGCACACTGAGTCAGAGTTTCCTGTTGGCTAGGGGGTCTCGGCAGGAGAATCTTCCTCTTAAACAGGTGCTTGGGGTTGGAGTCTCTGCACAGCTGACATTCACAGTAACACATACCCTTTGGTAAAGTGGATCCAAGGTCTACACAATCCAAAAAATTGATACAGTCATTGAGTTTAATGATATCATTAAAAGTACTGGTAGTTTAGTCAGTAATGTATAGAACAAAATAGTTTAACTTTCAATATGCATCTATTTTAATAATAATAATAATAGATAACATTTATATAGCGCTTAATACATTTTGTTTAAAAAAGAGAATTATTACGCAACCACGTTTCATAAAACTTAACAACAAGTTGCAATAACTATTTTAAGCTACTGAAATCCTTGCATCTCATTGGCTGAGAGCACATTTGTCGAAATTTTACTGATAAGAAGTTTTATGAAACGAGGCTGTGGATCAATTAACGGTCTGTAGGATAGGAAATAATTAAAGTTTGAAAGCTTTTTTCGGACGAGTTGCTATAACCACCGAGACCATCTAAGATTCTCTTTGTGTAATAAAACAAAGGTAAATGAGGATGAGTGATTGGAATACAGGATCTGAGTGTATTCCTTACTGTATGTTATAAGATACATAATGTTAAGAGCAGCGGGCTTTAAAAAAAAAACAAAAAAAAAACCTACATTTTTGACAGTGAGTGGTTTACTTAACTGCATTATGTGTACAGTGGAACCTCGTTATAACAAACTCCTCCGGACCGAGGAAATTACCTCTTTATATCGCAACCTTGTTTTATCACGGCTAAAAAACAAAATGCAAAGAATTGGGACTGGCAAAATTACCTTACTATAACGCGAGTTTGTTATAACAGTGTTCTTTATAACGAGGTTCCAATGTACAAGTCTTGAGACTTATTCTGTGCACGTTACCGTAGACATTCATCAGCTACATGTACAGGTATGGCAGTATCTCTGAGATTCGCTGTGCGTGTCAGTTACTGATATGTTGAGCAGGTCTCCTGAAATCTCTCAAGTTTGCAACATTAATTTTTCATTATTGAAGTACAATGCACTAACTACATGTACATCAATCTATTGGCAATTTAAAAACAAAAACTGTAATTAGAGTTCGACTTCACAAAAACAACATGAAATTCAAGATATTTTAGTTATATCCATGTATTTCATTCATAAAATTTGATATTTGCACATGACATACATTGAACATAAAACATACATAATTTTCTCTATAATATGCGTTCAACTTTGATTACTGTTGTATTCACACATTTACAAGCTGCTAGATGGTTTTTTTTTAAACAAATGAGGGAATGACAATAGAAAAAAACATAAGGGAAGGAAAACAAAATCATATCAAAACAGAATTTTTCTATAAGCCTGGAACCCCTTCCCCCAAAACAAATGAGCACATTAAATTCTGATCTTTTTATTTTCTCAAACTGTGGTAAAGTATTATAGGGATGACTTGTGCATGACACTAATTTATGAGAGAAATATAATGCAACAAAACATATACTGAAGTTATAACTAATAATGATTACAAAATCTAACTTTGCAAAGTATATTATATTTTCAACACAGCTCCATTACATATTTCTGTGTACTATACCCTTTTTACAGAGAACAAACCCTCAAAAAAATTAATGGCATTATCACACATCTTTGTTCATCTAGAGACTTTCAAAATATTTCAGATTTGGGGCGGTATTCTGAAAACGTTATCTCTGTTCTGATCTTTTATCTTATCTCACCGAGATAAGATAAAGCTAAAATCATTGTAAGTTGGTATTCTGAAAATCATTTTAATGTGATCTTATCTCTGTACGGACCGACTTTTTCTTATTTCTAACAAATCCTTTTTGAGACATTACCAATCAAAACAGACTTTATGTACGTAGTTTATCTTTAGCGCGCATGTTGATTAGCATTATGCACCATCAGTATCAGTTATATGCACACAGGGCACATAGCGCAGGCTGCAAAGATAAAAAAAAGGGAAAAAGATAAAGTTTTCAGAATACCACCCTGATTCTATAATGAATCATTTCAGGCAAACATGTGCTATTATCATACAATGTACATTCCACAAATCTAAAAACAAAAATATAGACATTATTTGTATATGTAAAATATTTTGTTTATAAAGATGAAACTATTAAATTTAAGACAGCTGCATTTTACATGTATGTTACATAGTCTTTCGTCAAACATTACAATCTGTTTTAATTTGGAGCTGCAAAAGGACATGTCCCCTCCCCCTTGCCTTTTTAGGGTTAAAATAAAGAATGTCAAACTCTGTTCAGGATTAACAGTTATATATCAAAATGAACAATATTTGTTTTGATTACATGCATTTTTTTTCACAAAATAATGTGTTCTTATAAATGAAAATTAAAAAAGCATATTCAGAAGGATGGAAATGATGGGTGCCTCTTCCCCATATTCACACTGATGGATTATTGAATTTCCTATATTTGAAAATCATTTCATTTCCAGCGTCAGGATATATTAAACAACATATATATATGCATTTGTTGTTACATCAGATAAGTCAAACAATAACAATGTTCAAAATATAAATCTATGTAAATTGTTTTGTGGTTTTCGTAATGTACATCAATGTGTTACCTTCGTTGATAACCTCCCTCTCTCCCAGTATCTCTTTTGTTTCTTTTTTTCTCAATTTCTCTTGCATCTCGCATTCCATCTCTCACTCTGTGATATATGTTTTTCCCTTTCTGACTTCTTTCTACTGATCTCTCTCTCTCTCTCTCTCTCTCTCTCTCTATATATATATATATATATATATATCTCTATATAAATACATATCAACTGTGTTAGGACATTCTTTTGTTCTCTGCCATGAAAATGTCGTGCTTGATGTCCCGCTAACACCGTTTGTTTATGCCTGACATAATAAATCCCATTGTTATACATCCCACTAGCACTAGTAAAGTTAAAGTATATATATATATATATATATATATATATATATTTATATCTCCGTCCCTCCCCCCCCCCCCTCGCTCTTGGTCGCTCTCGCTCTCTCTCTCTCTCTCTCTCTCTCTCTCTCTCTCTCTCTCTTAATCCTTTTGCTGGTAACCTGCCATGACTGTTCTGTAGTCCAATGAGCTTGCTTCTATTGAGTAGGTACCTGCAGTATTCTGGGTAGACACAGGGCAAAGATCTTGCTGGCACCATCTACTCGGACAAATTTAAGAAAAAGGAAGAAAAACAATAAAAATAGAGAAAGTCCAAGGTAAGAGGTCATTCTGATGTCTCATATGCTGAAGTACTATGACCCTAGGAACATACATGTATATTGACATCAAATCATCAAAATTCATGTTTCATAGAGCTCCAAGCTCTAATAAGGCGACTTCATTGATACAACTATCAGAAATACCAACTGTCTTAGATTTGGTTTATAATATACAGGACAAAGTAGCATGGACCTGCCAAGTAAAAGCTTACATGAAATTAAACTAGACATATATATGTAGCACTGGCGAAGATGTGTACACTTAATATAGTGCCATGCAAATTCACCTTGTTAATGACAACACTCAAAAAGGTTCATTTTACTACAGTAACTGTTCAGGTAGATTAAAACTCATTTTTATATGGCCACCTACAGAAGAGAGAGTGACCACTTTAAATAACTTTCTAGACAGGTTCCAGAATAAATTTTTGCTTCAAAACTGAGAAAACAGAAGAGTACATGATAGGTAGATGGCCTTTATTTAGAGGTAGCCAATATTGACATGATGGAATGCACAATGAAATGATTCCTTTAACAAGATGATCCTTTATATCAAAGTACACTTTCCATCAACACCTAGAGCTCTTTCTGTTGAATAACAAAGTAATGTCTCAATTAATCCTCCTTTTTTCTCTGACTGCATTTCTTGTTATATCTGATTTCATCTCACCTTCTGGCTACCGCAATGTCCTCTTCACTGGCCCTATCCCAAGCTGCATGCTCCAACAGGAGCAATCCAATGTAGGTCCTACCGATGCTGTACGCAAAGTCCCTGGCAGCCAGCTCCATAAAACCTGCATCCTGATTGGCCGATTCCACCAGAAAGCTCTTCAGCCTATTGCAGGACTGTCCAATGAGCTTGGCTGTGGCTTGGATGTCCTGGTTGGAGGCGGTGAGCAGCGGAGCAGAGCGTGTCTGGACCTGTCGGAGGAATGTCTCCATGGTCTGACCCTGGCTCTTGATGATGGAGCGAAGGACGTCCAAAGAGAGGATGTTGGTGGTGCCTTCCCAAATACTCATGACCTACCAAAGATAGAGACAAATAACTTGCACACATTCAGAGAAATCTGTCAAAAAACTTAAGGGTGGCATGAAAAGCAGTCCTTAAAGGCAGGTGATCTTTAGTAAAAATATTTAATTAGAAAACAATATTCTTTCCACGGCTATAAATGATGTCACTATTCCAAAAGCAGGTTTGACTGTTGTGAAAATCTTACTGGGTATCAATTAACTTCATTTTGGTCACAGACTAAGTCACTGTGTTAAATATCCAATGTAGATTGCAATGCTAAAATCAAGGGCAGCACAATACTTTCCCTCCCTTGATATCCCCCACCCCCACACTGCAAAACAATGTTTTTTTTCTTTTTAATATATATTTTGGTCTTGTTTTGTTTTTTGCTTGTTACAGAGTTTGGACACATAATCCTCTGGAAAAATTAATCAGCATTTTGCTTTGTTTTGCTTTCTGATCACTTGTTTTTGTTTTGCTTTTCACTGGGAGATTTTTAAGAATTGTGCTTGTATTCAGCAAAATCTTTGGGCACTATCCCTGCTTTAAAATAAAACTTAAAAGCTTCCTACCTGGGCATCCCTCAGTATTCCTGGGAAAGGGGTATCTTCAATGTAACCCTGTCCACCAATGCTCTCCAGACCTTCAGAGGAAACACTAACGGCCTGGAGACGTAAAAAGAAAAGGCAGAGAGGTCATTACCTATATTCTGGACAGTACATTAATGCTAAATTTTCACTATGATGAATGTTCTCTTGTGAAACATTTTCATTCCACCCATTTGGCTCAAGTTTCTAATAACCATTGAAGTAGCTTGTCAAGGTACAAATCAGCACAGATCAGTGACATATCATGGACATGTGTTTAAAGAAATTGACACATCTTTTCAACGAAATATCTCCTCAGGTGAAGTATGCTTCCTCAGCCAACATATTTCCAGTTGATCAAAGGAATTAGATGTAGGTATAGGTTACAGATATAGGTTACAGATTGCATATTACAGATTGGCACAGATTGACATGCATAACTGACCTGTTTGCCCGTGTAGAGCTTGAGAACTGGTACAAGAAGACGGAGAAGATTGAGATCATCCTCAGAGGCTTCCTTAGTTTCTTCCTTACCCAGGAGATGGGAGCATTCCAGGATCAATGCCATGGCTCCTCTTGTCTCCATCTACAAAATGAATCAGAGAAGACAAATATCAAGATATATCATGCTGAAACTATGAATTATTATCATTCCTTTGATTTTAATCTTAATAACAATTAAAAAAATTTATAAGGCGCTTAATACTGTTGTTTCTAAGCGCACAATTTTCTTTCTACAAATTAATTACCAGAATCTAACAATAATGGGAAAAAAAAGAAAGAAAAAAACAAAATCTAATAATCCCTAATTCGATCTTCTTTATACTAAAAAAATAGGAAACAAAAATACAAAGACGTGCACCTCCATATAGACCAACCCCCAACTGATATACAGAGTGGTGAGAAATCTAAGCATTAAAAAGGTGGGTTTTGAGCAAGGTCTTAAATTGATTGAGGGAGTTGGCATCGTGGATGTATGATGGCAATTTATTCCATTGGATTGGGGCAATTACAGAGAAGGCTCGATCACCATAACTAGTATTTGTTCGGGTCCTAGGGTTAGCTGCAAGGTTGATGATGAACGAAGTGGTCTGAGAGAGCTAGAAGAGTGTAGAGAGATAAGGTCAGTGAGATATTCAGGAGCTAAGCTGTTAATGATTTCATAGGCCAATCTTCAAGTGATTTTTGTAAAGGCCAGGCCCCTTCACACCTTAGCAGGGAATTTTTCAAACTACAATGAAACCTGTCTCTAGTGGCCACCTAAGGGAAACATAATGTGGCCTTTATAGACAGGTGGCTGCAATAGGCAGGTTCTTAAACACATAATTTACCTCCAAGGGATCCAATTATAGTGGCCACTCTAGGGAGGTGGCTGCTAGAGAGAGGTGGTAACTAAGACAGGTTTAGTCGTATGCCCAATAAAAGCAATACTGCCGTTTCAAATACAAGCACTGACTTGCGTCACTTAGTACTTGCTCATAGGGTGTTTTTTTAACGTGAAATTCCCCATATTCGCTAATGGCACCAAGGGTGTCAAGCCCTACTGAAAATCTCCCAGTTCCAATGCCTTTCCAATAACAATTTCACTTCACTGGAGTTTTTTGTTGTTGTTGCTGTTGGTTTGTTTTCATTTGGGGGAGGGGGGGGGGAACAGTCTACCAAATCCTCAATGGCAATCCTCTGGTATGAATGAGGTATGAATCAATAAAGAATGACCTGAAGAAGTTAACTTACTTCCATTCTGCTCAGTGTCTGAACATGAAGCGGCCAGTCCACAATCAACTTGCCAAAAGCCCTCCTCCGGAATGAGTAGTCCCTTGCATAGTGAATCATCCTACAAGCAACAGAGTACAAGGGCTGAATTCCCTCTTACCGAAAACTGTTCATTACGACATCTTGCACAGCCACATTTCTCTTATAAACAAAGAGGCAGTTATTAATTTTTCTCCCTCAATTCAACGTATGATCTCATTATCTGGTTTCTGCAGCTGTTAAGAAGGGATCACTTTAACCCAATGAATACGAAGCACGAGATACATATAACTCGGGCCATTGTCTATGGAAAATATGTGTCAAACTGAAATTAAATAGTGCTAAACAGGTTTAATGGGGTGTCGCAAGAAAGTTGCAATCGATTGCAAGTTGCAACTGATTGTCACTGGCCAATCAAAATCATTGTTGCATGCATGTCTTCCTAAAAGGGCAGACCCTGAGCCAATCAGAATGGTTGTTTCAAAATTAGCAACAATTTGCAATTGATTGCAACCTTCTTGCAACACCCCATAAGAGTGACTTTTCAATGCTTCCTTGCAGAACCATATAAGTGAGAATGATATTTCTTGTGATAATAAAAGAACTTCTCCATCAAGTTATCAAGCAGTAATATTCGCAAATTACTATCTGGGAACATGTCTGTTTGTCAAATGAAGCATGCATTTTTTTTTTCATCTTTAAAAAGTTTTCATGGTCACGCTGTATGAATGATATAATTTCATAATCCAAAGAATCAAAAGTATGGGGTTGACAAGGATAAAGACAGTAGCAATTGTACTTGTAGCAGATGATATCACTGCCCATTGATTGCTTTGAAGAAAATGTGTGCTTCAATCTCACCTTCTCATGGCAGATACAGCCATAGCTGCATTGTGGTATCTTGTGACTGTCAACATAGGAGAGATGGATGCTACACCATACCCTGGTTCAGATACCTGCAATGTTTGTATGATAATTCCAGTTTCATGTAACTTGTAAGAGTCGAGAATATACTCAAGGGTGGTAACAATTAACTTTCCTATATATTCTTCAGTTCTAAGTACCTAACATGGTGTTTAAACAGTGCACTCATGAATGTCATACCAATTAAGTTTAATTTTGATGGAAATTTGAATGTATCCGTACAGGATACATTCAATTCATTACATGGAAGGAGTCTAAAAAGGTAAACAGTATCACCACAAATAAAATGTTTTATTAACCTGGAAACCAATATATATTCAAAGGATCATCAAAAGTTAACAGTTTGACCAATTAAAAATATTCATTATTATCACAATTAAAATGTTTCAAAACAGAAGTCAGATGAACACAATTAGCAAATATTTCCCATTGTAAGAGCATGTTAGTAATATTTTACCCAACACCTTTTACGAATAAATATATGCCAAAATACGGTTCTCAACTTTTCAACAAAAAAAGAAAGAATTCTCCATTCCAAAGGCACTAAAAATTGTATTTTCTACTCACTAGATGTGCTTTTGTCCCATCTAATAATAACTCTGCAGTAGGAAGCTGTCTGGTACCAAGTTTGTTCTTCAGCTTCTGTATCTCTATTCCGTTCAGTCCACCATCTGGTGTGCGAGTTTCAAGGTAGAACAGAGATAGACCTCTCGTACCCTATGATAAAAACAGATAGTGTAAGTAATACATCCGTGAGACAGTATACCAGAAAGTTGTATCTCTACACACTCTTTATGTACTACTCCACTCAAATTCACCGCACTGCAGTCCATTCCACAGAAGAAAAACAAATAAACAGCATGTAAAAAGCAACAAAAAAAAATGATCACCCTGCTTTCTTGAAGAGACTGTTAGGGAAATAAGGGAAGAAGGCTTTTTTTTTTCTTCTTTCTAAACAGACATAACTAACACATTACCCAAGACCATCTGACTGGGTTTTTATTAAAAAAGGCAACTTGGTTTTTTTTTCTTCTTCTTCTTTTCAAATGGCAGCTACTTCAAACTTATGCAATTAATAAGATACAACAGAGATTGAGGGCAAAATGGTGTCATTGTGCAGAACCAGAATGCTAATGTCATTAAAATCTTTTTCATATTCATGACAAATACCTAGCCTAAACAAACAGAAGCAAACTTGGGATGCAAAAAAAAGTGGACTTCTTAAAGTTGTCTCTTGAGAAATCTTTCAAAACAACAATCATTCAGATTGGAACCATTATCCATGTAGAGAAGAGACACAAACCTCCTTATATTGGCCATCCTCATCCACTATCCTTGCTAGAGCCAAAGACATATCACTGTCGGTTGCTGATGAAAACCACTTGTAACCATGGAGAAGGAATGATCCATCTTCCTGGGGGTAGGCCAATGTCTCTGTCCCTCTGGCTGCATGAGCAATGATTGGGAGGTAAACTCATGACTTGTTAATCGTACAAAAGCACTTTAACACAGGTAATTTTTCTCCTCTCTCTCTCTATCTCTCTCTCTCTCTCTCTCTCTCTCTCTTTACCCTTAAAAGACTAGGCTATCTAGGAGGCTGTCAGGATGGTCTCCCCTTAAGCTCTCCGCCCCACTGTTCTATTCGGTTTTATATGATCTCGACCAAAAGTCCGAAGACTAAAAATGCAAGTTTACAGAAATGTCATACATGTATATAAACAATATTCAAATACATACAGTGTATATAAAAAAAAAACATACAAAATGGGAAAAAATGTGTATCAAAATAAATATACTGTGACCGATCAACATGAAATTTTGTACAGAGCATCCAGCATCATGTAAAGAAAACAAATATGACGTTATTTAATAGCATATCTTCAGATATTTTACAAATATCATAATTCATGATGATACGCATAAATTCACATTCTGATTGACAGTCAAGCAATGAAAGGCCTTGGAGATGAAATTTTTTTGCAGAAAGTTCTGAATAAACTTTAAAATCATTATCACAAAAGAAAAATTCAAAGTGATTTCATTTATTTTTTCTATTGTTTTACAAATTTCTTATCAATTTCTTTGTTTTCTGACTTTAACTTTTTCATCATTTTTTTCTAATAATTACAGCTTACAGAAGATATTATAGGTGAAAAAGAACAAATGAGAGAATGCAGTTTCCCATTCGTTTTGTACACAGAAACTAAAAAATTCTCGGTCTTGGGGTTAACATGATGACAAGGTCCCACGTGACTCGGTAAAAGTACAATGTATGACAGATAATTTTAAACTTGGTGTCAAAATATGAGGAAGACTTCAGAGAAAGAAGTCAGAATTCAGCATGGTGTGAAATGCAGCAGTTCACTCCATGCAGCATAACGATGAATAATACATCAAAATGATCATATAAATAATATTCAATAATATTGTATTTCACATGAGATTAGGCAACAAGACTGACAGAGAAACATGGAATCATTTTGTGAACACTAGATCCTCCGAAAAAAAAAAATTCTGATTAGCAGTGTCATGTCCATTATGTTTTTCCCCATAAGTTTTCATAGCCAACACCAAGAATACTCCAAAGTTACTACAAATTAGTTTTCTATGCTTAATACACTCTGGTGGTTAATACATGTATCTAGAATACAAAAAAACAGATTCTATGTTTGGGGTAACCTACATGTATTTATGCTAGGTTTTCCACCATTTAAGATTGAGACATGATCTACAATGCTGTGTATCATTGTGTCAATATGCACATTACATTGTACATGTACATTAGATGCAATACATGTATTCGTTTTTAACAACAAAACAAAACTAATAATTGACATGTCAGATAATGACATTTGTTCCTGCGCTAATGTTATTAATAATGTTATCCATTATCAGTGGACTTTGGGCACTGGTTTTGTTTTATAGACTTCCACGTACGGCTCTAAATGATCAGTTTTCTTTGAACCTGATGTAGCTCACAGTACACTGACATAACAATAGATAGCATAATAATTATGTTCAAACTTTGTATGAGAAGTTTTTGTTTGCATTTGTGCTTGAGACATGATCTACAAGGTTGTGAATTATTTTGGTACTTTCAGCAATTGATGCATTTGACAGTAGATAATAGGCCATTAAAGTCTACCAAAAAGAACTTAAAACATGTTCTTTTAAAGATAAGAATGTAGTAGTATTGCTGTATTTTTGTGTTGCATTAAACAAATTGCTATCAAGAAAGAATGTTTTTCCACCAGTGAAAATATTCTACCATCATGTAAGGCAGTAACACATAAATATTGCCCTTTCTTGACAACAAGGATAATATTTCTGTCTCATAGGAAGGCCTAAACAAAAGGGAGAAATTCTTCAACTTTTATGCTGTAGCTAAGTGTGTACTTCAACTGCAAATCAAAAAGGATTTGAAATATTATGTTATCAAAAACAATAACATGAATATTCAGTTTCATTTTTCAAGAATATAGCAGTTGAACTGTGATTGCAAACTTCAGGGTTTTTTTCATAATAGTGAAATTTCTGCATGGAAAATGCCATCACAAAATTCAGGGGTCAAATTTGAGGGAGACTCTTGGATTAGTCTCCTTGCTTATCATTATGTTACATTTTTCCTCTCCCATTCTTGTGTCATTAAAATTGAAATTGATAACAATGAAAATTAGAAATGGACTCTTAACAACACTACTAATAAAAAAAAAAAAACTAACTAGACACTAAGAAATTTTCCTTGTAGGAAACAACTGAGAATTTAACTAGTGGTTCAGACTTGGAAAGCTGCATTAATTCCTTCAATTATAATTACCGGTACAACAGGGTATTTTTGCAATTTGAAAAAGTTTTCTTGCCACAAGTGGCAAAAATGTGAACAATTTGCAAATGCTTCAGGTCACCCATTAAGTTTCTAGTCTTGCAGAAATGCCTCGATGCAGCTCTATCCAATAACGCACAAGTTTATCTAGGACCAAAAAATGGATGGTGCATGTACACATTCATGACATATTACACTGCTACTCAATAATCTGGCAACAGGACATTAAAAAAATATGAGATTTTAAGTATGAAAATTAACATCTCATGTACCAGCACATGTCTTGTAAATTCCATTATTTTTAGTGACCAGCTAAACCATTATTTCATTAAATGTGGAATCTGGAGCATTAAATTCTACCTTGAATGATCACTTTTTCAGCTCAGTGCGCTTGCTACGTGTGTGCTAGCTAGCTATCCTCTTTGCGAAGAGAGAAAATCTGCATTCATCTGAATCTTCTTGTTCCGCCACATGCATGTGCAGTCTTCCAGCAGCAGGGGCCAACAATTATGCATTTTTCACCATGACCATATTTTCATTACAGTAAGAGGAACCTCATAAATTGGATGAGTGCCACTAACCTACATCGGAACCTCCTTTCCTCTCAGTCATCCACTGTCCGGATGTCCAGAATTCCTCAGGGTTTCGAGTTGTGAGATGATCAAAGGCATTCTGCTTCCACTGTGCATCGGTACTATTCTGCAAAAAATTAAGGAGAAAGAGCAGCAATGGTACAAGGTTACCTTCATCATTCATTAAAACTACATGTACCGGGTATCTTCCTAAAAATCCTGATTTCAATTAGCATAGGAATATTTGTTACCACAACAAGTTATAATATGAATTTTAAAACATTTGGTCCTACGCCCTACCTGTATTCCTATCCACGTGAATCGACAGCAGCAGGGTCCATAGGCACAAGATGGCTGACAATCAGAATGAACCCTACTCTGAATCTAGCTATTTAAATTACATTATATAAGAAGAATTAGAGGACCCCCTGCTTTTTTCAACATCCTCATAAACTCACCTTTTGCACCCTGTTCCACAGAATACTAACAATTTCGATAACGCACAGTATCAGGTGACAAAATAAAAATGTTTCTCTCCATCAACTAAAAACAATGGGAAGATTCTTCTCACTTTTGTTTTGAGTATGTAGGAAAGACTGGCTTGGAACCACATGACCCTCTCCCTTTTATTGATGAATATCAAATTAACAAACACAAATCAACACTTACAATTGACTAATCAGGAAACATGAACACATCTGATGTCTTTACTGTAACATTAAAACCAATCAGAATAAGAACTCAGAGAAGGAGTTCACAAAAGTTGTGCGTGTACGAAATACGTATATGCAAAGATTATGAAGAGGGGGAGATCGAACACTCCCTTGTTTTTAGTGTAATGCCTGCCATTCACTTTGAGAAGGACGCACTACAGCGTTGGGCAGGTTTACATTCACAATACGATGGACAAACCTTCTTACCTCAAAGATCTTAGCAGCTCCATCAGTCATAGCCAGAGGACATGAGTACAAGCCTGAAGCCGGGCCACACAAGATCATTTTTGCAGTTTGATAAACACGGCTGTAAGAAAATTAAAAAATTCAAAAGGATTCGTGATAGACAGCTTCTTTTCTTTTTCAGGAAATAAATATGAAAATAGGGTTTCTGGAGAGATATATCCATAAACTGAAAACATAAGCACACAGTAGTATATTACCCTTTATCAATCAAAAATAAAAGATATTATGAACAATTAAGGGGCTGACCCATACAATAAACAGAGTACATGTACCTAGGCTCTCTTAATTGGTGATGGGAGAACTTTGCTGAGATAGACAAATAAAATTCTAATTCTGATTGAGAAATTAACCCCATCCCCCCCCCCCTCCTCCTCATCCTCCTGCCAATAAAAGGAAGTAATTGAAATATGATTTTGGTGGGTGAGTATTGAGAACAAAATTTTCTGCCTCTAAATAGTACACACCGTTCACACATTTATTTGCATTGTTGTGAAAATGACTGTAGCCAGTGCATAACACACTTGGTGCCATATGAAGTGTAGAGGGCTTCAAGAGATACACTCCTTCAAGTAGACCCTACTCAAATGATTGGTTCAGCGTAGTCATATAAGATTCTTTTCTTTTTTAGTCTTTGACATGTTTTTTCATTACAAAGCGTGCAATAGTTTAGTCCTATCCAACTATTTATGCGTATGCAATGGGCAGCAGAACATGCAGAGTTAAATGCGCTTATACCAGGGGTGACATCAGCTAATAGAAATGTAACAGCAATGTGTATTTGCCTATTGGCATGTGTAGAGGTTATATTGCTTACCGGTATACTTCATGTGTGCCCACACGGAATTTTGCACAGGGGAGACATTCCACACTACGGTTTATTTAGTCAAAGATAAATTGTGTAAGTTCCATAATTATTCAAGGTATTTTATTTGGTCTTTTGGTAAAGCTTGTGGCTCATAATCCCAGGACCCCCAGTTCAAGCCGCCTTTTTTTTTTTTTTTCTTTTTTTTAGGTTTAGGGTTATGGTTAGGGTGATTGTTAGGGTTATGTTTTGGGTACTGAAAATTAAATTAATGGAAAATAAGGTGAAACTTTGAAAAAAAAAAATGGCAACATCATGAAGAGTTTTAACCGTACGTTAGGGTGGACTACTTAGAGTTAGTCTAGGTTTTAGAGTTAGAATTAGGGTTTAGGATTAGGATAGGGGTTAGGGTAGGGTTAGGTTTAGGGTTGGGTTAGGGTTAGGGTTAGGGTTAGGGTTAGGGTTAGGTACATCTATGCGGCGAGTACTGCCAGTATGCCAAAAAAATAAAAGTCCGATGTATCGATACTCGGTTGGCGAGTATCGATATATCGGTTGTGGAATGTCTCCCCTGAGGCCGATTCGCCCACATGTACATGTAGCTGGAGAAACTTTGAGAAAGCCTAAACTTGTGATTTATTTGTCATCGATAATGGTATGGACCAATCTTAAAAAGACTCCCTTTTTTAATCAAATAACAGGGATCTAGGACTCCTAGATCTTTGTTATTTGATTTACAAAGGGAACTCCCACTATGAACATGACGGACAAAGAAAGCGGATAAAATAAACAACCTCTCATTCTACCCTTCACAATGGTTCTGGCAGTCAAAAGAACATCCCTTCACAGCTATTATGTTTAATCACGTAGTTCCAGCTGAATATGCATGTGACACCTGTTCCACATATTTTAGACAATATCAGTGAAGGGATGTTCTTTTGACTGCCAGAACCATTGTGAAGGGTAGAATGAGGGGTTGTTTATTTTGTCCGCTTTCTTTGTCCGCCATGTTCATAGTGTCCTGCCCTAGGAGTTTTGATGCATAAAACAAATGTATGAGAATGAGTTCATCATACAATCTATCCACTCTTGTTGAGAGTCTTCAGACTGTAAATGCATCTATTGTACATGTATGAAGCCTAACAGCCTTTGTATGATAGATACACACAGCCTCGACTCAAGTGTGGATAGATTGTATAGTGAACTCATTTTCGTGCATCATTAACGTCAACATATCATGCCAGGGACAAGTTCTTCCCATTAGGTAATAGATATCGCCATGCATTTATAATTTATTCATATACAGGTCACTAGGTCAATTTAAACCATATTAGTAGTGTCTCCTTTCAGTGACACTTAACATTATCTTCTTTAGATAAATTTTAGGAGTAACATACAAGTAGAAAGAACAAAAAAATCACAAACAACTTTAAAGTTTAAATTGGCATAAAAATTGAAAAATATAACAACACTATTTTCCCATGCAAATTAGCAACTTTTCTGTTAAATTTTGCAATTTTATTCACATTGGTTCATGTGACCTTTTTTTTTTTCAAACTATGTAGGAATGGAAATTTTTTGTCAATTTGAGGAGGGAAATCTGATGTACTGCTGGCATTGAAGTTTTAAAATCTAAATGCTATTTTCCATCTTTGCCCTGTTAAACTTTCAACCTCAAAATTTACTTTGGGCTCTCCCAAACAATCCTCAACATCTAGATGCTGGTATTATGTTACTAAATTTAGATTAAAGGCATTGGCTAACTTTGTGAGCAGCCAATTTAAAAAATTCTCAAACCCAGATGAAACAGGTGTATGAGTACTTGTAATTGTACTAACCCTGAAACCAACCATAATTTGGAATTAAAAACTGTTAGTAAGACACAAACCGCAATTATATTATTTTCGGTCTCAGAGACAATAAACAAGAGGACCGTTTTGATCGAGTTAAAAAAAAAAAATTTTGCCTTCCTCCACGTGATACGCCAATACACACAGTATGGTTCGGTGAGCCATGCACGTATGCGCACTCCTTACGTCTAGTCCGTGCAGCCAACCATTATATATTTCTTTAACACTGGTTCACATTTCTAATATTTAAAAATACTTCCTGTGGATATTATATATATGTACTTTGAAACTTTCGGACTGGTATTTTTACACTGTAACTCTTATGTTTATCCCATTTTCAAGCAGCACAAATCAGGTTTTTTTAAATTATAACAATGTTAGTCAATGCCTTTAAGGGTAAACAAGCACCTTCCAATGAGGTTGCAGGCACAGTAATTATTTTCCCTCTCTGAAACGTCAGGAAATTTGCACAGACCTGAAGGAGCCATATTTCCTTTCATATGGAATGGCCACCATCCCTTCCTCTGCTGCGATAACCTTCTGTTTCTTCCACGCTTCGCAAGTCACAAGTTCATCCACACGGTTCCCCCACGCATCAAAGTGCTTGACGTAGGGTGGACTTTCTTCGCACTGGATGCCAAGGGCTTCAATTTCATCTCTCACACGTTGCCCTAATCTTTCCAAATCTTCTTCTATGGGAGAGAGGGCCTGCAAAGTGCAAAGTAGCAGAGCAGAGATACGATGATTTCAAGTAAAAATGTACAGCAATAACACTTGTTTTAGCTAACACTTGAAATAAACATGATAAACAGTCTCTGTTACTTGCAGCATCCCATGTATTTGCACTGTGCAGTGGATGATGAAATATCTTATTTCCATTTTTAAAATTACCTTTAATAAATGCATCTCAATCACAATGATAAAGTGCAATTTTCAGATTTTTTTTCAAACAGCT